>CM060105.1:18824276-19151776 GCA_030522415.1 Channallabes apus | reverse complement strand
GAAAGTAAAAAACAACCACATTTTACAACAACTTGCCTTGTGCATTTTATTAGTATTTACATCCATTACAGCTGTGTTCACATTACCAGCCTAAAGTGGCACTATTAATTTTTTTTACCCTAATTTGACACAGTTATGATTTTTTTATTGCTGTCTAAGTGCACAAATCTGCTTTTTCAGTTTTGGATAATAGTCACATTCGGATGTTGTTCTGAATCGGATACATGTTTAATACATGGTCATGCAACTTGAATGAGAATGTGCAGATTGGAATCCATGCAACATTTTGCCTCTGCACATGTATTTAATATCAGGAATTTAATATCAGTGCATACAATAAGCTGCTAAAACAGCTAAAGCGAGGTGTCTGACGTTCTTCCTGCTTTCGGACCACAAAAAATACAGTCAACTTACCGCTTGCCATCCTCTAGACCAAAATCCCAAGCAAATTTGAAATGAATGAATGGTCACACAAATATGATGTGGTTAAACCCAGCATAAGCAAAGATTTATGAGTGTGTCTGTGTGCGCCATTACAGCAGACATGCGTATCCACATAAAGTCACTTGTAATTATGGATGTCCCCCATGGGCCACCACTTTGAAATCCTTATAATATTATATCTGCTAGGGTCACTGAACTGGAAAGTACACTACCTCATGGCTCAACTCTCTAACTCATGACCCGATAGACATCGGCGTTGGATTTAGTTTTCTGCCAGGGCATTAAACAGAACTTAAACAGTATATACTGTAAAAACAGATAATTTGGCTTTAATCTAGTCACAATAAGCTTGGGTAACACTCATTCATATTACATGATGAGACATTTATAGGTTTTTTATATACTGTACTGTAGTTTGGAAAAATTATGTAGGCTTTAAGGAAACCCTTTTTAAAACCGTGTGAGATGTCTTAAGAAGGTTTATATTGTGTTTTACCAACAGTAAGTGTGATTTATTAACAGGACATCCATGAAGTGTTGACATCTATTATAAATGAATATTTCATTGAACATTCATATATTTTTTCTTTCTTTCGCATTTTGGTCCATCAACCACGGGGAAAGTATGCATTTCATTCCCATTTTGCTTCAAAAGAGTGTTGGAAAAGCCTAATCATTAGCCTAACATTCTCTGAAATGTAATTACAACCAGCACATCATTTCGAACTGCTGCTCATGCTGCATTACAGGACAGAGCCATGTAATGTCCAATAAGTCCAATGGACACTATGGATACATTCATGCACATCTACACTTACATCTAAACTCACGTATTTATGTTTACATTCTGGACCTTTGCACAAAGTCACTTTAATAAGGCACCTTAATAAGACTGTTTTTTAAATGCATACCTTCACACCATATTTCTTCCACCAAATTTCAATAAAAAAAGATTTCTATTCTACAGTATATTTTTATTTTATGTACAGTATACTTCTATTTTTATTTCTATTTTATTCTAGTTAAATTGTAATTTTTCTATTGTATTTCTTTAATTCATATTTATTTCTTTTCAATTCTCTTTTTAAGGTCACTGGCGGTCGTGTAAGCATTTCACTGCATATCGTACTGTGTATGACTGTTTATGTGACAAATAAAATTAGAATTTGATTTGCGTAAAAGAACATTTGTGCTATCTGCCTTCTTTGTTATACATCAGCTCACAGATGACCAAGTTTAACTAATTTTGTTTTCTTGGAACATTAACCAGGTGTTGTTACTGTATATTCTGAGCATCCAAACTCATGAATTCCTAACAATAGGCTAAAATAATTTAAAATGTTTATTTTATACAATATTTAAAGGCTGTGTATTTCTTTAACAAGTTAACACAGGTCTCAGAGCTCCACAAAGTATCTCGGTTAATTCCCCAGCTGAACTCCACCTCAGATAAAGCATTCTTTCATACCATTAACTTACTTTATTTCACTACTCCTCCAAGTGCACTGTTTTACTATTTATGCAAATGCGATATTGCTGAACCATGCTCCTTTACAAAGAACAGCATAGCTGAGCTAAAAGACTGGGGGAGTGTTCACTCTTAAATGAGGTCACATTGAGGAAAAAGAAAAATAATCTAATTGATTTGTTTAAGCCCTGGCCAAAAAGCAGGGAAGGGGAAAAAAAAGTGAATATTGCATAATAGGCTGCCTTTAATGCAAATGATGGGCTACAGTACCACATCATTTCACAGGATGACTCAGGAAAAACAGTTCCACTAATGACCTCAGATAGTTCCATCACTCTGCATATGTATGATTAGAATTAAGGCCTCTTGCCTCTGCTTTTTTTTTTTTTGCTTTAAGTAAAGGTACATTATTTAAATGTATAGCATAAAAGTTTGGCACCTTCTGAACTTCTCACTAATATAGCGCATTTTTATTAATACTAACATTAGATTCCAGTTGATGTTATTCATAAACATAATCATTCAGATAATAATGGATAATAAGATGGATAATAATGGGCTCTGATTTCCACTGCTGTATGAAAAATAAATCATAGATCTTCTCAGTATGGTTTATGGATTCCTGGGGTTCCCCTGAACCAAGGATTCTGAGTAGCCCATCAACACTCAGACAAAAAAAAAACAGAGAACCTGAAAAAACAATATAGAACCCCAGATGCTGGAGCTACTGTACACCAACATGTCTTTTAAAAATGAGCACTACATAATATACAGTATATAAAGTAGCCCTTCTCAGACTTGGCTATAGAATAAAGGTTTAATAAACAAATTCTCTTCGACTTCCAATTCCCAAAAGGCTTGACTGGTTGACGCTGGTGAGCGAACAGAAAACCAATTATTCCATCAGATTTGCATCATAAAGCGAATAATGTTGCAGAAACACACCAAGAATGTGGAAGGTTGCCATCTTTCATCCTCATTAAAGCAATAAAGCTGTGGAGAACCTGCAAACGGTCCAGAGCGCTTAATGAAGCTCCTGGAGGGGAAAAAAAAAAACACACCACCACAATGTTGTTGTGTAATCATCCACCATCCCACACACAGTCTTGTGCTTTTGTCCTTATTCCCAAAGAGTGTTTGCTAATAGGCTCGAAGGTTGGACACCACCAACCGTTTTTGCGAGAACAACCCATAACAACATGATTATAGGTGTTTGAAGTTCTGCCTTTGGTTTTGGGCACATCTGCTTGTGCGGCCAGCTCAGAGAAAAATCCTGGAGAGACGAGCGAGAGATGGGGGAGGGGGAGGCGAGAGGAGGGAACCGAGTTAGTATATTTGCATATCACACACATGGTGAGAGGCTGGAGAAGCAGTTCGGGAGCAGATGTCGATTTGCATATGCAACAGCGAGCTGCCCGAGTGGAGGTTCGAGGTGCGTTCTGTTGTGCCGCTCTGTCGTCCGACGGCCCGCAGTCTACACGCATGCACAAGGGGGTCTAAGTAATGAGGACAATAGGCAACCTTTCTCATCATGGCATGTCGTTGTGTGTTGTTTGCTCCGAAATGCACGAGAGACGGCTAACCTAGTTACAGCAGGTGGAGTAGAAAACAGACTACTAGCAAAATGACTGTATGTTTTTTTATTGCTTCCAACCAGGATGGATTTTTATTTTTTTTTCACTCAGAACAACCCATTTCTGGGACAAACACATGCTACATCATTTTCTCTCTCACTCTCACTCTCTCACACTGTTTTTGGCTAAATGTGAACACATGGTGATATAACGTGACATGCTGTCTTGTGGCAGCCTGCTTTGGGGGAAAAGGAGAGAAAGAATCTTGGAAAGGACAAATACGTGGAGACAAAAATGGAAATGATCTTACGTACTGTAGCCTGTTACAAGCCAATGAACTATATGGAGATCAAAAACATCTGGTTTTGACTTGTATCTATTTCCAGAGCGAGAGAGAAAGAGAACCTAGAACAGAAATTATTGAGGGTATATAATGCTCAATAATTAATGGATGATTGACAGGTGCAAATAACTTCTTCGCATCACAACCACATCACAATGATGTAAGACAGGTGTACTTATTTAGAATCAAAATGCTCTCTGCAGCTCATGTTATCTTGTCACACATTCATATTAAGAGATGACTAGTCTCTCATCTCATTTGTGGACGTGTGGCACCTGCTACTGATCTCTTATAGGCATGACCTGCTTTTTTTCAGATGTACTTTAAAACTGAATACCCTAAAACTCTTAACACTATTTTTTTTTAACAGAGCTTAAATAATGCTCTAATCAGTGCTCACTCACTCACTCACTCATTGTTTATCCTGTATTCAGGGTCGTGGGGGGGTCCTGGATCAAACCCCAGGAGGCTTAGGGCACGAGGCGGGGTACACCCTGGACAGGGTGGCAATCCATCGCAGGGCACACACATACGCTCACTCACACACTAAGAGCAATTTGGGAACTTTGGCTGGAAACCAGAGTACCCGGAGGAAACCCACCTATAGTACTACATGCAAACTCCATGCACACAGAGACGGGAATCGAGCCTGGTCGGGAATCGAACCCGCACCCTGGAGGCCACCCTAATCAATGCTAGCTTTAAAAAAAAAATAATTTCAACCTTATATAGCACAGAGTGCTGGTTAAAGTGATAAATGACCTACTACGGGTTTTGATCAGGTTGTGTGTCTCCCTGCTTGTGTTGCTTGATCTTAGTGCAGCACTAGTAGCTATAAGTAAGCTTTCTGACCACAAATATGGCCTTTCTTTTTTTATCATGTGCAGCAGTAAATGACCTTGGTGTGACTATTGATTCCAGTCTTTCATTTGAAGTAGATAATATTACTTGGATAGTCTTATTTCATCTGAAAAATATTGACAAGATGAGAAATATGTTGTCACTACATACAGTAATGCGGGAAAAACTAGTTCATGTATTTCTTACCTCTAGGGTGGACTACTGTAATACCTTATTGTCTGAATGTTTTACTAGGTGCATAAACAAGCTCCAGTGAGTCCTGTATGCAGCAGCCAGAGTCCTTAATAGAACCAAAATATATGAGCACATCATCTCTATCTTACACATACTGCATTGCCTTCCAGTGAAGTTTCTCATTTATTTTTTAAATACTACTATTGACCAATAGGGCACTAAATGGTATCTGAGTGAATTCCGTGTTTTATGATCTGTCACACATACAGTACATCATTTATAGGGGAAGTCTGTTTGTTGGTACCTCGTACTATGAAATTTAAGCAGGGGTGCAGAAATTTTTCTTATAAAGACGTAAAAATGATGCAACAATTTTAATCTTTAAGTCTAGGCTGAGAATCTATTAATTTTGCCAAGTCTTTTGTGAATAGATTAGTCTTGATGATAGATTGGTAAAGATGCTGATCTAGGGGACTCTTTCTGATGAGTTACTCTGGACCTCTCTGGCTCATCCTGGAGCCTTGCTTCTGGTACAGTAGGAGTTCTTGCATGTAAGCCTCTGGCTGAGGATGGCCCTGTGGCCACTTGGAATGTGGGACTGAGGACAGTTCAACTCAATGACCATGAATATGAACTTGGACTGGGTTGATGTGGGCAGTTTTTTTGAGATGCCTTGTGATTACTACATTTGTTAAAATGAATAAGACTGAAATCCCCACAAATGGTTTTAAATAGTTCTTTTTCATTATTTCCACCTTGGATCTTGGATATTTTGTTTTTGGAGTGTTCTTGGATGTTCTCCCAATGCTTGGTGGGATTCCTTTAATTACTCCAGTTTCCTCTCACAGTACAAAGACATGCAGATTAGACTAATTGGCATTTCTGAATTGCCCGCAGTGCATGAATGTGTGTGTGTGTGTGTGTGTGTGTGTGCATGTGCCATGTGATGGAATGGCACTTCATACAGGATGTATAGTACCTCACCAATGCCCAGTGTTAAGCTGCAGCTTCCTCTAAACCTGTGCAGGATAAACGGTATAGAGAATGGTGAGATGAGAGTAATTTATGGTCATACTGTAACTGTCATTTATACATGTTTTCTTATGTTTTAACCATTTTCTTGAATGTGAAACTGGTGAAAATAGAACTAATTTCACTGAGTGGGGGAAATAAAGATACATCACCCATTGCGGAACTCAGAAGAATCATTTGAGCTATGGATTTGTTGTATTTCTGTCACTGAAACAGTGGCTCTGTGTCATGCACATACATAATACATTCAATAAATGAAGTCCCTCTTGTCAGATTTCTGTTTTTTTGCCCGACGTTCTATCTTTGTCTCTGCGGACTTGTATCAACACTCATTTCAGTTTTAAAGTTTGACTCCCACATAAGGAAGTGCTGCTTGGAAATACATATGAATCATAGTGTTCAGAGTAGAGACATAGAGAAAGTGTGAAAACCAAGAGGAAATCTTGGCATGACCCTTCCTCCACTGTACTGAATATCTCTGCATCCTGCTGCTAGATGTGCATGCCAAGAAGACAGTGGGCCAAGTTCACACAACTCTCTCTCTCTCTCTCTCTATCCCTTACACATACACACGCACACACACACCCTTATACACTACCCTATTTACTTCCTGAAATCCCTGCACTCGTTCTCTCCTCACTAAAACTGGCATAATAGAATTGCAGAAGGTCGTGCAGATTGTCTTGTGCGATGCCCGAGGTGTGTGTACACGTCTGATAAACACATGTTTACACATGAAGAAGGCTCCATGCTGCGGTGCTCAATATGAAAGCAGACATGATGCCTGCTGGAGTTCTGGAGTTAGTGAACAACATGCGACTACAGTACATACACCCGGAGGTGGAGGGGGAGGAGAACGATGAGAATCCACATGACTGAAAAATGACTGCACGAACTCCTACGCTGTTTAACACTATTTGACTTGTTTTGTTCCATAAAAAAAAAATGAATTTCTAACATTTCTCATCACCTGACACAGGATCTAGAAATGAATGATGACCCACACGTTCTCCCACATCACTCTACTGCATCGCTGAATTCCCTCTACTGGTTTCCTCTCGCCACCCACGTCAGATTTGAAAACAGTGATAGTTACCTATGATACCATAAACTGCCCCCATTTACCTGAAGGGATTCATTAAACCTTGATCTGCACCACAAAAGCCTTTTTTTTTACTTACTGGGTGTCTTCGAACAAAGACTGAAAAATATTTTGTCAGAAGATCAAAAATGATGTATTTCCAGAGACTCTTTGTGCCCTTTCTTGCCCAGATACCAACTGTCACTTAAAAAAAAAAAAAAAAAATCTGACAGGTTCTTTGCAGACAGACACCTACAGTAGGCAAGGTTTGAAAGTTACCATTTTCTTTAGGTGCAATGATGGAACAATTGGCTAAAACATTAAAACTGCTATATGTGGGTTCCCTTCATGTTGCTGGGGCAGCTGTGTCCTCCTCAAGACCTCTGGGGTTGTGCTGTGGTGTCCGGCATCAGGACGTTTAAGTTGGATCCTTTGGGTGCTGGGGGTTGTAGGGTATGACCTGACTTGATGTTGAAGTTGGGTCCTTGGGTGCTGCGGGTTGTAGGGTAGGACCTACTGTACTACTGAGAGTTGTAGGGTAGGACCTGACTCAGACTTTTTTGACATGAGCATTCTGTAGGTTCTCATCAGACTGAGATCTGGGGAATTTGGATGCTGGATCAACAACCTTGAACGCTTTTCTGTGTTCTGGTTCTGGGCCAGCATGAACTTTTATTTGGAGACTTGTGCTACATATTCTTTTCTGTGGGATTGGACCGGACAGGGCAACCTTCGGTCCCTGTGGGCATGGGGTTTCATGAACCTTTCACCAGTTTACTGGTGTATAAAGGGTGATCAATGTTGTTTAGGTTGCCTATCAAAGGTCATGATGGTATGGCTGATTGTTATATACTGTATATGTATGCAAGTCAAAATCGAACTGATACTTTTGATTCATTAGATTATACTGGAGGATATTACTCTCTTTCTTCTGATTATCTCACCAAACACAAGCCAACTGTAGGTTTCTCTGAGGCCATGTGTTCGGAAGCAGTTTGGAGACTCAGTAAAGCAGAAGGAGCAGCAGATGTAGTTGGCTGGTAAGAGTGTCAAAGTTGACAGCTCCCCCTGTTGGTGGCTATCATACTGGAGAGTTTGTTGGGAGGTTATGAATGGGATATGGCAGGTGCCCAAATTAGGGAGAAATCAGAGGGGAAAATGTCATTAATTCCCCAAAATTACAGCAACAGAAATTAAATCTTTATGTATATATATATATATATATATATATATATATATATATATATATATATATATATATATATATATATTTGCTTTGCATGGAGAACAGGGAGGGATGCCTAATTAAACAATCAGGTGATAATATACCATTAAAAATATATATATTTAAATGTTATCATAAAAATCAACTCCGATTTTTTCTCTTATTGCTTGTTTTTCTCAGTTCATGAAATGTGAAATGCATAACTTGTTTGGTTCACTTTCCAGGTTTGGGTTTATTTCGACTTTCTCTCTGCATTCAAAGTGCATGAGGGTTCAATTGGAAACACACCAAGATGCCTTCGATCTTTGTTGGATCAGATGTTTTTGTCCATTTCTGGTCTACTGTGGGATTTGCTTAAATTAACTGAACCAAGGGTTAAACGCACCAGGTTTCAGGTCATAGGAGCTGCATGTTTCAGGTATAAAAGCACCCTTATAATACAGGTGTCAAAGAATGTCATTGGCAAACCAACTCATTTTTTGATCAAACCAGATTTTTTTTTTCTTTTAGTTTTCAGTCTTCAGGCTCTTTACAAGACCTTATAAGCAACAACTGTCTATCCTTGATGCTCTCATATCTAGGAACCCTGCATATATCTCAAATGTTATCCATTATACGCAGCAGGTATCTGCAGAGTGAAATAGAGGGAACGAGAACCAGAGGTGAGACAGACATAGAGCCCATTTTTTGCTTTCTCCCCCACCTCCACTCTGACATATTGCACTGATGCTTGAATAATAGAACAGCTCTCAGATTCTACCGTGCTTCTGTAACCACTCTAAAAAGCCGAGTTCTTCCAACGGACAGATAAAGATAGAGGCAGAGACTGAGTGAGAGTGTGCCGTGCGTTGCATATAGTCATGCCTTTATTAAATTTTTACCAGTCTGTCCAGCTACAGATGTCTTTGTTTTTTTTGCTTGATCTACCCTCTGACTTCTGAAGATCAGAGAGCAGAAGGGAGGTGATACTTCCTCTGTGTAATAATGTGCTAATTTAAAAAAAGAAACTATTAGTACAAGACAGCATGCATTATTCTTACTCCAAGCTGAGATACAAGCTCTCATATGTGTTAAATCAAATATAATCATATATTATACATCAGTGATGTGAGGCCCCATTAACCTTCTCTACATTAAAGATCACATATGGAGAACCATCCCAATGATGTCTATTGAAATCTAGTAAGAAGTGAAGGGCAGAGAATTGAAATAGTATTAAACGATCATGTCATTAAATTTCAACTGCAGGGGGAGATGTATGGATTAAATGGACCTTTGTCTTTTGGAAACCTCTGTATCAAGAAATATGTGACATTCTGATGCTAGCTTTCGAAACAGGGGAAGCTAGCTGGCTAGTTTCCCCTTCCACAAGCTACTTTAATTATATGAACGAACTAACTTTACAAAGCTGAAACAAGAAGCAAAGTCAAGAACGCTATAATATGTTTTTTTCTTTTAATTATTTAAAGAATGATTTGTACAAACAAAAATGGTTTATATCACCAGCAAACAATACAGAGTGCAGCAGTTCGTCGTACCACTTCAGCTGCGATTTCTAAAAAAGGGGTTCCGCCCTTTAATCAGCTCCTCCAATCATCATGCAGCAGCCCAGAGTTCTGGCCCGCCCACTGCTCCATTCACTCCCAGAGACGCTGAACTTCCCTGGAAGTGACGATTTTGGTGCATTTATCCAATTACCGTCCAGCTTTTCTGCAGTGACGCCCCTGATTGGCTGTAGAGCCGTGATTAATGTGGGAGCACAAGTACCTCTCATCCCTTCCCCCTGAGAGAGCTCGGCCAATCAGCATCACCCGGGGTTCGAACCAGCGATCTCCGGATGATAGGGCGAGCGCTTTACCCCTGCGCCATGCGGAGGCCGTCAATATAATCTCCTTGCTTTTCAATACACGTTGTCCATCTGTCAACAAGCTTTTGTAATTCCTCATTAAAATTGTTTTAGTCTGAGCTGCGAGCCATGAATGCACCGCTGTCTTCACTTCTTCATCAGAAGTGAATCTTCGTCCTCGTAGGGCTGCTTTCACGGGTTCAAACAGGTGAAATTCTGATGGAGCGAGGCCAGGAATGGGGCAGATGTCTTAAGACCTCAGAACAAAGTTTTTTCCGTTTTGGCAGAATCGTTCAAGCTTAACTATGTCGTTGCACAGCCATTTTCAGGGCTCTTCAGAGTTGCTCTAGTGGGCTCAGGTCCAGACACCAGGACTTTTTCAGAGTTGGTCTGAAGCCAAGCCTTTGTTTTCTTGGTGATAAGTTGAGGTCATTGTCCTGCTGAAATGTCAACCGTCACCCATCCTGAGCACTCTGAAGAAGCCTTCACTAAGGATATATCTTCATTTTTTTTCAACTATTTTTCCCACCCCACTGTCTAATCTTCCCGTCCCTGTAAAACATTACCACAGCATGATGCTGCCGCCACTGTGTTTGACTGTAGGGATGGTTTTAATAAGGTGATACCCAGTGCATCCAAATAGTCCAATCTTTGTGTTATCGCACCAGAGGATTTGGCTTCTCATGGTCTGAGAATTCTCCAGGTGCCTTTTTGGTACACTCAGTAGGTTGTCATGTGTCTTTTAGTGAGGAATGGCTTCTGTCTGTCCACTCTGCCATAGAGGTCTGATTGGTGGAGTTCTGCAGTGATGGTTGTCTTTTGTATGTCTCTCAAGGGAACTCTGGATCTTATTTATAGTGATCCTTGGGTTTTTGATTACCTGGCTGACCAAGGCCCCTTGTCCTTAATTACTCAGTTTTGCTGGGTGGCCAGATCTAGGAAGATGGTTTGTTGTCCCAAATTGCTTCCATTTGAGAATGATGGAGGTTACTGTGCTCTGGGGAACTTTCAACGCTGCAGAAAGTTTCTTGTACCTTTCCGCAGATTTATGTCTTGACACAATCCTGTCTCGTAGGTCTACAGATAATTCTCTCAACCTCTTGGCTTTATTTTCACTCTGACATTCACCATTTATAGTGACGCCTTACTTTAGGAAAGGTACTCAGGGATGTACCGTTCCTATTATAGTATGTCCAATGGATTCAATTAGGCACAAGTGGACTTCAGTCAAGTTGTGGAAGCACCTCAAGGGCCACTGTGTTATTTCAGTCTTTATTTTTTTAAGAATTAACAAAACACGCCCAACAAACTGAGTGTAGAATGATAAGGAAAAGGGGATTTTAATGCATTTTAAGATGAGTGTGAAACATCAATTGTGGAAAACTTTTCAGAAGAGGCCTGAAAGCTTTTCTTGCCGCAGTGCAGTGGATAAATAGGACCAACGACACTGCCCATGTCATGTGTGACAGCGCATAACTCATTTTGGTCTTTGTTTAATGACTCACCAGCTGGCTACAATTGAAGATTGCTTTAATGGAAGTCCACAGTTAAGCTAATTATGTTTGCTGAGGTGTTTTATTCCCTTTATACCATGACAATAATGCATGCAATTTCAGTGACTGTCTAAATGTATCTCTGACAGATCTCCTCCAGGTGTTAAATTGAGTGGGTGAGTCTATAGGGCATAGCATATTTATTTTTATTCTTTTTTTCGACTTCATCAAATCATTCAGTGAACCCTTGTGTCCTGTGGATGAGCTGCAGCAGGATAGAAAAGCGTGATCATATGGTACTGCTATCAGTAAGAAGATCTTTGTATTGATTTACAGAGAACATTTCTTCTAAATGGTCAGGCAGAGCAACACATTGCCGATTTTTTAAAAAAGATTTTTTTTCTGTATATAACTGGGATGTAACCCAATGTAAATACATTCTAAACAAATACAAATACAAATAGAAGTGCATAGGGCACAAGAAGCGCTGGATTTCTTCAAAGATATTATAGACACACACACACACACACACACACAGATATTTGCAGCATGGAACAGATACAAATAATTATTTTCGGAGATAGAATCATAACAGCCATAGGCACAATCTGTTATAAGCTAAACCAAAGTATGTGTGTTGGATTCTGTCTCACACTGTGTAAGGACTGATTAACGAACTGCATACTTTACTCGCTTATCGTCTGTACCGTTTTTAACCGTAGGGTCACAGGTGGCCTATCTTAGCAGACTTCGAGTATGAGGCGGAGTACAGTGCCAAACCCTTAAAGGACCCACACACATACACTCTCATTCGCACACTACATGCAATTTAAGAACGGCAATTAGCGTAATCTGCATGTCTTTGGGCTGTGGGAGGAAACTGGAGTTCCCGGCGGAAACCCACCAAGCACAGGGAGAGCATACAAACTCCATGCACACCTACAGTACAGTAGTTCTACCTACATTACATAGTTGAATAATAAAATCTTCACATCTTAATTCTTCACATTAAGACATTTTTACCCCACTTTCGAAAGTGTAAAAGGTCTGCAGTGAGTCCTTTTTTCATTTTTTTAGTAATTTATTTTTTTAACAGAAGACATCAGAGCGAGCATCTCGGTTGGAACAGGTAAGACCGTCAGGATGAGTAATGAGCAAGAGGAGAGTGACTGCTTCTTTTATACGTTCGGTCTCCTGCCTCACAGCCAGTCCTGAAACCATGGCAAATTTGGAAACAGAGACATGAGGGACTCGCTGACTGCATCCCAATGAGAAACCTGGGACACACAGGGGGCGGCTGGGGGGGTGGATTGGTGATGCGTGTGTATGTGGATGTGTATATATACACGTGTCTGAGTATGTGTGTTGCTCTTAGGTGCAAGATTTTTCTTCCTTTTTTTTTTTTGCCAGAATTTTTGAGAGATTATCTTAGTAATTCCGACTTCAGGTGTCTCATTAGTCGTATTACACTGTTAAATATCATTTGGCTGTGGCGCTGATGCTAACCCTATCTTGCTTATTAGGAGACTGGATATAATATTCAAGTCACAGTTCAGAGCTAAAAACAAGAGACACACACTTTAGGAACATGCCACTCACAATAACTCTTTTAAGCTCAGTGGACATTTTCAATTTTCTCCGTGCTACTTCTAATCACATTGCCCAACATAATTTTTTTTCCCACAGGAATCTGATTAGCTAAACCTACTGATGATTGATAGACTGGCTAAAAAAAAAAACCCGCATGCTATGCTTGAATGCTAAAATGGATGGTTCTGTATTACCAACTTAATCTCCTCTCCGAGAAGATAATTAGGCCTCTGTTAGCAGCGGTGGTGTCACAAGTCTCGCCGTCCTTGTCTCTGGGGTCTTGTTAGCATGTCACTAGGAGCGAATAGTGGCCTAAGTGTGAGTGATTGGAACCATGAGCCTCAAACCTGGCCCTGTCAAATCGGTCATACAGTCTCCCTGAGGAGTTTTAGCCAGACAGGAATATGGGGAAAATTTTGAGCCAGGAAAAATGTCTTTCTTGTCACTAAGACAAACTGGTGGAAAGAGAGATTTGGGAGGTTTGAGATATACGCTGATGACATGATTTTTTATTTTTTTAGTACTGCCAGGTCCATAAGTATTTAGACGTAGAGGTGACACAAGTTTCACATTTTGGCCTCTGAACGACCACAACCATACCAGACTGTAGATAAAGCAGTCAAGATATGACGGAGGTGTGGACATTCTGTAATGTGGGGGGGCTTAAAAATAATTGCATTACACGTCAACAGCTGCTTTATAAAATTTATTTTTACACTCACTTACTCACCGCCTATACCACGTTATCCTGTAAACAGGGTCAAGGGGCCTGGAGCTTATCACAGGAGAGGTACAGTAGGACACAAGGAGAGGTACACCCCAGTGTACACACACACACACACACACACACACACACACTATGGGCAATTTGGGAACGGCAATTATATGTATGTCTTTGGATCGTGTGAGGATACTGAAGCACCCAGAGGAAACCCATCAAGCACGAGGAGCAAGCGGGAATCAAACCCAGACCCTGAAGGTGAAAGGCGACAGTGCAAAGCTGCCATGTTGCGCCAGTTTCTGTCTGAAGTTTATTCCTATTGTCTAATTTGCATTTGGTAGCTGTTCAGGGGAACGCCAATATGCAGTGCAAAGAAGTGCTGATGCAAGTGATGAGGCCATCAATAGGCTAAACAAACAAACAAATAAACAAACAAGCAAGAAAACAGACCTATCAGAGAGACTGGCAGAAACATTTAGAAAGGCCAAGTCAACAGTTAGGTGAATTAAAATGAAATAATAATAATAACTGGTGAGCTCAGCTACAACAAAAAAAATCTCTACTTTGAAAACCACAGAAGACAACTAAAGTAATTACAAGGTCTATTCTTTGATGTAAAAAACAAACAAACAAACAAAACACACACACACAAAGACCAGATTATACATCAAACATACAAACTAAAAAAGCCTGACCCAAGTGAAAAAAAAGTATGCTAAGTGTATTAAATCCAAGCATATTTAAGTATGCTTGCATCAGACTAATGACTAGTATACTTGAAGTTTGCTATTTTGGAACAACTAATTTTGTACTAAGTGTATTTAAGTTGTAATTAAATTGTAGAAAAGCACAATTTTAAGTGTATTAAGTATACTTTTGTGTGCTAAAGTGGAACAACTTTAAGTATACTTTAGTACACTTAAAGTATATGGCTGTGTGTGTACTAACGTACATACCTGACAGTATTATTAATACAATTTAAGTATAGATTTAATGTATTATAAGTACATTACAGCTATTTTTACTGTATTACAAATACATGATTAATGTACTATGAGTATATTCTTATTGCAGCAGTAGCATACTGTTATACTTCTAGCCAATTACAAATACTAAAAAAGTACACTTTGTGGTTAATACAAATATACTTTATTATATAATACAGTACACACAACCTTCTATAATACTGTATTGCAAATGTGTTACCAGTACATTAAGTGTTTAGGATAATTTACAAATGCTAAATGCATTTTCTACACTATAACATGTTTTTGAAAAGCATTACATCAGTAATTATGAGGCAGATTTTTATTAATGAGTTCAACAGATTTAATTTGCACAAGGTTACAAAAAAGCACTACTATAGTTTATTTGTGCTCAACAAAAGTCAGGTTGTCTCACAAACAAACAGACTAAAATATAAACCTGGTGTGTGAACACAGACGGACATTAGTATTAGAATCTACAGGTACAGTATTAGTTTAAACCTGGTCTGTTGATTCTGTTACACAGAGACTGAAAACAGGCCGAGAGCTACAGAGCCATTATACCACAAGCAAAGTACACAACACATTAACAACAACACATTAGACAATACAAACTACAGGTTAAAGTATGTACTTAATGACAAATTACCTAACAAAAAAAAACCGTTAAATGTACCTTATACCGATGAAAATAAAATAATAACGATACGAACAAACGCACGCGATGATGCAGCTTCAGCCGTTAATTCAAACTAGAAACGGAGGACTGAGGAGCCAATTAGAGAACGGACAGTCCGAATCTGCCCGCCTCCAGTCTCTGATTGGTTGGTGGGCGCAACGATTCTCGTCTCCGGTTGGCTGGAGTTCTAACCCTGCTGCAGTTGCATGAGTGAGAGAGTGCAAACATAAATTTTCTTGAACGGCAAAAGTGATTTTCAGCGCACAAAAACGAGTTGTGAGATGAGATCGCGCGCGCGTAGGAGAGAGAGATTCAGCGTGCAGAAACGAGTCTAAAAGCGCGCGCACGAGAGCGTAGTGCACTAAATATAAGTACATATTAATAAGCACATTCAAATGTAACTGATCAGTTAAATTTAAATGTGCTTATTAATATATAATATTAATTTGAATATATAATATATATTATTAATAATGTGCTTATTAATATACTGAGACTACCGTGTATTAAAAATTGTATTCTAATGTGTACTTTCTGTACATTTGTACAATGATTATTTCGAGCATATTTAAAAAAATATATACCAAAAATAAATTGAAAAACAAGTTTAAATAAGTATACTTTGGAAATTAGACCAGCCTTTCACTTAAAGTATATTTTCCAATAATATATTTTTGGAATGTGTACTATAATACAATTATTTTTAAGTATATTTAAAGTTTAATTCCAAAATTTGGTAAAAGCATGATGTTAGTATACTTTTTATATATGAACTGATTATAAAATCATTCATATATGGTGTAGCTCAGTGGTTAAGGAATTGGACTACGGTTCGGAAGATCCCAGGTTCAAACCCCACAACCACCAATGCCACTGTTGGGCCCTTGAACAAGGCCCTTAACCCTCAACTGCATAGATGTATAATGAGATACAAATGTAAGTCGCTCTGGATAAGAGCGTCTGCTAAATGCCTAAATGTAAATTAACTGATGGTACAACTTTTTGTTAGTATCTTATTTGTTTCTTATTACTGTAGAAGTAGCAGGATGAATTATTTGATGAACATAGCTGTTAAACTGATTTATCCATTTACAGAAGACTTTAAGCACAGTGCAGAGATGTGACTGTCATAATAAAATAAAATAAAAAACATTTGAATGGTGCAAACATTAAAAAAAAAAAAGCCTGTACAGTAAGTAAGTGAATGATGATCCATGGCTGAGATTCAGTGAAGGGACGCTTGATCCTTGAAAATCTTGTCGTCAACTTGCAGAAGAGACGCATCTGTCTGTGGGAACTGTACACCCAATCCATTGTACATTACAAGCATTTGGCTGGGAGTTATTGCTACATATCCATGTTTGGGCCATTAAAGGAGTTCCTGGAAGGCCAGGGTTTAAGATGTGAAGCAGGCAGTCTGATCATGGCTCTGGCATACTGAGAAACCTTTCTACCTTACTACTAGTGAAAAAAGTGCTTGGGAAAATGCATTAGTGTAGCAGAGGATTATATAGAGAAATAAAGATAGTTATCAGTCCAATCCTGGACTTGAACACTCATTTTATGTACTTTTGTCAATAGTTGTGCTGCATCAGAGCTTTCCATGCCTTTTCAGTTTACTCCCTCTTCCACGATTAAGTGCCAGTAGGTGGATTTGGATAAAGGTCCCCTGGTGTGTGTGTGTGTGTGTGTGTGTGTGTGTGTGTGTGTGTGTGTGTGTGTGTGTGTGTGTGTGTGAATGCACTGGTGTCTTGCACCCAGTGTTCTCAGATGCTTCACAACACTGACCAGGTTAAAACACATAAAGGAAATGAATAACAGGTTAAGTTTTTTTTTTTTTTAGACAGTCTTGCCAGGTTGAAGTGTTTGCTTGGTTTGACCTGAGATATTTTTATGCCGATCAGAGCAAAGATGTCTCTCTCTTTTCATGTTTTTATTAAGAATATTTACACAACCAGCACAAAGTCAACAAAGTGGGACACATTCATTATTTAATCTATCCTGTGTAAGAAAATTTTGGATTAAACATGTTTTAAATAAAAAAAAAGGAGCTGCACTATTTCAGAACAGGGAAAAAGATGGTCTACCAACAAAGGATAAAATCCAGTTTTCAAGTTCTGAAGCTCCTTCTTTTTCATTCTGTTTACTCAAATATGATGTTTGGTTGCAAAGCGTTTCATTCTGCCTGTTTTTTCTTTCTCTCCCCAGCGCTCCCGGGACTTTAATATTTCATTATAAAGAATAATCAAAGTAGAAACCTTATTTGCTTCAAACGGAATAAAACGAGTATGGATGTAATTTTTATGCTGGCACCATTTCACAAAAATCACAAGCTTCATTCAAAATAAGTCGATGTGAGTAAGAGACATTTTTACCTCTGTGCTGAATTCCCTGGTTTTTAAAATGTTGTTTTTTTGTTCAGGGCTAATAATGACAAATGACAGGAACATGAGATTACATTCAAATGTTACAGAATGATTAAAAGATCTCATCTCTAATGGCAAGGTGTGTGTGACTGTTTGATGGGATTTGAGTTGAAACTACAGTAACATGCTGCAGGGATTCATTACAGGTATACTGAATTTGTTTGATTTAGAACTAAGAAGTTAAAAAAAACAGTAATTACTCATATTATTATTAAAGAGAAAATTATGATTAAAAAGGTTCAATAGCTTATTTATCAGAGCTGCGGTTATAGAAATGCATCACCATCATCAGGATGGAGCAGCAAAACTCTAGATATAACCATTAAATACATTTTTTCTGTCGTCAAAAAATCTGATTGATGTATTGCGGTGGGGGGGAAAAAGAATAAAACTGCTCTAACAACCTACATTTTGATGTCTTCTATGTCTTCACCATAGACGTACAGTACTATAACCTACAAGGTTATAGTATGTCTATGGTGTATTTTAGTAATCCAACAAACTAAAAAAAAAATAAAAAAACATGTTTTGTGGCTTGAGAAGGCAGCAAATACATTCTCAACCTCATACATTGTGCCTCAGGATAAAACCCCCAATCCTAGTGATATTATCTCTGTAAGATTTAAAGGTCAAATCAGACTTAAGAATAACTCCGATATCTCAGGGATTGTGCTGTGAAAGCAAGTTCCCCAGGCTGCTTAATACGTGTTTTGTACACGGCCATTAAGTATTCTTACCTTTTCCTCAATTAGTGTTAAGAAATACCAATTACTCCTAAACGCTTTGCTTGGCAACGTCCACATACAATATATATCGCTGTGGTGAACTGAGAATCAGATAATATTCTCAACAGTTCAGAAGGTTCCTATCTTAAATTGTGATTTAAAAAAGGAAAAAAGCCCTAATTCAAGTGCTCTCTCTGGATGGGTAATGGTTCATGCTTTCTGTAAATGTTCCCCAGAGAGACGAGCTGCTGCTGCTTGAGGGAACTCCTGTGTCATTCCTGTGACACTTGCTGAGGTTCAGGTGCTGCATTTTTTGTGCTTTGTTCCTGTTTTACTCTTCGCAAAAGCCTAAATGTTAATGTAAATGTGAAAATAAATTATCAAGAGTTTGTTGCTTATAGAGGTGGTGTCTAGTTTTGTTAGATTTTTTTTTTAATGACCAAAAAAGAAAATATAAATGAATGTGGAAAACAAAGTTCATGTGGAACAAGAATGTAAAATCGTTTTTAGATGTTATACTGTATATGAAAGAACGGTGCAGAATTCCTTTTCCAATAATGTACAACCATCAACTTCATGTTGTATACTGTAGAATTGCAATATTATTATCTCTGTCTGTGTTTCAGCTATACCTATTTATACTCTGATTTAAGCCCTCATTGTGTATGAACTAAACCAGAAGAATATGAACCCAACTACTATTCCCTTATTAAAAACCACATAGGAAAAAAAATAATAATAATAACAACCCAGAGATACAGTCATGTTCAAAATTAGCACCCCTCTTTTAATTTAGTTTTTTTTTTTTTTTTGTAAAAACAATAATTTGATCGTCTGATCATAGTGGGTCTTAGTAGAGAAAAATAACTTTCTTTTTTCATTGTGCCAAAAGAAAAAAAAAGGTGTGAGCAATACTAAGTACCATTGCAATTTCCACAAGATTTAATAGTGTGAGTAGCAGCCAGGTGCTACTACTCATCAGCCCTTGATTAATTGATCGTCTGCAGCTGTGCAGACCTCTATAAAAGCAGAAGTTTTGGCAGTTTGCTAGTCTGGAGCATACAGGTGTGTGTTAACACACCGCCAAGAGGGAAAGACATAAGCAATGGTCTTTGAGAAGCAATTATTGTGACACATCAATCTGGAAAGGGTTATGAAATTATTTCCAAACAATTTGGAGTTCAATGTTGTACAGTGAGAAAGAAAGTTCACAAGTGAAAATTTGCATTCAAGAAAGTAGCCAATTTTCCGAAAAGTGGACGTCCCAGCACATTCGCCCGAAGGACAGACCATAAAATGCTCAGAGAAATATATATATATATATTTCTCTGAGCATTTTAAGAGCTGCATATCTGGCCCTACAGGCTTCACTGAGCATGTTAAATGTTATTGTCCATGACAGCACAATTAGAAGAAGACTGAATAGTTATGGTTTGTTTGGAAGGATTGCCGGGAAAACAGGTTAAAAAAACTGCATCTGAATAAACCACAAAATCTGTCCTTCCAATGTCCTTTGAGCAATAGAGGGTGTTTAGCCTTAATGGACGAACAATGCTCAAATTGGTACTACAATTGGTATTTTTGTGAGCTCATGTGAATTTTAGCTTCAGTTACCTGTTCTTAGCTGATAGGTGCGGCACCCGGTGTGGTCTTCTGCTGCTGCAGCTTATTCGCGTCATAACATTCGAAGTGCTGTGCCTTTAGAGATGCTCTTCATCATTCTGTGGTTGTAACGAGGTTCTATTTGAGTTACTGTTACCTTTCAAATCAAACCAGTCTGGCCATTCTCCCCGCGGACTTCTGTCATCAACAAGGCATTTCTTGCCCAGAGATCTCCCTCTCACTGGATGTTTTCTCTTTTTCAGATCATTCTCTGTAAAACGTAGAAATGCTTTTGCATGAAAATCCCAGTAGGTCAGCAGTTTTCGTAAAAATACTCACACCCAAGTCACTTTAACTTATCTTTCATCACCATTCTGATGCTAGGTTTCTTATGATATTTCAGCAGTTCGTGTTGAACTTGTCTACATGCCTAAATGCATGAGTTGCTGCCATATGATTGGCTGATTAGACATTACATAACAGGCGAATGAACGTGTGCATCTAATGAACTGATCGCTGAGTCTATTTAATTGTTGATAAAAAGCTCAAAGCTTAATAGTGAGAATATTC
Source organism: Channallabes apus (assembly GCA_030522415.1). NCBI lineage: Eukaryota > Metazoa > Chordata > Actinopteri > Siluriformes > Clariidae > Channallabes > Channallabes apus. The sequence goes on along the minus strand of CM060105.1, from coordinate 19,130,936 downwards.
AAGAGCTAGAAACAAGAATACTTTTTTTCATCAAGACCTATAGCAAATATATGTGCTTCATTTGTCAATAATGGAGACATCCATTGTAAAATTGCTAGATATCACAATGTACAGTAGTACAGCACCCGTAGTACCGAAGTGTGTCAGAATTCAGTAGGTGAGCATGACGCAGATGCAAATGTTGTGTTTAGTTATTGAGACAAACAAAACCAAAACACAGGTAGAGAGACATAGTCAGGGGCAGGAGTGGGTCAGTGGATCTGCTTACTTCCTTCGTAGGGCTTGGCAGGCTCAGTGGTCTGAAACGAAGCACAGGGGAATAAACCGGGAAGTCAGAAATACAGTGAGCTTAGTATTCACACTAAGGGTCCCATTGTTAAAAGCAATACACAAATAAAATGTATTTTTATCTAATGTCAATATACTACTACTACTACTACTACTACTACTACCTAAGAAGAACAACAAGGGTCATGGGTGCCCAAGGCTGATCAATGCACATGGGAAGCAAAGGCTAGCCACTGTAGCACAAATTGATAAAAAAATAGAGCAGGCTGTGACAGAAATGTGTCACAACAGGTAGTACATCACATCTTGGCTGGATATTGCAAACACCTGACCTTAGCGGATAGCAGCTGCTGTTATTCTGTCTTAATAATCACATGACAGAAAGAAATAATAAAATTGGCTCTTTATGAATGTCATGTTTTGCTACGTAATGCAGGTGTCACATTTTGTCAGATATATATAGTTACAAAGCTTCTAAATGAATGATACTGTAGGTCAAATTCTTATTTTTTTAAAAATAATAGTTTTGTTATAGATAAGTTTTGTAATAGGCAATCTTGTGTGTCTGAAGAAAATATTCTTAGCAGAATGAGTGGAATCCAAAAAAGTTAAAAAAATATATTTTTTAAATCAGATGGGCAGCATCACATTTCTATTATTTAATAGTATCCTAAATGAGGCTACTCAAGCAAGTGCAGTCCACTTACCATCCTTTCATGTTCATAATATTTAGTTCTTTGCAGAATTCATACATTCTGGTGGCAAGTCCTCTGCTGCTTTGATGTGGACTAAAAAAGTTTGGACACCCCTGCTTTAAGGGCATTCGGTGCATAATAAAATAATATCAAAGTGTTAATTATATAAAGCAAATATAATAAACCATCGCTGTGAGTGATGACACGTTGCTCATTAAGAGTGTGAACTTCAGCAGATGTGGGATTTTGCAAACCGCATACTGAACTGTGTGGTTCACCGCAGACAAGATCTTTCACCTCGGGTAATATCTTTAAAAAAAAAAAAAAAAACATAACTACTGTAAGTACAGACTTAAACTGTTATGTTCTGTTCCCATACACCACATTTGCATCAACTAATGATTTTGCTAAATTAATATTAATTAAATCACAAGTGCTAATTTGCTGTTCCTACAAGCTTGTGCAAAATCATCACATTTACATTCAGCTCAAAACACAGTGCCTAAATCTTCTAAAACTGGATTGATGCTTTACATGCAAAATATTCTTACAGGAGAAAATGTACTGTGATAAAATGCCATTTGTGTATGCTTGTATGCTTTAGATCATATATATACTGTACTATTCTTTTATTTATTTATGTTTTCACAGGTGAAAATAAATGGTTAATTTTTGAAAATGTCAAATATAAAGACACGTACCCTACAGTACATGTTAAAAAATGTGAAACATACAGTAATGTGTCTAAAAACTATAATTATTTCTGTTAGAAAATAATCTATGAAAAAATGTGTAAAACCTTAACAAAAAATCTAAATAATAAAAAAAAATATTGTAAATAATCACATGCAAAAATAATCCTAAAAAAAAAAAAGAATTTCAAAATATTTAATAGTCATGTGAAAATACCTGAATTGTGTAAAGAATCACATACAAAAAGCTGATGATGTAAAAAATCACGTGAAAATGTATTTTTAAAAATAAATTGTAATTCAATACTTTTAATTAATAAATCAAATACAGATATATATTTTTATAAATATTAATGTGATTAAATATTAATCACACATTTTTATCATATACAGTATATAGCAATAAATTAATAATGTAAACAATCAAAGTATTTGAAAATTATAACAACATTTGAATTTAAAGGAATCATATAAAGATTCACATGTTAATAAACAAAAAACAAACAAACAAAAAAACTAATTAAAAAATTACTATGCCTAACAAAAAAAAAAAAAAAAAGCGCGGATAATTAAAAGATATGAAATCATGTAAATTTTCTCTAAGGGCCACTATCTCCTCTTGTGTCTGTAATACAGTCCTCCTTCCATTTCCAGGATCTTAAGTGTCAGTCGCTGGTAGAAACAATGATAGAGAAAGAAGTTCTGTAACTGAATATCTCTCCCTGTCCAAACATATTCTGACTATAATCAATATTCTGCTGCAGCCACTCAATTTTAGCCACTCTTAAAAAAATAATAATCTCAATCATAAAGCCTCGTATTCTTCGGATGTATATTTTCAACAGCCTTGCCTTGCTGAATGTAGAGAGCCCTTTACTCAAGCTGCAGGTGCACGTCTGAATATTCATGTTGCGTACTGGTGGATAAGAGGACACAGTGCGTAAGAAATCAGAAAATCAATGTATTCCCTCTCCGCTGACTGGCCATGGTTAACCTCTGCAGATTAATCTAATGCATTTAGATCTGCTTGAGTTTGCATCATATTACACTGGGTTCAATCTCAGACAAGGCCTTGCTAATAGATAAAAACTGTACTGCTGGGGAGTGAGTGATGAGAGAAAGATCTCGGCAGAGATAAACAATACCACGATGCAAAAAAAAGAAGAAAAAAAAAAGGCGAGAGAAAGCTGATGGGTTTTGCTGTATTAGGTTCAGGATCAATATTTACCTAGAGACATATGGAGATCGACAGTAAATCTGTGGCCGCTATAGCTGTTCGTCATTTGCAGGTGAATTGTATTTGTGGTTTCAGTCGGCGTCCTAACATCCATTTTCCAAAGTAAATATCATCAGTCTGCTTGAAGAGAATCGATGATGTTCGGCAGCACAGTAGCCTGATTAATGACAAGGCTTTACAAAAGCATTGCTCTTATTGCATCATGGTGTAGGTGTGTGTATGTGTGTGTATGTGTGTGACAGAGACAGGTAGAAAGAATGAGGACAGTGTATACTGCTGTGGAGTCACAATGAACAAGCTATTCATCAGTCTGTGCTTTATTTAACTTCACTAGAGTTATTAGAGAAACAGATCAGACTATGAAAGTGTACTATAAAGGGTGAATGGACGAAATTGAAACATAACCAGACTTGCTGAGTAATTATCATTATCATGGAGGTATATTTGAATGGACTTTACCTATTGTATAATGTACTTAAAAATAGCATTAGCTTACCCTAGTTTTAGCATTTTACAGCAATCAGGAGTTGGTCCAATGCAGTGATTACGAATACAGTAATGTAACTGGGTCACAAGAACAAAAATGTAAAGGCTTGAAAAGTGATTTTAACTTTTAAGCATGTGAAGGTTTTAAGTGGAAACAGTTTATACGTAATTCTGCAAATAAGAAATAAATCGTGACATGTCATGCTGTTATAGGGAAATAATCAGCGCTGAGTTGATGAAGCATTACTGCCACAAAGTCGTGTTCTACGATAGTTCTCATACTGTACCACAGCTATTTCCAAACGGTTACAGTTTTTATGTATTAATCCTGTTACATTCTGCTCAACCTTTTGGTAGAGCACCTGGTGAGTCACTATACAGTGGTACAGCATACGAATTTAATCCGTTCCAGAGATAAGTTCTTAAGGATGAAAATTCATATTGCTATAGGAAATAATGTAAATGTTGATAAACCGCTCCAAAATTTTCCAAAACTATGATAATATTTTTGCATATAAAAAGTATTTAGAAAAAAAAAGACAGACATTAAACCTCACTTTACCTTACTGTAATTTCCTCCTGGCACCGACTGCTTTAAAAACAAAACTGAGTTTTGTTGGCTCCCTTTTCTTCTTGCTGCCATCCTTGCTAACACTCGTGGGACCCATTGTGCTTTGTTTTCACTAAACCTTGCAAAAAAATGCAAAAAAAAAAAAAAAAAAGAAATAAAAAAAGCTTCACTTGATTTTCCTCTGACCCAGTTTTGAACAGCTTCCACACATACTGTATACGCAACGTAGCCAGCGTGGGGTGTATATAAAATAAGATAAAGTGATAGGTAACACTGCATCTTTTAAAAAAATGTGTTGGACCTACAGTAATCTCACCTGAGGTACAGTATGCTATGCTAAAAAAAAAAAATCACTATATGTTGCTTTAAATAGTAGCAATAGTTTTCAATCAATTCGTAGCATTCAAGAGAAAGGGTAGATCTAATGACTTTCAAAAATGTTTGTATTGTTGCCCCACCATGCATTTTTTATTTTTATTTTTTTTGGAAATGCCTTGACAGTTTTAACATGAAAGAATATCTCAATGGTTTGGAAGAGGCATACATAGGCGTCTGTTTTAAAATAAACAAAAAATTATTAATTTGATTATGCAGGAATTATTATTATTTTTGTATTGTTTCACCACTGTTTACACACACATACACGCACGCACACACTTTGCTGTCACTGAACACTCAAATATGACTCAGCTGAGGTATACCCTTTATCATGCACTAATGTACTAAAGCTTTATTCATCATCCTCATACATGCATTTATCAAAGTATTACATATTGTTATTTAATGTAAACATAGAATAAACCATGAATTATTACAATTATTTCTATATTAATTCAAGTAAACAGGCTTGACCTAAATGTTGTAAGTAGGTTTATTATATATGTTTCAACATATGCTAATGTTTCAACATGATCCATGACATAGAATCTAAGAATATTTCAATTGCACCTACACTTTTTTTTTAAATAAGCAAAATGAAATGGCACGAATCTTTAATCCATACTGTACGAGATGGTCTTTAATCATTACGATTAGATAATAAGGCTGCAGCTTTCCTTGTGCTTTTGCACTTTGATCTTTTTTCGCAGTGTACCTCCAATAATAGATGCTTTAGCATCACTTTCAGACATAGAAAGGTGAGCGAGTCACGGCTAAACAGATTTAATTAAGCAAGAGCGAGGCAGCTGAAGGGAAAGAGAGAGTACCATTTGACCTTGACTGCAAGGTTACATGTTTATTGATTGCAATCCCTCTCTGCCTGCTATCCTATTTGCAGACCTGCAGTCCAGTTCGATATTATTGCACCTTTTCAGTCGACAGTATCTCTGCTAAAGTAAAGTAGCGGTGTGTGTGTGTAGCCCAGTGTGAGAAGCACGGAGTGGCTTACTATGGATTACAAGATGACAAGGTGGCTTACAAGCAAGTAGCACGTCCTGTACTAGGAATGCCGCTGTTGGTCCACATACTTTACATTATTGACTTTAATGCACAATGCTGCATAGTAATGTTATTGTGAGTTAATGAAGCATATATTGACTATACCTCATTAAGTCTTTACTTCACTTTGAAGGCCTAATTTAGCTCATACTCTGAAGTTTGTTTTGTCTGGTGAGTTGTATTAGTTGATATTACTGTATATCACACAGTGTTGCTAGAGGTGTGTGTGTGTGTGTGTGTGTGTGTGTTTTGGCTTGAAGAGTCGCGCGTTGCCTCTGAGACACTTTTCAGCTTCCAAGACCACCTTGGGCAGTTTCGATTTGTATGTACGATGTGTTCAATTTTACAGCATGCTGCTTCGCTTTAGATGCAACACATTATTTATGATATCAAAACCCAGGTGCTTTTTTAAAGAAACTGCAGGCACAAGCAAAAGAAAGAAAGAAAAAAAAAGAGACAAATGCGTATTGTGAGGAATATCCAAGCCCACTGTGCGTGAAATCTATTTTCTGGCGGTGTGACCTCGGTAATGCTTTTTGATAATGGAACAAATGATAATAATTGTTTCAACCAGACTGCTGGAAACTCGTGGAAAACATTAGAAAGGGCAAATATTAGAGCAGACCAGAGTTGTTTCGCAACGCTATTTGTGCCCGGCAGTCTGAGCCATGATGAGTGCAATCAAAAATAAAGTGGAGATCTCAATGGCGCTATAAAAAATACTGTAAAAGGATGCATTCAGAGTCTTCATCCAAAAAAGTTGTGTCTATATTTATGCACGCAAAATTACCGTGTTTCTCTTTGGTGTCAAATATAATTATCATACAGTACCATAATATCAAACCTATTCTTGTCCTCACTATGTAAACATAAACCTTTCTGAAGGCTTTAAAAGAATGACACTTTCGGAGAAAAAAAAAATCTTCCTTTGTCGCTCCTACCTCCTGCATGTCCTCCATCACCACATCCATAAACCTCCTCTTGGGCCTTTCTCTTCGCGTCCAGCCTGGCAGCTCCATCCCTAACATTATCCTCCTGATTCAATTAAATTTTCATTTGTATAGCACTTTTAACAATTGTCATTGTCGCAAAGCAGCTTTACACAATCAAAATAATTATGGAAGTTTGTATGAAATGTGAATGTGTATTATCAAAATGATAAGACTGTCCTTGACGAGCAAGCCGAGGACGACGGCGACAGTGGCAAGGAAAAACTCCCTGAGATGGTAATAGGAAGAAACCTTGAGAGAAACCAGACTCAACAGGGTTTATTTGGGTGAACGGATAGCAAGGATTGATCTGCAGTCATACTGTGTGAGACTCGAAAGTTCAGTATAACAGGAGAAGTTAATATGGATTCCGGTTGGTTATTGGAGGCTCAGGTAGACTGTAGAAAACTCCAGCAACTGCAGTCATGACTCCTCAGAGAACAGCTGTCAAAATCAGTCGAGGACAGGACCGTCTTCGTGGAAAAGTGGACCCGTCCCCAGTCACACCACACGCATCCCAGGCAAACCCATCCATGCGACGAGATCTCCAACTAGAAGCGGGACACCAGTACAAGTCAGACAGGTTCTATACACCCCTTATCACTTTAAATCACCTTCATTTGGCCTCTCTAACTTTGTTTCCAAATTGTTCTACTTGCACTAATATACTTTTAATTCCTAATCCTGTCAATTCTTGTCACTCCCTAAGCAAATCGCAACATCTTCAGCTCGGCCACCTCTGGCTCGGCTTCCTGTCCTTAAGTCAACACTGACGACTCCAAACTGTGCAACACTGCTGTTGATCAATTAATTAATTCTGTCAAAGTGTCAAAGGGAATGGGCCATAAGTTGAAATATTGAGAAATTATAGTGTCCTTGTTTAAGCACACGAGTCATGCACATGCATTATGTAACTGAGACATGCATCTGCGCCCCATACGTGAAATGGTCTCAATAAGTCATTAAATCCAGTAGCTACGGTACATCTGAGGTTTGAATACTGATGTGAGCAATTTTGGTATCAAATCCCTGTTCAACACTGAACATAGCCCAAAAGATGTACATTTTTCTGTCCTGGCTCTGGCAGCTAAGCCCAGGTCTGCAGGGAGCATTACGGGAGATTTGTTCTGCAGGAGACCTCTCCTTGTTCGAGAATACCAAGCTTTGAAGCAGGATTATGCCTTGCTGATTGTGACTCATGCCCTCATTTAGTAGCTGGTTTTGGGAAGGAAAAGCATACATGAAAAAAACGAGGTGGAGCGAAGGTAAAGCCTCGCAGGTCCAATTCCAAATCTCACTGTCATCATCTTCAAGAAAAAGAAAAAAGAGAGAGAGAGGGAGAGAGAGAGGTTGTGATTCATGTGTGCGAATACCTGCAAATGAAACACCCACATTAGTATAAATAGTGTGCTGTCGGTGAATATCTTCCACTCTGACGGGGATTTTTATTGTTTGTTGGCAGCTATGAGAAATGTTGATTTTTTTTTTTCAAGCGCTATGTTCTATTCATTTGAGAAGATGCAGTTCAGATATATTGCATAAAAAAAGGCAGTAGAGCTCCTGGCTGCAGAGGCATTCCAAAAATATCAGCAGATGAGTGTTTATTTTATTTATTTATTTATTTAATGGAAACACCTATTTGTATTTGAATACTTTTTCTTTTATGATCAATGTATTTACCTCACACATGAAAGCACATTCAGACACAAAATAGCGCATAAATTACTACATATTGGTTTCTCCTCTAATGCATACACACAAACACACACACTCTCACAAAATATAAGCTTTACAATCACTGCATACAGAATTCAACCTGACAATTCATCATTTTTTTCTTGCTGTTTTATTCTTGAATCTGATTGGTCAGAAGTGTTGTTTAATTTAATACAACTGCAGCTTTGACAGTAATTCCAGCTGCTTTTCAAATGATAGATTTTATACATAAATGTTCTAATACATTATTGTTTCCATAGTAACCACTCATTCAATTCAATTAAATAAAATTTTATTTTTATAGCGCTTTTAACAGTGGTCATTGTGAAGCAAGCACCTTCACAAAATGAAAAAAAAATTTATCAAAGTGTATGAGTGAGAAAAAAATGTGTTTAGATAGTAATGAGATTGTGAGATTGTCCCTGATGAGCAAGCCGAGGGCGACGCTGGCAAGGAAAAACTCCCTGAGATGGCAATAGGAAGAAACGTTGAGAGGAACCAGAATCAATAGGGAACCCATCCTCATTTGGGGGATAACGGATTACAAATTATATAACGACATCAATATAACAAAAATTGCCCTAGTTATCATGGAGTCCTGTTCAGCAAAGGGATGAGTCAGCAGGTGCAGAGGGCAGATGGGGTCTGGATCACTAGAAGCTCAGGAGCAGCATGTGTAGATCCAAAGCATCATGAAGCAGAATCCAGCTGGAGGTGGTCCTTCTCTGGATGCCTCAAGATCTTTGCAGGGTTGGCCTCTATTGGCTCTCCGATTAAGCTAATTGGCATTCCCAAATTGCGTGTAGTGTGTGAGTGAGTGTTGTGTGTGTGCCCTGCCATGGATTGGCACCATGGCAGGGCACATACACACGTGAGCCTATCTCCTGGGATAGGCTCACGGCACCCTGTGAACAGAATTAAGCTGTATAGATGATGAGTAAGTGAGAATGTTGTTATAAAGCTGATCAGATTGCTAGCAGTAACTCGCCACTGATAATAACTGAAAAAGGTTTACTCTGACTTGTTTAATTTCAAACAAGACTTTTTAGTTCTTTTTCAAATGGCATTTATTTGATTTTTTTTGTGCTCCTGCTGGTTTTACCATCTCAGCAAAATTCCACACACAGGAAGATACTGTATGAATATTGGTCCAGTAGATGAAAGAACACTGGGTAGTAAAAGAAAAGAAATAGTCTAATATAATTAGGAAAAGTATTATTCAGAATAAGTGAATTTCAAACTTTCTTGCTCTGTGAAACCACACTGAGTCCAAGAAATACATTCAATTCCTCTCACAAAATACTTTGTACTGAATATGTTCATTATACTGTAGCATTTATAAAGTGTGGTGGCTCAGGCAGTTGAGATTTTGGGTTGGTTATAAAAGGATCAAACCGCTAGATTGCAACTGTTGGGTCCTTGGGCAAGTCTCTTAACCCTCTGTCCATACAAAATCACTCTGCCGTTGCTGGTCCCAAAGGCCGGATGAGAAAGGAGGAAAGTTGAGCTACAGGCTAGCAAACTGGCACCATAAAATTACCGCTGCTATAGAAATTCTTCTGTGACTAGAAGATACAAATATGTGTAATCCTACCAACTTCCATCAGACTGAAGAAGCTACTTGGTTGGGTAGTGAAACATTTAGACCTTACAGGAAAGAAGTTCAAGTTGACATGACTCAACTTCCAGATAACCTCACCTGAAAAGGTGTAAAGGTGAAAATGTGTGTGAAGGAGCACATTGTCAAATTACGTGCATGCACACATAACGACAGACTGATACAGAGAGGAAGAAAATGGATCTTTAACCTTTCTTTTGCTTTACACACATGCACAAACGTGTGTTATAAGAAACAGTACAGTACACACGCGTGTACAAACACAAAATAAAATATGTTTTACACACACACACACACACATGTGGTAACAGTGCTACAGTATAGTAAACAGTACAGTACATGCGTGCAAGGATGTTGATTATACCAGTGACAGACGTGCACTAAGACCTAGCAGGGGAGACGATTACCCACAATTCTGCAGCACAAGAGAGAGAAAAAAAATATTGGCTCAGTTGTGATCATGTGACGCTCGGCATCAAAACAACTTAAAAATCTGCTTGTACTCGCAATCCGAGATTCCATTGTAGTTACTTTTATCAGAAAGTAACGCTATAATGTAACTGATTATGTTTTAATTATTAGAATTTTTAATTTGTAAGAAAAAGGTATTCACAATTAATATTTTAATTAGATTTATTTTAATGGCGCACCATTGATAATTGTTCACACAAAAGACTATCAAGTTAAATCATTTTTGATGCGGCTGTCCCCCTCATGCTGAGCGCTGTAGCTTTTATTTTTTATTTAATTCTTGTCCTGTCTCCACCCATGTCATGACTTTCTCTAAATATATTTAGCTTACATATTTTTTTCATGATACTGTATGCACCATGGCGGCGCTGTCCTACAGCTCCCAGCATGTCATTGCCACTGCACTGTTATGCACCTGAGTCTTTTTTGTCTTGTTATGCTTGTTTGTTGCTTACTTTGACTTGGCATAAGCTCAAATCCTGGTTCCTAACTATAGTTTCACTGTGTTAATTAAAGAGCATTTGCACTTGCATGTTTACTTTCTCTTGATTTGAGATAACATTCTTCTTATGCATCTTGCACTTCGATTATTATTTCTGTTTTGTTCTATAGTTAGTCCTAATACACAGGTTTGTATAACATGAATACGTAATCTAATTCTAATCAATAGGGTTACTTGATTTAATAAGTCTCACCTGTCAACGTTTTGTAATATTTCATTCAAATGTTTCATCATGGGATGGACTTTGAGGACTTTGCACTTTTCTTGGTAGCTCCTACAAAACAAGTCAAAGCATCTGTATCCACAATCCACAATGCATCTACTGTATGAGTTTGCAATGCACAGTGCATCTGTCATTTTCAAACTCCGGATAGGTTTCTGAGCTTTAAGAGAAATAAAACACTTCAGGACATGCTAATATTAGAAAAATAACCAATGTCATATTATGCATAATGCAGCACCATCCAGCTGTTGGTCCTTCTCCTATAATTCTAGGACTTAATGTGCTTTACTTCTTGCTTACAACGAGGGGTGTTCAAATAAAACCAGTACTTGTGATTAAGTTTCTAATAAATGAAGACGTAAAATCGATTGACATTTACTTAAGACTTCACAATACAGTTTGGACGCTGCTCCAGTTGAGTAAGTCGTGAATGGAATCCCCTTGTGGAATTGGAACGGGTCTCCAACCTTGCAGAAGAGACGCATACAGTATGTCTATGGGAACTTTACACACAGCAGCACTGGCACATTCCAGAATCTCAGCTGGGAGGTATTACCACATACCCAGTACTGACCTTACTCCAAGCCATTTCGCCATTAAATGAGTTTCTGGGAGGCCAGCGTTTCAGACGTGGAGCAGGCTCTGGCATACTGAGACAACTTTCTACCTTGATGGTAAACAAGCACTAGTGAAACACTGGGATAAGTGCATTAGTGTAGCAGAGGATTATATAGAGAAATAAAGGGAGTTTTTACTCTCATAACTGTGTTCTGTTATTCTGAACAATCAAGAGTCCCGGATTGAATTGAATGTCTGTTCTATTATAGCATTATTTTAAAGAAACTAATAATAATAATAATAATAATAAAGTTTGCAATGTGTGCGAATTCACTTACACTTCTGCGTTTTTCAGCCTGGTAGTCACCAATCCATCTGCTTTATATTTTCAACTGGATTCTGAGATATTTCTCTATTGAGTTGCCCAGGGTTGACTCTTGGTTGTTTTTTCCCCACATAAATAAGTCCAAAAGTTTCCATTTGTTTGAAAAACGCCAATGAATTTCACACAACAGATGATTCCGCCTCATATTTTCCATTCCAGCTAACATTTAAAAAATGATAATTTCATAACATTAAACACTGTTGAGTGTTGAATATTCTGCTAAACAGAATTTTGACACTTTCTCGCAGTGTTTTTCTTTTCTACATCTGTACTTCACACTCCGTTCTGACTCAGAGACAGAGAGAGAGAGAGAGAGAGAGAGAGAGAGAGAGATGAAGTAAAACTGACATTGTCATTTGCAACCAGGCTGATTTAACATTCATGAGTGTGTGTGTGTGTGTGTGTTTTTTGATCCAAAGATAACTATTTGATATGGTTAATATAAAAATCATATCATGACTTATGATGTATGAAAACATAATGCAAAACACCAAAAGTTTCACAATGTAAGATGACGCAGTGTGTGTGTGTATGTGTGTGTGTCAGTGATAAGTAGAGACTAAGTGGAGGGTGGCTTTAGAGATGAGGAAGTTCCAGTCTACGCCTCATAGCTCTCAGTAATGAGCCTAATTAGGATTCTGTTAATTTGCCATTTGTACCTCCAGCCACGATCTAACGCCTTCGCCTGCATCCTCAATGATATTTTCTCTCCCACACAAGCTGACTGGAATACCAATGATGTGGATGGAGAGAGGGGAGTTCAAAGGGGAGACAGAAGGACAGACAAGGGAACTGAATGAGGGCAGACAGAAGTGAGAGGGAAAAAGGGGGGAGAAAAAAAAAAGCAAAAAATTTTTTAAAAAATAAATAAAGAAGAGATAATTCGGACAGAAAAATGGCTGGTGTCATAGTTTAAAAATACAGCTTACCGAGAGAGTTGTGTAAGCTTTAGACAAAAAAAAAAAAAAAAAAAAAAAAAAATCTTTGAAACTGCCTCGAGTATCAAACATGAGTCAGTGGTCAGTATGTGTTGTTTGTGTTTCACACATTGCCACGATTTTGCGTAGATAAACACAATTACAATGGAAGTATTGTGGATTTGTGTACTGTTACAGATGGTTTACAGTGGGTGTGAGAATTAAAAAAAAACAAAAAAAAACAAGTAGCACATTAAGAATTGTGTGTGTATACTGTGACAAGGTCAACTATCTAGCAGTTAAGTCTATGCTGTAAGCTGAAGTTTTTATATTGTTTATAATAGTTTTATGATCTTTAACAATAGTTGTAATTAAACTTTTTTCCTTGTGCAATAAAAATGTACTGTTTTTTCCCCCTTGATTTAATTTGCTGACACTCTGTTGTTTTGGACTCAAATTAAAAGAATTAAAGGCAATTAAAGAATGCATCTGTTATTTTTTCTTTAATTTAACCAACATATTGTTAATATGCATACTAAAGTAAATGGTGTAAAATATAATGAGTTATACTAAGTTGCTTACTTATAGTAAATAACTTCAAAAGCAACTGCAGACTGGTTTGTCCGAAGTAACAAATCGGTGGCAGATGCTTTTCGTTTGAGCGTTTTTTTTTTTTTTGTGAAAAAAAAAAAATCACACAAAATTCACTTTTCTTTGGCATTTAAACTTTTTAACACCCTTGTGACTCAAAGAGACCATGCACATAATGTTCTCAGTCTATAGTACTTCCTGCATCTTTTGGGAAAACTCTCAAAACTGCCAGAGTAGATTTATACACACACACACACACACACACACACACACACACACACACACACACACACACACACACACACACACACACACAAACCAGTCAGAAGTTTGGACACAATTGCTAATTTCATGGTCGTTCCTGATTTTTATTTCTTTCTACACTGTAAAACGATGCTGAAAGCATCATCCAGAATATTCAATAATCTCCTTTGAACAGTTGGTATTGATATGTACTGTATCTGCTACTTATGTTCTGTAAACCCTTCATAACAGCTGAGGTGCTGTTTGTTAATTGGTGATTTCTGAGGCTGGTGACTCTAAATAAACGTCTCTTCTACAGCAGAGGTTAGTTTTGGTCTTACTTTCCTGGGAAGGTCTTCATGAGAATCAGTTTCATCATGGTGCTTGATGGGTTTTGCGAATGCACTTGACACAATACTGTTCCTGCAAGAACTATTCCAGAACACCTGACCTACATGTCCTAAAATAACAACTGATGGTTCTTGTTGTTGTTACAGTACCTAATTACAGTACATAATGCCACGTGTGTTTTTTTTTTTTCATTTTTTTTTTAAAAACAGCATCATTTTAGAATATAGAAAATAAATGCAGGAAATAAATATTAAATCAGAAGTCTTGAACATTTGAATGCGGTAGAATAGCTAGAACTAGATAAGCAAGCTATGAGATTAAACTCAAACTCAGACATTCTCTAAAAAGGGATTGATGAAGAGACTTTAATCAAATAGATAAAAACATAATAATGTCTACCTGGACTAAACCTTTAAGTCCTTGAGAAAGTACCAATCCTTAGCATGATTTAGAAAGGGCAAACTGAATTACAGTGCGTATTGAGTTTCACTCTCATTAGTGCTATTATAATATTAAATGAATAAAGAAAGGAAGAAGCTAGCTTGTTTTATGGACATTCAACATCATTAATGAAACTAAACCTCAAACATAATTGTTTAATACATTAAAAAATGCTACAGTAGTGTTGGCAGATTGATATGGAATGAGAAGATCATCATTATTATGGTTGATGTTCTTTATATTTGCATCAAAATACTGTAGCTACCTTTTTTAGATCACTTACAGTAGCTTATACTGCTCTAGCAGTTGTCGTTAGCAGCTAGGACATTTCCCTAACAAGCTAGTCAATGTCTGGAAGCAATTAAAAACAAGCTCTAAGCTAGCTAGCTGTATGCTGGATTACACATACCGGTGTGCTAACTGGCTAACATATGCAGGCTAACATACAGTATTCTGTGTACATCAGTAATCAGGTTTTTAGCAAGTTAACTAACATTAAGCTGGTAAATTGTATTAAGTTCCTCAGTACTGTACCTAGAGTCATTAACCATCTTTCAGGGAGATTTGAGCTAATTGCTATTATTATTATTATTATTATTATTATTATTATTATTATTATTATACTCAATGATAGAAAAAAACTGTTCCACTTAAAAAAAAAGTGTATATATATATATATATATATATATATATATATATATATATATATATATATATATATATATATGAAAATCTTATATCGAATTCATACTTTTGTTTGGCTTGATATATTGAAAACACAGATAAGGTAAAATTAGCATCATGCTCAGTAGACCATTACTTTATCATGGATAACCAAATTACATCTTGAAATTATGACCAGTTGTTATCCAGTTATTATGCAATTGTTATCCAATTTAAGGAAAACATTTTGATTGTGCATTTCGTCTTTACGCTATCATGTCACATTTAGACAATGCCAGCAGAGAGATGGCTTCAACTTGGTGCAACGCAAGCTGACGTCACCAGAAGCTGTGACGGTCTGGTCACTGCTGATCGCCCTACTGTAGGTCTGGAAGGCCAAGACTGACAACACCAAGACAAGACAGACTCGATGGTGTCATTTGAGAAATCATAAAGAAAAGAAATCAACAATATTTGGCTGGACTCGATGGACGTGCAAGCAGCCCGTATTGTGTGGCTTGTGACTCAATATGTGACTCAATGCGTGAAGCAGGCAGTGACTCTACATCATTGTTAATGTTGTCTAAATTTCTGGTGCTGATTGACACACAGATTTTTGTATAAAATCAAACTTATTTATTTGACATAAATACATTTTGTAGGAAATATATTTATATGTGCAAGGTTTCTTTTATCCGTGAATATATTATTATTATTATTATTATTATTATTATTATTATGAGCACTTTATAGCCTAGGGTGTAACTCTCTATTGTGTGAAACACATTTTCAGCCAGACAGTCGCTTTACAGATTGAAAAAACCAAGCGACTGTGACTGCACTTTGTTAAATGTCAGCGCTCAGATAGGCTGTCAGCGATAAGCTGCTAAATATAAAGCTACATTGTTGATATTCTGATTGGACGATTGGATTTTGCCCAGGAGCGACATTGATGTCCTGCTGTCCATCACAGGAGGAGTAAAACAGCGCACACAGGGCATTTAAAGGCACTGCAGTGGCCTGAGAGTGACACAGCTTAACTGAAAATGTCATCAGGAGAAGGGCAGAAGACGCATCGAGCTGGTTATATTGTCCAAGAAAGGTAGGGTTTGAGGGGGTGCAGGGTGGGGGGGGCGGACTGTGGGGGATACAAGAACAACACCTCATCTTTATCAGCCTTTCTGGTTCACATCAATTTTTTAAGTTGGATTCACATACAGTATCGCTTATGTTTTAGCCTCTGTGAACATGTTTGCTGATGATGATGGCGATGCCACATTGTTGAAACATTCAATATTGTTGAAATTTTATATATATATTTTAATTAAGTATTCGCTCACCACATACATATGAAATTGAGTAACATCCAATTCCTAATCCATAGGGTTTAATATGATGTTGGCCCCACCAGACTTTCCACAAGGTTTAGGAATGTGGTTATGGCAATTTTTTACCCTTTCTTCCAGAAGCGCATTTGCGAGGTCAGATACTGACATTGGACAACAAGTCTCGCAGTCACCTCTCTAATTCATCCCAATGGTGTTCTACTGGGTTTAGGTCAGAACTCAAGTTCTTCCACACCAAACTTGCTCATCCATGTCTTTATGGTCCTTGCTTTCTGCACTGGTGTGCAGTCATGTAGGAACAGGACATCACCATCCCCAAACTGTTCCCACAAAGTTGGAAGAATTAAATTGTGCAAAATATCTTGGTAGGTTGAAGCTTTAAGCATTCCTTTCACCAAACTTTTCACTTGGCACAATGCAGTCAGACAAGAACTCTGGCAACCACCAAACCTAGACTCATCCATCGGATTGCCAGACAGAGAATTGTGATTTGTCACTCCAGAGGACACGTCTTCACTGCTCTAGAGTCCAGTGGCCGTGTGCTTTACACCACTGCATCCGATGCTTTGCGTTGCACTTGGTGATGTTAGGCTTGGATGCAGCTACTTGGCCACGGAAACTCGTTCCATGAAGCTTTCTACAGTACGCACTGTTATTGAGCTAATCTGAAGGCCACATGAAATTTGGAGGTCTGTAGCTGTTGACTCTACACAAAGTTGGCGACCTCTGTGTACTATGCATCCGCTGATATGTTTAGTTCTTATTATAGTAGTATGTTTAAAAACCTTTTTATCAGTAATGCATAAATGATCATAAATGCAATATGCCATAAAGAAAGAGAGCGAGAGTGCCCTGACTTTATTTATGTATACATGTTGTACACAGCATGTATACATAAATGCCATCCTGACCTGTCTTACCCCAGCAAAAATGACGTGCCCCCCCACCAGAGTCTGTTGTACGAGTCTGGGTGTGTGTGTGAATTCGGTGTGTGTGAATGCATAGTGTGTGCAGGTCCCCGTGGGACGCCGTGTATTCTGTCACAACCTTTCAGACCTAATCTCTTTATCTGCAGCTTCGCGGGGAGGCGAGCGATGTCCTTACAAAAACATTACTGCGAGACACGGCACAGGGAGGAGTGGGAGGAAGTGGAATTCTCGACTGCTGTGTGCATTCGTATTGGTGTTGGTGTGTGTGTGTGCAAGAACTGTTGCACACACAAAGAGCATTAAAAAATGAAGCAATAGGCCAGAGGCACGTCAACTCCTCCGCTCTTTGTCTGATTTTTCCAGAGAACTCAAGTGATACAGTACATCTGTTTTGTGTTCGCCTTGTCTGGGTGTGGTGTGTGTGTAGGTGTGTGTGTGTGTGTGTGTGCGTGTGCGAATTTGTGTGTTTCGGTCCTATTTGACCATAGTTTAAGTAGTTGCAGTTTTGTTTAATGTTATAGATATTTTTTCTTAAATAGTAATGAATGACCTTTCTGACCATGCAGGGACACTCAGGGGTCACACTGGTAAAATAGATGGACAAAAAGACAAATTAACTAATTTCTATTTACTGTGTGTGCATGCATGCTTGGTTCGGCAGTACTGCTTGCTGTTATCTGAGTAGCTGCATTGATCTCTGCTCACTTGTCCAACCCTGTCCCAGTACTTCCATAGTTCATGGCAAAGCGCATTAGCGCAGACATGGATAGTGTACACACACACACACACACACACAGAAACACACACAACCACACATATAAAAACATTAAGAAAACCATTTATGAAGCACTTTTCATGTTCCTTTCCACCATACTGTAACTACATTTTACATCAGCTATGTTTACACAGAAACTATTTTTTCAACCTGATTAAATCCATTCCGATTAGGGATTTCTAATATAACTGTTTACACGGACACTGAGTGTCTACATGCACAAAATGTTATAGAATTAAGAATAGATGAAGTATTATTTGAGGTTCGCATCACTACAGTAGGCTTTATATCTTTTCCGATACAGTAAATCCCGCCATTTAATTCTGGTTGGTTATATTGGAGATCTTATACTCAAGATATTAACTGACATAAAGACTGGCTTATGTCTAACAAATACTTAATCTCTAACAAAATAAAAGATTCACAAGATTTACCCGGTAAATTCAGATTTATCTAGATACTTAGAGGTAGAGAATAAATGTTCTTTCTGTGATACATTAGATGAAAATTTGATTCATTTGTTCCTTGAGTTTATGAAAACAAAAAGATTCTTAATTCTCCTAAAATGCCCCCCTTTTGGACCACCTCAATGTGCCTCACTCCTTTAGTATTAAAGATATAATTTTTTATTATGAAAATTTGGAAAAATAAACCTCTTGAATTTGTATTTAATAATTTTCTTTTAAATGCAAAATACTTTATACATAAACAGATAATTAAAAACAAGAACGATTGTATTTCCCCCCTTTTATAATAGAAATGACCTCACTTTTTAATTCTCTTAAACTAATTCAATTTAATAAGAAGAATAACAGACTTCTACATTATTATGTCATTATTTTTAATTGAAGTAATGTGTCTCTTGCTACATCTTTTCCACTGTTTATACATCATATCTATCCTCTCGTGTCTTTTACCTTTATTTTGGACAGTCAAAATGTATAGTTCTTTGTCCTTTGTGTTTGATTTGTTGTAATTATTATTTTTTTTTTGCTGTTATTGTTGTTATTGTTAACTGTATTTAATGTGTTTTGTATTCTATTTGTATTGTTTCAATAAAATAAAATAAATTATGTCACCCCTAATGTTATGTGGGGTAAATTTGCACAGGCTATTATTCTAATTATCAGTTAAATATTAAGATCCCATGTAAGGTTCAGGTCGACTGACAATATTTCTTGGATTAATAAATGACTCCATTTTAAATATTTTCTACATCAATCACACATACTGTACTTGTCCGTGCAGCATCTATTATAGGTGATGAATAATGTATGTTTTGGTTCTTATTCACTTAAACCCTTAACCTGCATTATATTTACCCTGAAACCAGAAGATGTATTGCCTGATTTTCCTGATGATCATTGTAAAAAGAAAAAATCTTTTCTTGATCTTTACTTACAAGCATTTCTGATATTGAGCAAAGTCCAAAGCTTTCTGAAATACCTTGCAAACACCTTTCTGTGTGGTGTGTGTATTGAATCTACTTCTAAAATAATTATTCTGATACTGCTTCTTATCTAAGGCACCTCCAGAGTCCGGGTTTAATTCATGCCCTGGGTCTATGTGTACTGTATATACTTTGCATGTTCTCCGCATGCTTGGTGTGTTTTCTCTAGGTAGTCCGGTTTCTTCCCCCAGTCCAAAGACGTCCAGATTAGGTTAATCAGCATTCCTGAATTATCCATATTGGATATTGGGGTGTACCCCGACTCTTGTCCTAAGTCTCCCTGGATAGGCTCCAGGCACCCCTCAACCCAGTATACAGGATAAAGATGAGATGACATCATGCTCCTTATTTATGAACAGCATATACCAGACAAGTAATGTGTTAATCGAATGTACATTTATAGCACTCTCATCAAGCACGGTGTACTTTCTAGAACACTGATCAATCTGTCGTTAACATGCTGTTTGTAAAAACAAGCAAATGATATAATGTAATATATAATATGAACATTGTACAGCGACACCATCTCAGTCTGTCAGCTCGTAACTATAATCCATGGCTGTTGCTCTTTCTTTTATGCAAAGACAAATTTGCATGAATATCATCTTGTGCGTTTTGAAATAAGCCTTTCCTAAATTCCCCAGTGTTCCTTTATAAAATATTTATTCAATGCTTATGAATGTGCTACAAAGGCACTGCGCAGATCACCTTCACATACAGCGTTACCATATCTGACTTTTGCTCGAATAGACTTTAGACGCCCGTACAGTACCTACAGTATAATATTCTATTTTTGCATGTTTTTTTTTCTCCAGCGATACACACTTAAGCTCTTCATGTCCTCCTTTTGCACTCGAGTTTGCCCTCGAATTGCCATTTAGTTGCGGCCACCTGTGAAATCAATCCCACAATTCACAGAGCATGGTACATATTCAGTTTGTTTTACAGCCTCCAGACAAATTAATGAATAAAGGCTTTGGTCTCTGTGACTCATGCTAATTGACCAAGAGAGAGAGAGAGAGAGAGAGAGAGAGATGGGGATGAGATGAGTGTGGGAGAAGCGACAGATGCAGATAAATACTTGTGAACATTGTCAATGGTCGGCACGTCTCTCACGTTTTTTGGTAGTCTAGGAGTTTAGCATGTCTGCTTTCAGATAGGCTTATCTGGCATTAGCAGCATTAGCGCCCAGTCGTCTGTGCCAAATGGCTCATAGGATACAGAGTAAACCAGCCGATATGGCATGCATCCTTCCGCTTTTCATGCCAAAGCGACCCATTTTTTTTATTTTTACTCAAAATAGAACATACCTAAACATAAGCAAATGTTAATTGACAAGCAAAAATTTTAAGAATAGTATTGATAATAAAGTCGAACTCCTCCTTAAATAGAGTGCTTCGCGTCAAATAGCCGCGGCCGTGTGAATGGCATACGAATGGCGTACGGCTGCCCTATGGATGGCGTAGTCCCCCCTCCTTCTCTTACCAGAAAGGCGTGTCAAGATTTCACAGTAAACACGCTCATTCAAACCCTATTTATTAATTTACAAGGTTTCACCAATAGATGGCGCTTTGTTCTCTTAGCTGCGCTGAGTTGCAATCACGTGATTTTAACAACACTCCTCCACCCCCGCCGAACCGACGCTACGAAACTGCACTACAGAGATGAAGATGGCGGCTTAATGGACTATTCGGGGTAAGTGGTGACTTTGTTGATTTCTTTATTTTATAAAATGTGTTTGGGGTAGTTTAAAGTTTATTTCCCAGTTTAGTTTTTTATTGGCCGTTTTAAATATCACTGGCAGCACCAGCGGTCAGATGTGACTTTAGATAACTTAATGATCTGTTTACCAAGTCTGGAGTTAACATTACAGCTTACTGTCAGTGTCACAAACTCACAGTGTCATTCCACATTAATTCAAAAAGATGCTAAAGCTTCGAATATACTATTAATGTCCCTATTACAAAAGCTGCACTACCTGATGAAGAGTGTTTGTGCTCTCTGTAAATACTGAGAGAATCTCACCGCGTGTTGTCAATTCAGCGGTTATTTATTCTTTGGTTAAGAGTTAATCTGCAGGTTATTTCTGTGACTGTAATATAATATGATGCAGTTCATGAGGGACACAAGCTGAGGATAGATGTACAGGAGCTAGCGGGTTACACGCTCATAACAGGGTTTATATTTTTCTCAATTTGGCCTGACATTGCGCGGTAGCGCTTAGTTAAGGAGCTGCATAAAAACACTGAAGTGTTTATCAGTTATACTGTATCAGTTAAGGAGTGG
Source organism: Channallabes apus (assembly GCA_030522415.1). Classification (NCBI taxonomy): domain Eukaryota; kingdom Metazoa; phylum Chordata; class Actinopteri; order Siluriformes; family Clariidae; genus Channallabes; species Channallabes apus. The sequence goes on along the minus strand of CM060105.1, from coordinate 19,109,076 downwards.
GGGGATGTGCGTGTGGGGGGGGCAGCTTCAGTACTCGGTAAGTTATAGTTTGGCTTCAGAGATGAACTAATGCTCATATACGAGTGTTATATTGCTTAACTTATTTGTATGAGAAGCACATTAAGTAAATTCTCGGTTAATTTAATGCAGATGACAATACAAACAGACAGACCTGGTTAACACTAACAAAGTTCACTGGTTAACATTAGCACAGGGAGTTTATTTACATTCCAGAATTCAGTATTTTATACACTCTGTGGTGTAGGTTTATTAATATCTTTTATTTTTATTACAATTATATGTTATGTAAAGTTTATTTATCTTTGTCTTCACTAAATTCTCCTGTTGTCTTTAAGCAGAGCTCCACTGTGGAGGATTGGGGGGTCAGACGGCTGACGGTTGGACTTTTGGAGCTACAGTGCTGGAGGAGCCTGAACAAGCTGTTGAGGGAGCTTTAGGAGGGATGACGTCACAGTGCAACAGCTTTAGAATGATGTTTGGTCAGGTCTACTGTATATTCTCAACATAGAACTGCAAAACGTCTGATACAGTACTTTGGGGGAAACAAAGAATTAAACTGTTCCATCTTCACTAGTTTTTAAAAATGGATATTTTAATATAAAAGAACCAGATAGAGACTGATAAGCAGCTGGTGTTATTCTGGTATTTTTTAATGACCTTTAAGCAAAAATAAAACATGTATTCACATGTTTTATACAAATTACTATACTGTTTTAACTTTGACTAGTTTTGGAAGAGTAAATTTTATTTTTTAAAGTCAAATGTGCATATTTTAATTGTTGGGGGATTGTTTGGGTATTTTAAAAAAACATTTACTTGAACCAACAACTTCAATGGGCAAAAAACAGGAGACAACTTTGTTTTAAATAGTCAAAGAATTGGGCTAATCATAATGATAATTATTATTAATATTATTACTGGTCATAGAAACAAATGAAAACAACAGTTAAACACTTGATCATATGTATCTGTGCTATTTTGTGTTTGTGATTACAGTATGTGACCCATAATAATTTTTTCTCAGTATAAATACATTTTTGGATTTTAAGAACTCCATCAAAAGAGCAAAGACAAACTTAGAAGGAGTGAAAGATGAGAAATCTCTGACTGTTAGATGGTAAGACCGGTTTTTTCGTCCTGCTGGCGCGCAAATGTGTTTGTGTTAAAGCCGGCTCAGACAAACCTGACGAATGCAGGAGCACACACACACACTACACACACACCGGTGGCACTTTAGCCGTTAGTGCTTCAACATTTTCTTGTAAATAGCTGATTAAACCTATGAACACAGCTGTTCAAAAGAAATACTAAACAGACACACAAGTGTATTTTGTCCGCAAGTTAAATACATCAATACGTTAATAATTTACACCACGATAACATTAGTGCAGAAGGATCTGAAGAGACTTGTCTCTATTACTGTACATCGTGACTTTGAGACATTCAAAGTATATTCGAACCATAGACAGTGCTTATTTTGCTGAACAGCCATGTCCAAGAAAACAGTGCATCCTTAATAAGCCATATTGGTTTCGAGTCAAAAGTAAAATTAACGAAAGACTGCGAAGCCCCGTAAACTTGATCCCCGTAAACTTGGTTTTTGTATATATTTTTAAACGTTAAAATTAATGTTTCAGAGTATATAATTTGTTGTGTCATCTGTTTACAGCTTTGACTGATTTTGTGATTGAGACTCATGAGTTACATTGAAATATTTTTATTAGTTGTAAGCCAGGCTTTAATAACCTTGGACAAATCACAATATAAGCCCTCTCTCGTGCACGCTCTCTCTCTCTTTCTCTCGCACACGCACACACACACACACACACACACACACACACATACACACAAATAACACATGAAATCGCGTAAAACCAAATTAAACTATGGCAAAAATATATAAGCAGTAAAAATACGGTAGTACACTGTAGGTGATTCCTGTCATGTGATAACAGGCGCTAACCCTCTTGAACTGTATGTAGCCCGGGTTTGTATTCCGTACCTACAGTACCACGACCGGTATAGATAAATTACAGATGTTACCGTGTCTTTAAGGATTGTTAAGGATGTCGGGAAAAATATTGCAATAAATAGTTTCATTCATTCATTAAAACGAGGATAAACATCATGGGTTGTGTATTAAGTGATTTAAATCTGTTTTATTAATCGTTTTTTTTACCACATCATCTATTTATGAAACTATGTTGACGTAAGTTATGTTATATATTTAATATAGTATACGGCTGCTTCACACTTGGACACTGCAGTTAACTGAAGCAGTTAATGCTCCACCCGGCGGGATTATACAGCATTGAAACCATCTTTATATATATATATATATATATTCATTCATTCATTCATTTTCTATACCGCTTTATCCTGTGATCAAGGTCGCGGGGGGCCTGGAGCCTATCCCAGGAGGCTTTCGGGCACAAGGCAGGGTACACCCTGGACAGGGTGCCAATCCATCGCAGGGCACACACACACACACACACATTCACCCATCCATTCACACACTACGGGCAATTTGGGAACGCCAATTAGCCTAACCTGCATATCTTTGGACTGTGGGAGGAAACCGGAGAACCCGGAGGAAACCCACCAAGCACGGGGAGAACATGCAAACTCCATGCACACAGAAACGGGAATCGAGCCTGGCCGGGGAATCGAACCCAGACCCTGGAGGTGCAAGGCGACAGTGCTAACCACTACACCACCGTGCCGCCGTATATATATATATATATATATATATATATATAGAGAGAGAGAGATAGATAGATAGATAGATGCTCTATCTACCATTTCTCCTGATGTAAATTGTCTTTTCAACATTTTCACCAGATACTGTATCCCCCCCTAGTCGATGTCACAAACACTTCTGTGAGTCGTGGTAGACAGGTATTGCTGTGTCTCTCACATTTTTCTGACACACTGATGTTCCCCTGAACCAAAAGGTTCCCCAATCATGTCCTCTGTCACTGCACCCAGCCTTCGATTTCCTTTGCTTAGCTTTCCACAAAAAAAAAAAATGGATTTTTAGTTGAAACACACACCTACAAGACATTTCTCTCCCTGTCGAAACATCGACGTTGGTGCCAGATGACTGTGCCGGATGCTGAGCAAGTGCTTGATTAGATTTCTTTCCTTCTTTTAAGGAAATACCCTTTAAGTAATGTTCATCAGATGCAGACAGCTTTCTTGCTGTTTTATGCCATCATTTATCTGTCTTCAAGTTGCTGAGGCTTTTATAAACGACTCTTTAAAATCATATCTAGTAAGCCAGTTTGGAGAACTGACAATAACCTTGTTGAGAAAAATAATTTTGAAAAACAAAAAGGAGATGATAGTCTGAATTCTGAGTCATTGACTGCAATTGAAAAGTTATTTTAATATTTATGTGTGTGTGTGTGTGTGGGGGGGGTGTTCTAGTGGAGACAGGGCTTTTAATAGACTGTAGAGTCTCATGTAAAATAAGCCTTTTACTTAAATAGTAGTTTGTAATTCACTTAAAAACAATGACTTATGTAGTGACTTTCCTATTGAAAAAAACACCCATGGCATTTATTAAATAATTAAACTGCCACCTGGAAACATCAGTCTTCATGCACATATTCACATCTGGAGTACTGTGCAAAAGTCTTGAGCCACCATCATTTCTTTATATTAAATTAAATAAAATTATGTAGATTATATGAAAAGAAATGGGTAGAAATGTTTCACTGCGACAGGCTACAAAGTGCCCGAAGGAATAATTAAAAAATGGGTTGTTCATGGAATAACATCAGCAGCAACCTCATTTCCCCTCTCATCCGGTTTAACCACTCAGCATCACCAGTATACTAATCATCTGTCATCATCTACACCTGTTTATAAAATATTATGTAATATATTAAATAATACATTTCCATATATAAGAAACTAGTGCTTATAATATATTGCAATATATGAATGGACCATATATAGAGGGAGCCACGTCAAATTACCGCGGCTGTGTGAATGGCGTGTGAATGGCGTACGGCTGCCCTATGGACGCTGTTATCATCCCTCCCTCTCCTGCCAGAAAGGCGTGTCAAGATTTCACTGTAAACACGACCATTCAAGCCCTATTTATTCATTTACCTGGTGCCACCACTAGATGGCGCTTGGTTCTCAAGAACATATTAACACAAGCCAGCAATTTAGCTGCGCTGAGTTGCAGTCACGTGATTTTAACAACCCACCCCCGACGAACTGACGCTACCAAACTGCACTACAGAGATGAAGATGGCGGGTTAATGGACTATTCGCGGTAAGTGGTGACTTTTTTTTAAATTAATTTTGTTTTGGGGTAGTTTACAGTTTATTTCCCAGTCTAGTTTTTTATTGGCTGTTTTGAAAATCACTGGCAGCACCAGCAGCGGTCAGATGTGACTTTAGATAGCTTAATGGTCTGTTTACCAAGTCTGGAGTTAACATTACAGCTTACTGTCAGTGTCACACACTCACAATGTCGCTCCACTTTAACTCAAAAAGGTGCTAAAATACTATTAATGTCCCTATTACAAGAGCTGCACTACCCGATGAAGAGTGTTTGTGCTCTCTGTAAATACTGAGAGAATCTCACCGCGTGTTGTTTGGATAAATTCAGCATTTATTTATTCTTTGGTTAAGAGTTAATCTGCAGGTTATTTCTGTGAATATAATGTGATGCAGTTCATGAGGGACACAAGCTGAGGATAGATGTACAGGAGCTAGCGAGTTAAACGCTCATAACCGGGTTTATGTTTTACCCACTTTGGCTGTGACTTTGCACGGTAGTGCGAGCGTTTCGTTAACAAGCTGGATAAAAACACTGAAGTGTTTATCAGGGGGGTGTTCTTCGTACGTCGCTAACTCAGTTAGCTGGATTTGATTGTTGTGGATTTGTCCTGATCTTGGATTGTTTCGTTCTCCGATGCTCATCTCGCACTTGTTGTCATAGCAACATGTCCGTAAGCTTGAACCTGCTCGGTAGCAGGTTTATTTCATGTAAACAGGATTAAGGCTGCGCTCCCGCCGGGTTATGATTGGTTGAAATGGTGAGGTCACATCTGATTGGTTAAAGAGCGCTGACGTGGACTGACTCACGTGGGGAAAGAAAAGTATCTTGCATGCATATATACGGCTTGCCATAATATATATATATTAGAACATAAATTCATAGATTTTCTATTATTATAATAAACTCTTGAGACAGCCCTCAAGACAATTAATTCAAATTCTTGTATAATGTTTATTTTGTAACACATTTATTTTTCAGGGGTTCGTTATAAATATGAAAAAAAAAAAAAAAAAAAATATATATATATATATATATATATATAAAATAAAAATAATTTTTTATAATGAAAAAATTGACAAAACTAATTTTATTATAAAGTAAACAATATAAAAGTATACATGTTTTTTTTTTAAATATTCATATTTCTATTTTTCCATATACAACATATTTATTTTCATATTTCTTATTTTATTTTATTGTCTCATGTAATTTGTAAAACATATGTGCATATTATGTTCTAATATAATATTTGATAGCAATTATGTGTGTGTGTGTGTGTGTGTGTGTGTGAGGAGGGGGAATCCATGGCAGGGGAGCATTTCAGCGCATAACACGTGGGGGGGGGCGGCATTTCAGCGCATAACAGGTGTTACAAAAAAAAATTGAGCTTGTTCTTTTGTCATTTCGTCAACCAATCAAAGGACTTGTGATCAGTGTTTCTACTGTCGATGCATATCGCCTTTTAAACCAACGCACGAGCGCGCAATAATCCTAGACAACTCAATCCGGCCAAACTAATCATCAACAACAGGTGTGCTGGAAGAACCGACTTAGCCAGGTCTTAATTAGCACGATGATCTCATCTTAGATGTGTCAATTCATCCCGGATGTTTCAAGCGACGTACGAAGAATACCCCCCAGTTAAGGGGTGGGGGGAGGTGTGTGTGTGTGTGTGTGTGGGGGGGGGGGGGGGGGCTTCAGTACTCGGTAAGTTATAGTTTGGTTTCAGAGATGAACTAATACTCATATACGAGTGTTATATCGCTTAACGTATTTGTATGACTTTAACAATAATAGTTGATTGTTTTTCTATTTATGTTTTTCATACATATTTTTAAATGTTCAAATGAACATTTCAGGGTATATAATTTGTTGTGTCATCTGTTTACAGCGTTGCCTATCAGAGAAAACATAAAAAAATAATGAAAACAAACCCAAGCAGAAGATAAATTTTAAGCTTTATTTCGCAGCAAAATATTATATTACCAGTGTATTAAACGGAAATAGATAAAATACACCGTAATATAAAATACTGTACATACTGTAGCCCGCACTTGTATTCCGTACCTACAACGACCGGTATAGATAAATTACAGATGTTACCATGTCTTTAAGGATTGTTAAGGATGTCGTGAAAATTATTGCAATAAGTAAGTAAAATAGCATAAGCGTCATGGGTTGTGTGGGCTCCCTGGACACTGCAGTTAACTGAAGCAGTCAATGCTCCACCTGGCGGGATTTTACAGCATTGCAACCATCTTTTTAGAAAGCGCATGGGGGCGTTTATTGGGCAGGGCATCATTAACTGTGTCATCGCAGGAGATCACTTTCCGTGCACGGATCGAGCATGGGCTTGTCATGGTTCAGCCATGTATCATGCTCCAAGCGGCTGTTTGACGTGTATAAATATATACACTACCGTTCAAAAGTTTGGGGTCACTTGCAAATTTCTTTGTTTTTGTTTAGTGATTTATTTTCTACATTCTACAACAATACTGGGGATTTTAAAACTATAAAATAACACATATGGGATTAGGTAATTACGTCACAACAACAAAAACAACAGTTAGTTGTTATTTTAAGACACAGAGGTCAGACTTTCTGTAATAGTTCTTGCAAGAACAGTATCGTCAAGTACATTTGCAAAATCCGTCAAGCACCATAATGAAACTGGCTCTCATGCTGGCCATCCCAGGAGGACGAGACCAAAACCTACCTCTGCTGCAGACGAGAAGTTCATTTAGAGTTATCAGCCTGAAAAATGACGATGAAGGCGTTATGAAGTCTTTACAGAGCAGAAGTAGCAGAAACATCTCAATATCAACTGTGCATTTTTTGGACGCCTTCAGCATTTCTTTACAATGTAGAAAGAAATAAAAATCAGGAACCATCATGGATGGTTATATATATAGTACATATTGCAACGAAGACAAAAAACATTATATTTATACTTATAATTCGTTAATTGAAACATTATTAAAACTTTATGCATGTTTAAAAGTTATACACACAATTTTACTTTGTTGGAGATTTGATTAATGCCTAAAAAGTCCATTTTGTTCGAACAACATTAACATATAAGCACATTGTAAAAAATATAAAGAAATAGATATATTCAATCAAATTCAATATATTATGAATTATATTGTTAAATATAAAATTACGTACATTAAGGTATACATCTGAATATATTTTAATACATTTCTGAATATATGAAAAGCTTCCACTATATTGTAATATATTAATACAGTATATTATTCTGGATATTGTGAATTTCTTTTTTAATATGAATATCTTGTTAATTATTAGTTAGCATCAGTTAGTGTAGCGACAAGAAATATTAACATTATATAAAAGCTAAATAATTTAATATATTGACAGTTAATATATTATAGATTAATATATTATACAGTATATTACAGTTAATATATTAAAATAGATTTATTTTTTTGCGTAACATTGGTTAATGCCTTAAGTAAGATGTTATTTAATGCTTGAATGATTCATACTGTAGGTCACTGTGTGGCTTAACAAACCAAAAACATTAACCTGGAACTGCTCAGGTACGTACAGGGACTAAAAATGAGAGACAAAAAAACTGCTTCAGTAAGCCTGGGGAACTATCCCCTAAAACTACATTAAAAATACAAGAAAGTCTGTCTTTTTGTATCCAAAATGTGAAGAAATTATATGTTTCAAGATTTTTGCTTATGATTCCATTTATGATGCATTGAATATCATAAATGTTTCAACTAAAAGACTTAATGTGCCATCCTTTGCTGAACTCATGAGGTGTACACAGTGCTGCACAAGGCAATGTCTTCTATTTGAAATGCTGCACCATGAGGCTGTGGATGATATGAAGGCAGGAAGAGGACAGCTTTACTGAAGACCTTGAGATGACAGACTGAGACAAGAGAAAAGTATGTGATTCAGCACAATAGAAAAATCTAATGAGGATCCATTTTTCACTTTTTATACTAATGCTATAATTTCAAGGAATGTAATGTTTTGGACATTATAAGGTATTGTCTTTAATAATAATATTAATAATAATAATAATAATAAGTCGAACAAACAAGGTACACTATAAGGACAAAATATAAAAATTTCTAAAGATGTAAAAAGATGTATCATAGAGTCACAATGCTCTGTGAAAATAAATCTGAGCAGTTGAGGGTTAAAAACCTTGATCACGGAGAAATCTCACAATCTTTGTCTGACTAGCACAAAAGCTTAACCTCATTAAAAATATCCATCTCATTATGATTCTGCTTTACAGCAGTGATCTTGGCAACACATTCATTAAAAGTTTAGTAAGTAAGAGCCCCGTCAAACTCTGACAAAGACCATGAAGTTTCCACTGCGTCCTAAAAATATTGAATAACAATATGAAAAAATGAAAAGAAAATTTGCATTAATCAAGCTCATACTACTTCTGAGGTTCCTAATGCGTCCATCATGTTTTCACTGATTTCCTATTCGTACACGATCGCGAACTAACCAGATCCCATGAGACTGAACAGAGTTATCCCTATGTCCGATCAGATCGCACTAGCCTCTTATCAGACCCTTATCATGCACTTACTATGTTTTCATTCTGTGCAGATGATTGTTATGAATACCTCGACATGCACCTCGTCCTTTACATCACAAATTGTTAGCATGAGGAATTGGATCCAGTATTTATACGAAATTCTATGAATATGGTTGGCACAATGATAATCTACTGCATGCGTCATAATCGTGGTAAGCACCAGAGGAACAGAAAATGAACTACAAGGAGCTTTCTACAATGGACCTACTGTCCATACAGTAATAGCACGACCCTGAAAAGCCTGGAAATTTGGAAAAAGCCTCCAATATTTCCCATCTGCACCATGCTTGTAGTACATCAGCGTAGTCTCTAAGAGGTGTTAGTTATACCGTTAACGAGTCATTTCCATCAATACTCCATCCTTATTAAGTTCTTCCTATGTCTTATATCTTTAACCTTGTCCTTATCAGGCTGTTTTTAAACCAGTCAAAAAAAGCACGTCAGCTCCACATCAAGGGAGACAATACTATGTCCTTACTGCTTCCTGCTAAGTCTCTGCCTAGTTGTTCCTGTAGTGTTTATTCATTTTCTTGCATAGTGGTAATGTACTGTGGCTTAGTGTGACAGTAGTGGTGGTGGTAGGGTAGTTGGTGTTGGATTGGGAAACTACCACAGTATATTGTTGTGTAATTTAAATGTATGATTGCTGACATTTAGTTTTAATTTTAAGATATTTAAGAGTATTTACTGTACATTAGGACTGTAGGCTGTTCCAGAGGAGGTGTGCGTTACTCACTCACTCATCGTCTATACTGATATCCTGTACACAGGGCCATGGGCGGCCTGGAGCCTATCCCAGAAGACATTAGGGCACGAGGAGTGGTACACCTTGGAGATGGCGCCAATACATAACAGGGCATCACTTGTCAGTTTGGGAACGCTAATTAGCCTAATCTGCATGCCTTTGGGCTGTGGGAGGAAACCGGAGTACCCAGGAGAAACCCACCAAGCATGGGGAGAACATGCAAACTCCATTCACACAGACCCAAGGTGAGAATCGAGCCCGCACCCTGGAGGTGCAAGGTGACAGTGCCGCCAGGTGTGTTATTTACTCATTATTCCACATAAGTACAATAATTAGATAAAAGAGTTGATTTCAAATATGGCATTTGTATTTAGAATCTACTGCTGTTAACTCTCAGTGTGAAGTCCAGTTGGTGTCACTGCCAGTGAAGCAAGCCATCATTAAGTTAAGGAATCAAAACAAACCGATCAGAGAGACAGCAAAAACATTAGGTATGGCCACATAAATTATGTGAAATGTTCTTAAAGAGAAAACTTGTGCTGGTGAAGAACATCAAAAGCCCTAGAAGACATAATTGACATAAATGAAAGACATAATTCCCTGGTAAGGAAAAGCCCTTTAGAAAAGTTGGCCAGACCTGAAACACCCTCTAGATGGTACAGTAAGTGGTTCTGTGTCAACGATCAAGAGAGGTCTTCATCAAAGTCAATACAGGAGGTTTACAAACATGGTGTAAAATCATTGGTACTGTAAGGCCCCAAAACAGATAAAAAAAAAAAAGAGTTTGTCAAAAACATGTCAAATAAAGCCTGCACTGCTCTGGAATAATGTTCTCAACTTTGTACAAGAGTACTATACAGTATGTAGAAGGAAAGGAACATGGGCCTTCTGCATGGCACTGACCCTCCAGTGCCTGGTAAACTGTAACACATACCATAGTAAAATTTCTCATGGAAAGGTTATTATTGAGGAAAAATATTGAGGCAATAGCTCTGAGTTTCTGCAACTTAAACCCCAAATCATCAACCCAGTTTATTGTTCTAAGAAATCTAGTTGTTAAATAATCACAGCCAATTCAAATTCTTAGATTCTCAAATGCTCCTGCGGGGCATGACAAAAAAAAAAAAAAAAAAAAGCGTTGAGCATCTGGAAATTGTGAGCTTGGTTCCCAGCCAAGCAAATTGGCTGTACATTAAGGGGAAATGGGTGGCTGGTTTCCACTCTCACATTGCAACGTAGCAACTTGCATAGTTGTGGCATCCTGCTTTCAATGATTTCCTTAGACAACCTTTAGTCAGGAAAAATACTTTTTAGGATTACATTTTTCTGTTATCACTATAATAGATAGACTGTACACTCCTCACTGTGCTTCTATTTGAATGACATTGTTCTTCAAATGATATGGGTATGATGGCATTTGCCTACACCTGAGGGAGAATTTCCATGTATTTTCCTCTAACGTTGTGCAGAATTAGCTCATACCAGCTGCTCCTGACCTTGCTTTACACAAGAAGATGGACTGTCTGTTTTAAGAACACAAGACCATGTGATTGACAACAACAAGGACTAACAGAATAAAGAAATATATATACTCTATCGCTAGATCATTTTTGACATTTCTCTGCTTAGAAAACCCAAGGACGTCCATTTTGTATTTGAGGTACATTCCTTATCTTGGAAATCCTCCAGCAATTTCGCAGCATGGGGTGTGAAATCCGAACCTGGAAAGTATCTCAGTATTCACAAAGCCATTAGCAGTGTCTCGTTCGTTCTGTCCTTTAGCTCTTTGTCTTTATAGCTTTCACTAATGGGTAACCTCGGTCTTACAGCTCAATGTCACCTTGCAATCCTTGCATTATCTGGTTTTACTAGGACTGTGTTGAGACGACTTTAAAGCATTGGAGGAAAATGCCACAGTAAGGAGAATTGTGTGTTTGGAAAATGAGTGGAACATCTGCTAAAGTGTGATCTGCTGGAGAGTGGAGTAAAATGGCTGAGCGTTTCTTTGATGTTCAGCATATGGCCTGAAAATGGTTGAGAAAACATCTGCATTAGATTGAAAATACATTTGGTTAGAAGTGCACCGTCATGGGATTGAATTAGACTTCAAGTTTCTTTCACCACTGTTAGAATTAGAAACTGTCAGAGATCAAACAGCTGAAATGTCTGACAGGGATTCATTGAATTTGTTGAACATTTATACATGGCAAGTATAGGACGGATGTTATTTATGCTTCTAATTCTAATCTAATTAAAATCCCATTAAATTGCAGACTTTTTTTTTGTCTGGTTGCTGCATGTTCTTGAAGTTTGACTATGTTGGCACTGCCAGGACATTCTGACATGACATTGTGTTCATGGTCGACAATTTAATTAATAAAACATACAATATGTTTTGTTAGATTAGATTAGATTTATTTTCCAATGGAAAATGTTGACTTAAAATCAGATGGTGTACTTTTTCTTATTGCTGTCAAATGTACAGTGCAGTGCTGTGAAAATGTATGTATATACAGTACTGTATGTTATACTGAGATGTCACAGGTACGGTGCAAACAGGGGAGGTGGTTTTATTGTCATGCAGCAAAACAGGGAGAAAAAACACATTCTTACACGTGATGATTATGCGCTCGGGCAGCAGGTGAAGGTGGTCAGGTAAGGATGAAGCAGAGGCGCAGATGTATCCGAGTCTGTGGGGGGGCGATGGGAGGGGGGGGGGACTGTATGAGACGCTTGCATATATTTACTACTCACTCTAAATTTTTTTTATAGGGAGCGGTTGACAGGTAGATTTTAGTGCTGTCCAGGGTGCTGGTTGAGCCCCGGTTTCCTCTTTTCCATGACAAGCGAAAAAATATGTTCTCCTCCAGGATGCACTGGCTATGAACCTGTGCCGACACTTACAAAATGCATTGTTAAATACAAAATGCAGGTTTTAAATACTTATTTAATTGATTAAGGGAACCTGTGAGACAAAGTGAAGCGTGCATAAAACTAACACAGCATTTTCCTTACCAACAGTTATCTTACCAACAGTTATCTTACCAACAGTTAACAGTGTGATGGTCTGGGGTTGGACGACTTGCGATAATTTTAGGAACCATGAATTCTGTGAGAATCCTGAAGGAGAATTTAGCCATAAGTCCGTGACCTCAATCTCATGTACATTTGGATTATGCAGGACAATGATCTGAAAAACACCAGCAAGTCCACCTCTGAATAACTTTTTTAAAAATTGGGTTTAATTTAGGTTTTATAGTGCTGTGAAAGCTTTATTGCCAGTTTGCAAAAGCTTGGTGACAGTTGTTGCCGCCAATGGTGGCACAAAAATCTATTACGTTTAGGGGGAAATGACTTTTTCACATGGTGCCAGGCAGGTTTAGGCAGCTTTTTTCTCCATAATAAATGAAATCATTATTTAAAAGCTGTATTTTGTATTTACTTTCATTTTTGTGTCATATTAAATGTATTTAATTTATCTCATTTAAGTGTAACAAATATGCATAAAGAAAAAAAAGACAGCATACTTTTTCATGTGCCCTGCAGTGGATTGGAACACTGCCCAAGGTTAATCTGGCCCTAAGTCTCTTGGTAAAGGCTCCGGGCCCCCCACGACCAAAAAGCAGTATAGATGATGAGTGAGTGAGTTTGTCTCATAAGTCATTTCATAGCCATCCATACACCAACCTGTAACAAACACCAACATAATAAAAGCCCACAAACGTAATAAAAAACAAACGTGACACAAATTTGCAGCACTTCCCACAATCCCACAATTATTACATTAAAAACTCCAGATTTGTATTATGTTTGTGGGCTGTTATTACATTGACAGGTGTAACAGATCCTATAGATGTAATCAGATCATAAATCATTGCAAATGTGATTTGATCCAAAAACATGGTAATATGGCTTAGACATAGTCCACATGGGTATTTTTTTTCAGCGGGCTTCCCTACTTCATTTATAAAAGAAAATACATAAATAAATAAATAAATAAATAAATAAGTAAATAAAACAACAGATGAAAATGCAGAAACACACAATGCCAAGTCAACAGGATGGATCAACATGATGTAACCCTAACCATACAGCCATTTTGGCCTAAAAAAAGGTCTCACCAAATACATTGATGTCAAACACAGGAGATAGAGTTCATGCTCCTACAAGCCCCGAATGCTCTTCGAATGCTTTTTTTTGGTCCACACAGCAACACTGACACCTGAGTTTCTATCTTCAGCTGAGAAGTAATTTGGATGAAAGGCCAAAAGAAGAACAAAAACACATCCAAAAAATAAAAGAAAGAAAAAAAACCCATGTTTTTGTGGACAAGGTCTTTTTTTTTCATATGTTATTATCATATTAGTCAAAACAAGAAGCCATGCTATTTTTCAGTTGATATTTTGAAATGCAAAATAGTAAAATAAAAAAAATTCTCATGCAGAATGTCTGTATAATTAAGATGACCAATCAAATTATCCACGTTGCTCGTGACTTCCTTTAAGAATTGTTCACAATTTAATCTACAAAAATTTCAGCCATCAAGATGAGCAATTTCACTATTTAAGCTTAGAATGTTTCTTCTGAGTGAAAAAAGCCAGACTTTAAAGTGATAATAATATGATTATATAATACAATTTCTATATTTATTTATTGAATATTTGCCTAGAATGGCATTGTGGATCTTTTTGTTTTATCTAATACATACATTTCAGTATTACTTGTAACATATTGTGATTTTATCAACTTGTCTGGTGCAGACATTTTTTAATGCCCAATAACTGTAGTAGATTAGATTATAGTAGATTTCTTTTTTAAATTATTCTCGGTACTATTTGTTGCTCATCTGATTTTTTTTGTTCTATCCATAGCATGGTGGCTTAATGGTTAGCACTGTGTCTTCGCATCGGGTTCGACTCCCGCCTCATCCAGGATTAACCCTGACTGTGAAATGTTCATGAGTTATTTGAGATTATACTGTAGTATGCTGGAAACAGAGTTTAAACAATATTTTTCTTTCTCACTATAGCTTTCACTTTCTTGTCAGTCCAAGAACAAGCTGCTGTTTTCTTCAGTTTTGTTCACAGAGAGAATTTGTAAAGCCGCCAATTTTGTATACAATGTCTCAATGCACGCTCTGTAAATCCATGAAAGGAAATGTCAAAATAACAAGAGATATTTGCATGCTTGCGCGATGCCAATCTGCGGCATTGTCAACTCTTGTGTTGCAGATGTTTCTAAAACGGAACTGCGAAAAGCGTCACTTTTCTTTTAGATGCTCCGCCACATGCATTGTGTTCACACTCTTTCTTTCCTCTCAGGTTTATTTGCCTCTTTCTCACTCCCTCTCCCACTCTCTCTTGTTTGCTTTTTTTTTTTTTCTCGCTTGCGTTGAATCTGTCATGGTGAACGCTAGGCATTCCCCACATCACCAGAGATTATTGTACCTGTTAGCAGCTGAAGAACAGCAGCGTGGTGGGTGCCCAGGGGAAGGTGGGCTACTCTTAGGTCAATATGTCCCTGCTGTCAGAAAGAGGCAGCTGTATTTTGAAAAGGGCATGAGAGTTGTTGGCATAGAAACAGAACAGGCCAAGCAGACAGGCAGTTATTCTGACAAACGCATTCTCCTGTGACCACGAAAAAGAAAAACAAGTGGTATGTTGAAATAAAACAAAACAGGCACCAGCTTTTTTTTTTTTTTTAAATGAAGCTTACCTGGTGATTTAGGATTTAAAAAGAAAAAAAAAACATTTTCCAAAGAAAAATATCTTTAAAATGATGTTAGTTACTGTATATCAGATCCAAGTACTACAGTAAGTCTAAGAATACCATTGAGCAAACAGGCTGTTAGAGGAGAGTCTATCAGTTTGTGCAGCAACAAACCTGGACATGTTGATGGTTAGTTAGGAGATGCTCCTTCCATCTTTCTTTGAAGACAGCCTGAGCCTCAGGTGTTCATCCAGACAGAGGAAGGTCCTTTCAGCACGTGGGTACAAGTACACAGAAATATATGAATGTCTAAAGTCTTGACAGATGAAAGCTTCAGGGGGATGGTGGCAGAGGTGTCGGCAGCCGTGACCCTGCACACACTGTGCACGCATTGTTTTTAATGATTTTGGTCAGTTTTTATTCCATGTGACGGGCACAAAGAGCACTTTTCTAGCTTTTTCTATTCACATTTAGCCTCTACTGTGTGTTAGCAGTTAGTCTAAAGGTAAGCAAAAGAAAAAACAACTGGATATTTTTCAAGCTTTTGAAAATAGAAAGTTTGGACAGACTGAAGATTCTGCAGGGCACCAGGACTTTGAAATGCATGTGGTAGGTTAATCAGAGTTTTGCTGTTGTGTTGTGTCGAGCATGCACTCACTCACTCACTCACTCACTCATCGTCTGTACTGCTTTATTCTGAATACAGGGTCACGGGGGACCTGCAGCCTATTCCAGGAGAATTCGGGCACGAGGCGTGGTACATTCTGGAACGCCAATTAGCCTAATCTGCATGTCTTTGGACTGTGCGAGGAAACCCGAGTACCTGGAAGCAAACCCAACAAGCATGGAGAGAACATGCAAACTCCATGCATGCAATCAAACCCAGATCCTGGAGGTGCAAGGAATGCAATGCTATAATAAAGGTGGTTCTTGTGCATACTATGAAATATAGTCCAAGATGGTTCCATTTCTTGTTTGTCGGCAAGCACTAGTGTTTTCAGCCACTGGTGGAAATACAGCACATCATATCAAGTGATCTGCAAGAACTTGGGGAGATGTTAAGAGCAGAAACTCTAGTTTCAGGCCACAGCATTTATATAAATATTGAAAAAATGGCCAATGAAGGATTTAGCCCCCCCCAAAAAAGAAGAAACAAAATTCCACAGATTCCGTTCAAAGCAGGAACCTGCATTCAGTTTAATTTTAGACTCCATGCTCTGACTTCTGTGAGCTTCTATTTTTGAAAAGGAACCAAAGGTCAAACATGAAGTACAGCTGGAAGAGATAGAGAAATTGATTTGTATATAGTTTCGACCTTATCGTTTGATTATGTGAAGAAGTGCCTGGGTTGATTATGTTACAATGAATGCAACCGTACTTGAACAGGGAAGATCTGCCAGACTTAGGGTTGCAGTAGTCCAATGTCAAGGTGACAAAAGACTGAATAAGGGCTTGAACAACCTATGTGGATAGATGGGACTTACTTCTTTCGATGTTGTAAGGAAGATACCTGTGTCAGGTTAGCGAAATGAAGACGGTTTATTGTTCAGAACCTTCCCAAAAATATTACGAATATATACCAAAGAATGAGTTGGTGATTAACTTGGTCATGCTAGGACACATGTAACACTCCAAGTGTAGGACCCCGTGAAGGTTTAGATCTATTATGCAGACTAAGATCAAAAACAGATACTTTTAACTAATCAAGCCTCTAAATCATTCAATCCACTCATACGAGCTCCAAGCATTCAGACAAAAAAAAAAAAAAAAATAAAGTGAAGATGTATTAAAGAAAAAAACACTTTGAATACCAATCTTTAATTGGTTGCACTTTAATCTGAACTTCAATGGCAGATTTAACACTACTACAATTTGACAGGCTGATCACTGGCTTTCTGATGTTTAAAAGCACCTTAACCTTTCAAAGAAGTCGTGTCTGTCCCTTTCATTGATCCACACAGTGCATCTAATAAGATTTCTCATTCCCCAATTAGCAGGGCATTGAGTGGAGTTAATTCTCCTCATTCTTCCTTCATGGTGACAGAGGTGCCTCGCTAAATAATGCAAGTACATCGTTTAGCAAGCGCAAGCGCTGGCAGAGCTCTTTGTTTTCCTGCAAATTTGCTCAGCTGCAATATAAAGCAGTCAAATTAAAAGTTCAGCCAAAAGTTAAGTTGGAATAGAGCAGTAAGCAAAACAGATGAGTGCACCAAGCCACACTGAACAACTCTGTGGTTTTGAATATCACCTTAGCCCTTGAGCATATTTGTAGGAGTACCATACTCAAACGTTAATTACTGCGAAACTGCAAGGTTAATTCCTTACTACCAGCTGTCAGAAAACCTTCATATACAGTAGTATGCAGACAATAATATTTTAGAATACTCTATTCCGACCGTAACAGGTCAGGTGTTTAAAAGATTCTCAGGGTAAAGATTCAGGGCAAAATAAAACAGTGGAATTATTTTCTTTATAAATGATTCTATAAAACAGCACAGTTTGTAATTCACCAATGCCTAATCACACACACTGGACGTACTGTAGTAATTAACAGATTAGTTAAATTAGCTGTACTGGAGCAGAAGAATCACCAAACAGTGTCAAACGCTGGTCCTCCAGGACTGGAGTTAAAGAGCCCTGGGGTAAAAAAATAATAATAATAAAGTTTTATAGCATGTGTCCAAAAACCTCCAAAGCAATCATTTAGGCTTTACTGAGTGTGAAGAGCTTGCTCATATATTCAAGCAATGCATTAAGCACGAAAAATACCAAAGTATACAAAAAAAAAAAAAAAATTCTCTAAAGTCTTAGAAAATGGGTTTAGTCTAGCAATATTTCTTTGGTTGGTGCCTCTGTGGAAACCCTTTGAGGGATGGCTGCTTATTACTGTAGCACAGATGGCTTTAGAGAGGCATCAGATAGGATTTCTCTTTAGGAAGCATGCAGCAGGAGAGTACAGTAGATAAAGATCATGCAGAAACAGGCCACATAAAACATCAGAATGGGGGGAAAATATGATTTCAGCAAAGTGACCAATCTGTCGTTGTTGTTTAAAAATAAACCAACCAACCAACCAACCAACCAACCAACAAAATTCATTCATGAAAACCAGATTCATTCTGTAACCTTTTGAATACCAGTCTTTGATTGGTTGCACTTTAATCTGAACTTCAATGGCAGATTTAACACTACTACGATTTGACAGCCTTTCAAAGACTTTCTGATGTTTAAAAGCACCGTAACCTTTCAAAGAAGTCGTGTCTGGCCTCCTCATTAATCCACACAGTGCATCCAATAAGATTTCTCATTCCCCAATTTAGTGTCAATTTGCATGATGTTATCGCTCTTGGTGAAGATATTTGCAGAAACACATTTTCGTCCAATTTCATCCATATCCAATTTGGAGTAAATTTATGTAGGTAATTTCTTCTTAAACAGGTGCATGATCTGACAAAATTATAGGCTGAATCACCTCCTGGTTTTCACCGATCTAATGATTTAATGCTGTCTGGATATACATCTCTGATTTAGTATACAGTTGATGCATCGCATCGTTAAAAATATCGTTTGCCTGCTGCTAAAGCTGTTTGATTTCCAAAAGTGAAATACAAAACAAAAAAAAGAGAAGGAAGAAAATGGAGATCCAACTTGAGATCAAGCTAATTAAAAGAGCTGGGCACAGGTACAGTATAGCACAGCCTGGTACAGGTATAAAGCATAGCTCACAGTATCAGTTCCTGCATTGACTTTTAGTTTTTTGATTAATAATGACTACCTTTGTGAATTATTTATATTTAAATGAATAATTATTTACAGGCATTGATTTACTATGAGCATGGCAGTGTCAGAAACACACTCGACTACCGTACCCATTACCCACTGTGCTTCAGTTATTATGTATAGTGTGATTGCACGCAGTCGTTGTATAAGTTATCATTGTAAAATTCAGAACATGCATATGCCTGCGACTCTATTTCCACACAAAAATAAAAACATTGTTTCTCAGGATGTCTCTCAGCTATTACAGTACTGTAAATCTGTCAAAAAAAATTCTTGCCTTGTATTCTTTGAAAATCACAGACTACACACTGTACATTTAAATAACTAGGAGACAACTTGGGCTTGTCAAAGCCTTGTATTCCAGTTGTAGAAGCCTTGCGATAACATTTTGATATTGTTTTCTGCTTTTATTTACAGAGAATAATGCATGAAAAAGGGCATGCCTGCTTTCCTTCCTGATAAAGCCAATTTACATTCAACTTATTGCCTGCACAAGTTAATTGCCTTGATGCTGAGGGCATGGCAAAGCTTTCTAATTAAACACTGAAATATTTATGGGTGGAAATGTGTCCTCCTCTTTACAAGCTGAAGGAGCTCTAAAGTGAAAATATATTCTAAAAACAAAAACACTCGTGAATTAATTAGTTTTTTTTAAGGGGCCATTATGTAAAAGCATAGCACATGCTCTTATAGAAGAATTATGGAGTATTGTTATGTATTACTACTATGATATGAGATTGTATTAATTAAATAAAGAATATACTTGTTAATGCTTTTATGGTGTGGAATTCCCATAGAAAAAGTTTTTATTCCTTACATTATAGCAGCAAAAAAAAAATCTAGTCATATTATCATATGTGCCAGGGGTAGCTGAGTGGTTAAGGCATTGGACTACGGTTTGGAAGATCCCAGGTTCAAACCCCACAACCACCAAGTTGCCACTGTTGGGCCCTTGAGCAAGGCCCTTAACCCTCAACTTCTCAGATGTGTAATGAGATAAAAAAAATAAAAATGTAAGTCGCTCTGGATAAGAGTGTCTGCTAAATGTTATCAAGAAATCACTAAAGGTAAAGTTTTCCATTCTTTCTCTATACAAATAAGAGCAAGGTTTTGTCTGTACATTGGTCAGAACTCACTCTTTCAATTATATCTTTATTTTACCATAAATGAAATCCAAATGTTAAGTAGAAGAGGTTATAAACAGTTACGAGCAGATTCCATAATCTACTTTTTTTTTTTTTATAAAAAGTTACAGTAGTAATAATCTACTTGCTCAATGTAAACAAACACCTGCACCAATAGATATTAATTAGAAAAACTAAACTGAATATTTTTACTGGGATTAGTTCATATTTTCGCTGGAATAACAGCACTCAAGTGGTATAAGTGAATTTTAACATGCTGGAGTCATTCTAAGAAATATCTTCATCTTTACCTGAGCTACTTTTCTGATATCTTTTATGTGATTCACTCTCTGATTACTGAACATAGAGTGTGTTTGGCTGACGATGAAAGAAGTACTATTTAGCGTAAACAAGGAGTAAATACGAAATTTCTTTGTATTAATACTGTAAGGTGGACAGAGAGTTCTGCCATACAGAAAGACAGACAGACATGTACATGGACTTCAACCTGAAACAATAATATCACTGAATACATTGAAGCTGAACAGCTTGTTTTTAGCTTTAACCTCTTAGCCAAGTCTAAAAACTCTTTTCCCATCAATGACGGGTACTAACGCTAGTATGTGTATAAAAGAAAATCAGTCTTTTGGACCAATCAGAATGGAGAATTCAACAACACACTGATGTAATGCTGTAAACTGACTTTTCTGTATTTCCTCCTTTTCTCTGACTGGTCAACTTTTCTGGATGGTTAGCCAGAGATGTCGTTTCTGTTCCTGGTGAGTTCTTCTAAGATTCAGTTTCCAATTAGTTTTTGACTGTGTGCTTGGAAAACCTTTCTCCTTTTCTTGGGAGATTCACCTCCCAGATACTGTAGGTCCCTGAATCATTCTCCATCCCTCCTACCTCTTACTTTCCATAAGCAAACTCCTCTGACCACAATATAACTTTCACTCACATGATTACTACTGTATTTGGATTCTTTTGATATTTTGTTAGTGATCTTATTTTGGTTTTAAATCTCCAGTCACAAACAGCTGGAATTAATTATTCAGTGATTACTGTATATTGGACCAAATGTTACATTGGGACAATTTTACCACATTGGTAATTACAACAAACTTTATTATGGCCATATTTCAAGTTTAAAATGAAATTTTTGTTTGTCACTTACACATTCAAACACAGTACGATATGAAGTGAAATGCTTATACGACCACACATGACCTTAAAAAAAAGATTAACAATAAGAAATAAATGATGGAATAAAATATAGATAAACTTTAGCAATAGAAAATATAACTATAGAAGATAAGAACAATATACAACTTTTAGTTTTCGATAAATAATGACTAGCCGTGTCCCTGCCAGTTTCTTAAATATCTAATGTTAAATGCTGATCAATACTAATGTACTGTAACTGATTAAATTATTTATATTTAAACGAATAATAATTTACAGGTATTGATTTATTATAAGCATTTAACATGAAATATTCAACTGAATTGAACTGACCATATGACATAAGCATCAGGGTTTACGAAAGATACATCTCACTAGAATCTCTTTTTTTAAGTACATGTAATTTCATTTAATTCCATCTGGTCAGTTTATAGTTGTACCAAAGTGGCAAAATTGTAAAATGGTGTGAGTCAGTCCAAAAGGTACTCCTTATGGTTCCTTACAGTACTCCTACACTGTAAAAAAATTCTTGCTACTCCAACTAAAAAATTTCTAGTGACCTGTTGCATCTAAAATTTTTAGTTGGCTCAATTTAAGTTGTATAAACTATTTTGTTTTTGCTGTGCTGATTACCTCTAAATGTACACACAAATTGAAATAAAACATTCTGTCAACTAAATGTTCTATGCTGAATAAACATGCCTAGTTAGGCCAACAAGCAGTCTCAAATTGAAATATAATGTTGTGTCAATTAAATGTTCCAAGTTGACTGAAAGGTACATTTTGAATTGGAAATTATGCTTGCATAATTATAAAATTTACATCTTAAAGTTTACTTGAGTAGGTTATTCACTGTGGCCACATTTCAAATAACATGACACATTCCTCTAAATTTGAATATTCTTTTTATGTAAACTTTAAACACCTGTTAAAGACTATCAACATTGATTAAGTGCAATCCAGCTACTCTTTCAACAAATAAACAACTGCTGCATTGTTATAACAAAATATGCAAATAACATTCCAAAATGCAAGAATGAAACTGTGCCCTTAACATTCATGTTACAAAGCTTACTAATATCACACTCAGTCAAAACAGTATACTGGATAAATAGACTTCTGCTTTGAGGAACAAAACATACTGATATTTCTCAGTAAAAACGTGCAGTGGCTTATTTGAAAATAAAATATTTACTTTAACTCAGAAATAGTTTAAGATAAAATAAATAAATAAATAAATGTTGTGAAATAATTTTGCCAAGCTCCAAGATTGTTTGCAGATGCAGTAAGCACTGTTTCCCAGATATTCTCCCTAATACCTGAAATACAAAAATAAAAATATATGAATAACTAATTAAGTAACCGTTTGTAGTTCAAAACCATTAAAAATCCTAGACAAAAGATGTCCGTTTAGCCATTATAACCGTTTTCAGACACTATAAGGTTAATGAATGATGAAGGAGAACATTAAGCTCCCTCAGTGGCGCACTAACGCGTCGTCTTTTTCAAATAGCCTTTGAAATTATCAGTCATTAAAATGATTAAAATGTATGTAACGTAAGTAAACTTTAGCGGTTTCATAGATTAACATTAATGTCAATGTACATACCATCTGAAAAAAAAAAATGCGTTAGGAGCTGAAACGAGTGCATTGTCAGATAACTACTGTAACACTCCAAATTACTGTATATACATAAACACTCGAAAATATAATGTTCTAAAGCTTGCTGCTGGATAATATATATATGTTATAAAGCTAAAATTGCTAATTACTTTGCAGGACAGTTAGTTTCCATGAAGTACTCACCATTTCGGCAGGAAATAGCGGGAAGTTCGAAAATTCTGGAAGAACGCTTTGCGCATGCGCAGAGGTCCCTCTTGTTCGTCCAACATAAACTTGTTTGTGTGCAGTTAAATGTTTCATGAACACAGTTTTATTCGTTGCCTTGATGAAACTTTCGTAGTTGAGTAATGAAATTTATACAATCATTGAGAAAACATATTTTTCTTTTTTGACACCAGCATTATATTAGCCCAACATATATTTCTTTTTTCCAACAACTATTTTCAGGATTTATTTTTTACAGTGTATATGGTAAATATGATATGGGTATGATATGACGATATGGGTAAACATGTTCTAGATTTAAGAAACAAGCATGCATGATCATTGTTAAGTCTTTAATTAAAGTTGAGGAATTATGTCTCGGGTCTGTGTGTGTGGAGTTTGCATGTTCTCCCTGTGCTTGGTGGGTTTCCAAAAACATGCAGTTAATCCCAAAACATGCAGATTTGGCTAAATGATGTTCCCTTAATGCCGTGGTTCAAAGTGTGGGGTGCGCCCCACTAGTGGGGTTACAGACATGACAGGTGGGGCACAATGAACGGGAGGGAATTAGTGGAAAATAACAGGAAAGTACCTATTCTAATTCATGCTTTTCTTTATTGACAATAAAGATGGGACACTCAAAACTAAACAATCACACGCAAAGAAATTAATCATTAATACAAGTAAATTAAAATAACATCAGAGAAAAAGTGCAACCATACTGTTACATGTACTAAAATGTAATATGTGTTTTGTACATAATAATTTCATGTTTCCAAGGTAAACATGAATAAGTTATGTTGTATTTGCATGAAATTCAACAACTTAACATGTACTAGATTCAATCATGTTGAGATAAACCAACGAGATCTTGCCAATATGAAAACCGGAAATAGCAAAACCGGAAATATCGCGAGAAGAGAACAGCTTGTTGAGGAGACAAGCGTTTGGCGGTCGTGTGGAAAAGGTAAGACGAATTAATTCCCATCTTTCTCAATAGAAACGAAATACTGAACATAAATGTCACTTGTTGTTTAGTCACGTTATTTTGGTTTAAGCTATTTCTTATATTTTTAATCACACTTAAAATACAGACGCTTAATCTGCGGTTCGGTTCTGGTTTCGGTCTGTTCTCATGAATTGTGAAGCGAGAGGAACAAAGTATAAATATTGTTCATTTGCTAAATTAAGTATCATGAATTTTTATTGAATATCTATCTCTGTATTTTTTCACAGGAGTTTGTGACTGAAAGTGTGTCTGCATCTGACTTCAGGAGTTTCCTGACCAACGTATCTAATGGTCATATTTAAGTCATAACGTACAGTTATAAAGTACAAAACGTTTCTGTTGGTGTTTTTTTTTTTTTTTTTAATTAATACTTACAGTATTTGTGGTGTTTTATGTTTTGTACATCTTTTCAAATTGAGACCTCATTTGTAAGTTGCTCCTGGTGTAAAATAAAAATCTCTGTTTTATCATTTTTATTCAGGTTTGTCTGCTTCCTTCCTTCACAGAATTCTGTTGACCAGGGCTTGAAATTTAAATTTACTGGAGTTGGATCAACTTAATTTACAACTGAAACATTTGTTGTACCAACCCTATTCATTTATGTTAACAGTATTAAATTATGTTGGACGCAGCTGGACCACAAAAAAACAGGACCACTATCAGCCTAATCAACCAAAAAGCCAGCAAAAATGAAAACATGATGAAGCCTATGTTGCACTTTGATTCATGGCGGGGATGGTGGGGACAGAGGAGAGACCCATGTGTGTTTTGTGTCTTAAACCGCTGGCAGCAGACAGCACAAGACCCAACAAATTAGAAAGACACACACCCCAGTCACGTTAATAAGCCACTCGACTTCTTTGAAAGAAAGCCCTAGATAAGTGACGAAGTAAGCCTGTTATAACAATTGCAAGTGTATTTTATCTGTTTTGAACTTGGTGTTATTTGATCTTATTGGTTTAGAAATTGATATTTCAATAAATAGTAAACTTGGCCGATTTCGTATCATTTTGTTGACAAGTGGGGCTTGAAAATTCGCTCCCACCCCTTTAAGTGGGGAATGTCAGAAAATGTTTGAGAACCACTGCCTTAATGTGTGTGTTTATGCCCTGTTATAGATTGGCACCCTGTCCAGGGTGTATCTCGCCTTGTGCCCAAAGTTTCCTGGGATAAGCTCCAGTCCCCCTTGACCCTGTAGAGGATAAGTGGTACAGTATACTGTAGAACATGAATGAATGAATAATTGAAGTTGTTAATTGTTAACTAATTTAACTCAACAATTATGACAATCGTACCAGTTTTCTCTTTGTTATAACTGTAAGCCTGAACCCACTGACGAATGGGAGGTTAAAAGTCATCCATTCCCCCTTTTTAAATAATCTCAAGCAGAGCAACCTTTTTCAACTTCTATTGTGATAAAAAAAAGTATCCGTACACAGGAGTAATCTGCTACCTGGATAATTTTGTATTGTGTGTGTGTGTGTGTGTGTGTTTGTGTTTGTGTGTGTGTGTGTTTAGACTCGACTATTCTGGGAAAATATTGATCTGTGGCAGAACGAAGCTAACTCAGATGGACGTCCCTCGAGCTCAGAGCCAATGACTAAAGTAACAGATCAATTTGTATGTGTACATACACATACTGTACAACACACAATCTTGTTATCTGTTTCAGCTTCTCCCCATGGGAATCTATTAGCTAATACCTGGACCACCAAAAGTCAGGACAAGTCTGTTGTGCTGTGTGTGGTGGTGTAAAACTGTTGATAAGAGAATTCTGGAAGCCAGTATATGGATTTTAAAATTGTGGAACAAATATTAAGACTGTGCCACAAAGCTTATGGTTTGGTTTGTAGGTTCTTACCTACAGTAAGTACTAGATTGGTGGAGCGAGGGGTTTGAACCACTGACTGTCTGATCAGTAACCCACTGGGCATTATTAATACAGCATTTGGGCTGTATTAAGCAAAAACAATGGAATTGGGCAAAGAACTGTCCATTAAAACCAGGAAGGATGGTGCATTTTATCAACCTCACAAAAAAAAAAGAAAACCACTTTTTAACAAGACTAACCAGAATTGAGTTACTGAGTTAACTCAAACTGAGTTTGGAGCAGTCGAAAAAGGTCATGTGTAAGAAGGGTAAGAAGATAAGCACATAAGGAATGCACCCATAATGCTTAGTGCACATCGTGCAAAGCCTGTGGAGGCAATGTTACTGTATCTGTATGATCTGGGGTGGCTTCATTTGGTCAGGTCTACTGTAGGTTCTAGATCTAGAAATGCTATGTGGCAAAAAAAATTAAGTCAGTTGAATTTACTGAATAACCAACTATCGGCTCAAATTATGGAAGCAATGAAGTCAATCAATTAATAGGGTGTGCAACACACAAGATGCTATATCATTTCTATCTGTTATCACCCAAATAAGGATGGGTTCCCTGTTGAGTCTGGTTTCTCTCAAGGTTTCTTCCTAATGCCATCTCAGGGAGTTTTTCCTTGCCACCGTCGCCGTCACCCTTTGCTTGCTCATCAGAGACATTTCATTCATTCGTCTCATTATTATTATCTGCACATTTTTCTCACACATACACACTTCCAATTATTTTATTTTCTATAATAATAATAATAATAATAATTATTATTATTATTATATATTTTTTTTTCTTTCATTTTTGTGAAGCTGCTTTGAGACAATGACCATTGTTAAAAGCACTATATAAATAAAATTGAATTGAATTGAATTGAATACTCAAGGACCTAATGTATTTTCCCCCTCAACCTGACAATGCCAAACATTTTTAATCAGCGTCCCATTTTAACGACCCCCTGTCACTCAAGGAATTGTCCTTACTTGCCCCACCCCTTTATAGCACCCCTGCTGCCAGGAACTCCCTTAATGGCCCAAGCAGGTGGAAATGGCTTGGATTGAGGTCAGGATGTGACAATAACTCCTGTAATGTGCAAGTGGTGTTCATGAATGTTTCTATATATAGTTCTCACAGACAAATTTGTATTTTCCAAAGTTGATTTTCAAAGATCAGGTGTTCCGCTCGTTGATTGTTCATGGGGAAAATGCAGTGTGCTAAGAATCACCTCGGTTGGAATCATCATTAATTTACGCATGGCCTTCTTTAAAATGTTTGCACCATTCAAATGTTTTACTGCGGCTTAGATTCTCATCAAAGTCTTCTGTAAATGTCAATCGGTTTTACACGTTTTTACAAGTCAATCGGTTTTACTGGTTTGACTTAACGCCCCTCATACAGTATATTTTTAAATCTAATCTTCTCTAACCAACCTGAATCTAAGTTTAATGCGATATATTATAATATTTATTTTTTTTCTTTCCTTATATATTTCTGTCCATTTTTTTTCATTGTTTAACAGTCGATTTAATGGTATTGTTTACATGCTCAGTTGTGTGCATTCAGTTTTTTCTGTGTGAAATCTTTACCTTGAAGAAAAGCAGAGGAGGGGGGCTCGATCATTAATATCGATTTGCAATTTATAAACAGTGAAACCCATTTCAGTAAATGCCAAGCCACTTTCAACACAATTGTGTCTGGGTTATTTTTTGCATTTAGACAAATACAGAGCGACTGCTCTCTAGTAAAAAGCAGACAGCGAGAAAAAAAAGACATTGCTTGCCCCCCCCCCCCCCCCCCCACCCCAGTCCCTTCTCTTCTCTTTATATCTTCACAGCTGGCTGAAAATCATTCAGAGCATGGACGCATTTGTCAAGTGTTTGGAAACAGGAAGAAGGCTGGGTTGAAGGTCAGGGACAGTTTCATCTTATGGATGTATGAACTTCTGTTCACTGATCGATGGGGACTCAGCAGGTGCGCGGCAGGGCTCGTGTACAAGTGAAAGCTTTCAGCTAAAATTCTGGCAGGTTTCTATAAGAAAAGTTGCTCGTGTGTCAGACAGTGTCATGGGTTGAATGCGACATGGCACGGCATGTAAATTTCTTTTGTGGAGCCTTGTGTCTCGGTGAGACTCCAGGTTGTTTGTCTTAGTGTCATATTTGATAGGAGATTGACAGACTGTTTTTGGAGATGTACTGCTGGTGTTAAAGATGTGAAACAGCAGGAGTCTTTTCCTGAACTAGATAAGGATATATTTATTGCTTATATTCTTACAGTATATTTTGTCTCTGAAATTATAAAAAGCTTCATGACCATATTACCAATATATCATGACGCAACTACCTTTATCAGTACTGGGTTTTAAACTCTAAGTGGGTGTGGTGTAAAAATGTAACAGATGCCAACACTGTCATTACATCAGCCTGAACACCAGCTACATCACTCAAGTTCAAAACTGGTCATCTATCCATCCAGGAAACTCTGTAGTCCAACTAGGAACCATGAAGTCCAATGGTAATCATCACCATTGTATTTATTCTCATTTTATGACTGTGGTGGGACCAACAGCCAGCATTCACACGTGCATTCGCCAAAATGTGCATGATTTTGGACTGATGGTGGAAACTAGAATACCTGGAAAAACCTACCAAACATGAGGAGAACATGCAAACTCCATGCACACAGACCCTAAGGCAGAAATTAAACCTGGGCCCTGGAGGTATAAGGCAACAGTACTAACCACTGAGCCACTGTGCTGCCATAGAGGTGTCCCAATACAAACCTCTAGTCGGAACCATATGCCTGGTGAACTTTGTTTGGAAATCCAAATAAATAGTTCATCCCCTATACAAATCTGCATTTGTACCAATTTAGAACATTCATTCCAAATACTGGACTCATATTCATATCTAGTCTAGTCTCTAGTCTCCATCAATTTCCCATACAGCCACATTAATTTAGCTTTGGACTGGGAAAGCAGGTGAGTTCCGAAGGGAGTGGCTTTCTGCAGATTTCAATCCACTTGAGTGGAAATGTATAGTGACATTGATATAAGCGAACAGATTCTCTATAGGGTCAATATATATATATTTTTGTCAGATCTTTTTGTTATCCATCTCTCTCATCTCATTCCTTACTCTTTCATTCCCCCCCATCCTCTTCTTTCTTCCCATTTCCTTCCTCTTTACCCTTTACTCCTGTTTGCTGGTAATCAATAAAGGTGCTTGATAGGTTTCCTGTCCTGAGAGGCATGTGGCTGCCATTACTTTATTCACTTACCAACCTGCCAAGTGAACTACATGTATCTGTAGCATCAGGTGTAGAGAAAAATCCAAAGCGGCAACTTGGGATGGAGGCAGGTTGAGAAGGTCTGACAAGAAAAAAAATAATAAATAAATAAATAAATAAAATGAAGTTGGAGAATAAGCAAAATCAAGATAAAAACCCCAGTCTACCAATGCTAATTACATGTATCTCCCACGTCCTTGCTAGTTGGTGTTGAATTCATCTTGGCTAACATGCTTTCCAAACTTCATCACATCTTTAAGAAAGATTAATGATTACAATCGTCTCTAATACATTACCATCTGACCAACAATTCTTCACATGGTGCAACAAACCTAATACAGAGTCCAATATTCTTTATCACATCACACCAACTAGCAAAAAAGTGCTACTCTTGAGCAATGTTTGCACAAGGATCCGATCATGTTTTGTGGGCAGGAATGCGTAAAAACTGTCTTGTGTTGGCTTTAAAATGGCGGCAGGTGGGTGGATGGGCAAGAGGCATACCTGAGGATAAGGTCATTCTGGCAGGTAAATGAATCATGGCCACATGGCTTAACACAAGTTAGCTGTAAGTAATAAATCCCTGCTGTGCTAGCTGGCTAGCCACCGGCGGGTGGAGGCCGTATTACACTGATGCATCGCTGTGCAGGCCGCATCTCTAGGTCATTAGTGGCACGGTAACCAAGGGCTGTGCGTAACCAAGACAAACAGCCAACAAATATTTGCTAAGCAATGCTATCCATCTTCAGCGTTGGTTTGAGCACTTGCGAATAAAGCTAAAAAGCTCAAGTGTAGGATGAGTCAAGTGCGCCAAAGTTTATTGCAAGAAAGCACAGTGCGGAATTACTGTTATATACTGAAGTGTGGGTCAGCATGAATCTAAATGCATTAGAATGTACCATCTTTTTAAAAGCGATCTCTCAGCATAATTTTTGTGCTTTTCTTTTATCTACCCTGCTTCCACACAGTATCGATTTTATTTAAGGGTCACACTTTCTCTGTCTCTCTGTTTGGAATAACTATACTGTATAGATTCTCAGTCATCCATCCATGTTCTGGACTCGGCTCAGGAAGCAGACCCTCGGGGTCAGGGAGCTATTGAACTGTGGTTTGAACTGAAGTGCCAGGATGGCTGCCACAATTCTTTTTACTCAATTATTAAATAACACCAGCTGGTGTTACAGATCACATACCCCACATACCATTCTCCTTTCATACAGTTTGTACCTATAAGGTGAGCTTAAAGGCCAATAAGACTTACTTTTGGTGGACTAGCCCACCTGAACTAGAGGGAAATAGAGATGTTTATTTACACCAGAAACAATGAAAACCAGCAGTCAACGTTGCCAACTATTGAACTACTGTACAGTAGTATACTGTAAGAATGTACCTTATTAATACTCATAAAGGCACAAGAAGTCATTTTGATTTGCATGAAAATGTTTTAGATTAGAAGCAAGATTTTCTGAAAACCAGAATAGAGTTTTATTAAATAAAGCTTATAGTTGATTGGGCATTGGGGAAAATGGTTATCAGTTATTGGTTGTTTAAAACAATAGTCATGAATAATTAATGATTATGAATGCTAATGATCCTTGGTTGGTGGTTGTGATGGATTGGTCCTCAAACAATTGTGGTTATTGATTGGTCCGCGAGACAATGGTGATCGGGGATTGGGGATTGTGAGCAGCAGTGTTGGGTGTACTTTTTTTATGTAACGAGTAATTTAACTCGTTAGGTTCGCCATTTAAGTACTCAGTTATTTAGTTATTTAAAAAAAAATGTAATCCAGACAATTTATGTAATCCATGAGCCAGACAGCAGTCATTCCCAATTCGTTATTGTGTGCGTGTGTACGGAGCGATATCGCAGACAATATTCAAATGCAATTGCAAATTGCATTTGCAATTGCGTTTCCCATATGTGGACGCACAAAGTGTGCCATAATTCAAATGCAATTGCAAACTTTGCATTACCATTTGCTGATTCGTCTTCGCGAGCGCACACTGACTGCCAAATTTCAAATGAAAAAGAAAAGTCCATTTGCATTTGTATTTCCCAGGTCTTACACGTCATGAACCTGTCATATTTAAATATCAAAATCAATTATCACATTTGCTTTTTCACTTTCTCTGCGCCGCGCGTCAAGCCGGCCAAAATTCAAACGCAATCGCTAATCCATTTGCAATTGCATTTCCAACACGTTACACAGAAACCTGTCAATCAGCGTCAGGGGCGGGTCTATACTGTGGGGCGGGATTGTATGGGGAGTGACGTCACTCGCAGTCGCCGACCAAGAGGGAGATATTTGAGCACTGGAGGTGAACCGAGATTATCTCATTTGTTTATCAAGAAATAAACACACAAAAATGACAAATCGCATATTTTCCTGCTCCGGAGTGTACAGAGAAGTTTTTACAAATAAAAATATTTTTAGATCTTCTCCTGTTACAGCCTGCTGGAGCTAAATCTTTCAGAAACGTTGCGTACCGGTGTTATGCGCTAAAATGCCCCCCTGCCACTGATTGCACCCCCCAACATAACCTCTATCAAATATTATATTACAACATAAATTAATAGGTTTATGATTTACAAATTGCACCAAACGAATTTGATTATAAAATAATCTATATAAAAAAAACACATGTAGTATAGGGGGAAAATATATTAATTATATATTTTTTTCATATACAACCCCTGGCAAAAAGTATGGAATCACCGTCTCAGAAGATGTTCATTCAAATGTTTAATTGTGTAGAAAAAAAAACAAGCACATACATGGCACAAAACTATTTTCACTCAACAATCCAAACTTCTGGCTGTATAAAACACTTAAAAAAAAAAAACAAAGAAAGATAACTATAGTCAATGACAACTTTTTTGACAACTCAAACAGAGGAAAAAAATATGGAATCACTGGGAACAACCAACATCTTTTGCAACATTCCATGAAGATTTACCTTCTTCAAGAAGTTTGATAATTCTCTCCTTCGTTTCAACTGACATCTCTCGTGTTGGAGCTATGAGTTATGTCAATCATCTTGGTTCAACACATCCCTAATGTGTGCAAGCACTCTTTTTTAACTGTAGACTAATTAGCAGTTGTAATCAGATACAGGTATTTGTTTTAGAAATGCAAAGTGCATGGTGATTCCATATTTTTTTCCTCAGATTTGTGTGATTCCATATTTTTTTCCTCTGTTTGAGTTGTCAAAACAGTTGTCGTTGACTATAGTTATCTTTCTTTGTTTTTTTTTAAAAGTGTTTTATACAGCCAGAAGTTTGGATTGTTGAGTGAAAATAGTTTTGTGGCATGTATGTGCTTGTTTTTTTTTCTACACAATTAAACATTTGAATGAACATCTTCTGAGACGGTGATTCCATAATTTTTGCCAGGGGTTGTATATGAAAATAATATATAATTAATATATTTCCCCCCTATACATGTGTTTTTTTTATATAGATTATTTTATAATCAAATTCGTTTGGTGCATCATAAACCTATTAATTTATGTTATAATATAATATTTGATAGAGGTTATGTTGGAGGGGCAATCCGTGGCAGGGAGGCATAACACCGGTACGCAGCATTTCTGAAAGATTTAGCTCCAGCAGGCTGTAACAGGAGAAGATCTAAAAATATTTTTATTTGTAAAAACTTCTCTGTCCACTCCGGAGCAAGAAAATATGCGATTTGTCATTTTTGTGTGTTTATTTCTTGATAAACAAATGAGATCATCTCGGTTCACCTCCAGTGCTCAAATATCCCCCTCTTGGTCGGCAAGTGCGAGTGACGTCACTCCCCATACAATCCCGCCCCACAGTATAGACCCGCCCCTGACGCTGATTGACAGGTTTCTGTGTAACGTGTTGGAAATGCAATTGCAAATGGATTAGCGATTGCGTTTGAATTTTGGCCGGCTTGACGCGTGGCGCAGAGAAAGTGAAAAAGCAAATGTGGTAATTGATTTTGATATTTAAATATGACAGGTTCATGACGTGTAAGACCTGGGAAATACAAATGCAAATGGACTTTTCTTTTTCATTTGAAATTTGGCAGTCAGTGTGCGCTCGCGAAGACGAAACAGCAAATGGTAATGCAAAGTTTGCAATTGCATTTGAATTATGGCACACTTTGTGCGTCCACATATGGGAAACGCAATTGCAAATGCAATTTGCAATTGCATTTGAATATTGTCCGCGATATCGCTCCATACGTGTGTTTGTGTGTGTGTGTCTTCCTACAAGCCCCGCCCCAGTACCCCCCCCCCCCCCTCTGTTATTCCTGTTGTTATACCCCTATCTCACCTATGCCGTTTGACTGTGCGAGGACCAACATGCGGAAAGATGGAAACCTAATCACAGCAGCAAAACTTGCGATGAATCATGATGAACTGTACTAACGGCCACCGTGCAAAATCACGTAGACGAGATAGGGATATTAGTAGTTAACAGATTATGGGACAAACTTCACTGAGACATAATGGTAGAATAATTATAAAGATTTTGACTAAAACAACATGCATGAGGAATCACAAAGGAGTTTTCATTTTCTGCAATGGAAAAGCACTCGAAATAGTTACTTTTATCAGAAAGTAACGCTGTAATGTAACTGATAACTTTCTAAAGACAGTAATTTTGTAATGTAATTAGTTGGGGGACATTACTTTAAAAAGTATTGTCCTCAACACTGGTGAGCAGACACCAGAAGTGATTAGTCATTGGGAACAATGGTTATAAGGGATTCATCTTTGGCAACAGTGGTCATGTATGATTAATTGTTAGGATCAAAGTTCAGATCACAGTCACCAATCCCTGATCACCACTGATCACAGTCACCAATTTTTCCTACTGACCTGCAAATGGTTGTTGGGATTAATGGTGATAAGTGACTGTTCTTTAAAAACAACATACCCAAATTAGCAATACTGGTCTCCATAATGGTGATTTGTTGCTGAAAACAATGGACATAATCAAGGATGGTGCCAGGATTCATTGGGCTGAGTGGTTCAGGTAGCATGAGACATCCATTAACCCCATTGAGGGTGCTGAACAAGGCTTTACGGAGCGGTCTGACTCTCCCATCACCAATACTCTTGGAGACGAATTAACGCGACCCAAGAGGCAAGGAAGAAAATAAATGTTGTGACATTGCGTAAGCATATTAAAATGATGCCACAGCTGTAATCAAAGCAAAAGGCAGCCCAAAAAAATATTAGCGTGTGACTTTTATTGATATTTTTTTTGGCCTGGTAGTATATATATATATATATATATATATATATATATATATATATATATATATATACACATAAATATATATATATATATATATATATATACAGTATATACACTTTTGTTAGCCCATAGTAATCATTGTACATTTGTATTCATCCAACCCTCTAAATTACCACCACAACTTTCTTTTCAATCTTTCACTGTGTAAAGAATGGACTACTCTCATCCCTGTGTCTCTGTAGTCGTGTGTGAGGGAGGCATTGAGAGCAGAAGTCAAATTACTCGCCTTATGCTGCAGCCAAGACAATGATCTACTGTATTTAGTGGCCCACAACAACTCAAATTAAAAGTATCTCTCTCTTTCTGCCTTGCTGATTTGTTCCACTAAGCCAAAATCTCTCTGTTAAAATAAAGCATATCATTTCATGCTTGTACGAACTCCTCAGGCTGAAATGTTCTTTGCTGAAAGCAATCTCTGGACCGACATGTTCTAGATGAGGGTACAGAACCAAAATAAATGCAAGCTTGTTTTATGTCTACCCCCCCCCCCCCCCCGCCATCCACCCACCATACTACAGTATGTTAAGGTTTGCATATTTTTCTAATAAGGTATGTTTACAATATTCCAGAATAATACTAGTAATCACTAGGACTATTAATTTAGATTCAAATATATTAAACCATAGCAAAACTCTTCATGTTTTTTTCGTTTAAATCTTCTGCTTTCTTTTTCTTTCATTTATAATTGTATTAATCTTAACTGTATTCTTTGTGCCTTGCATGTAAGTTACATCATGTTGCAAAAGAAACCTTCTGTTTTATCAAAATGATAAAGTCCAGACACGAACTACATTCGCCATTAAATCTGGAACTACTAAAAGTTAACTATCCAATATGTCTGAAATTCAAGTTTAGCAAAACTATTCTTCATGGAACTATTGTTGTATCTTATGGATTAAAATGATCGACTCAGAGTCGACTACAAAGTGATTAATTTTCCTGCATCCAAAGGTGCGTTTTAATCGTAGACGTTGTTGTGGTCATGTAAGGGAAGAGGAGGTAAAGAAGTGAGCATAAGGCCCTGAAAAGGAGAAGGATGGAATGACAAATTGAGGTAGAGGGATGCCACTTGCTTGTATATGCAGGAAAAATCGTTCCGGAATGGCAATCTCACCCACGCCTGAAGAGAGACAGATGGAGACGGAGAATTAGATTTCGTTTCCCATTACTGCTAAAGAAGAGAAACCCTGCACCCTGACCACAACAGGAGCCTGAGAGTCTGGTCAACCTACAGATATTTGATCACACACACACACACACACACACACACACACACACACACACACACACACACCTTTGTATATTTATGATTGTTAAATGTCATTCTCATGCAATATTTTTGTCTTGATGATAAAAACACAGCTTTTTGTCTTTTTTCCATGTTTGTATTTGGACTAATCATGCCAATTTACATGCACGGCTATTGGCAGACGCCCGAATCCAGAGCGACTTACATTTTTATCTCATTATGTTGTATATCCGAGCAGATGAGGTTGAGAGCCTTGCTCAAGGGCCCAACAGTGGCAGCTTGGTGTTGGTGGGGTTTGAACCTGAGATCTAGCAATCAGTAATCTGGATTTTTTTTGGAGTAGTTTGGATTTTCCCCTCATGTGATGTCATATAAGTGGACCCCCCCCCACCCCCCTCTCTCTCTCTCTCTCTCCCAGCTATTGCTCAACTCTGCTGTTCTTTGGTAGGGCATGGAAGAGATAGAGGTTGGGGTGCATTATCTGAGGGGCATTTCAGCTCGATCATTAACACACACTTTAGTGGACCTTAAAACAATCAGTTTTGAGTCTGGCAGCAGTGACTCTGGCTTCTTCACATCCAGCTGCATCACACCACTTCATCATTGATTACTTCCTAAACAGAACACTTTATCATGTCTTATACTTTACATAATTAGGCCATGACAATGTAGATTGTTGTAGTGATTTTCAGCTCCTGACTGG
The DNA here is from genome assembly GCA_030522415.1 of Channallabes apus. Classification (NCBI taxonomy): domain Eukaryota; kingdom Metazoa; phylum Chordata; class Actinopteri; order Siluriformes; family Clariidae; genus Channallabes; species Channallabes apus. The sequence continues at coordinate 19,072,379 of CM060105.1, read as the reverse complement.
GCTTAATAGAGCCCTCCGACACATGGTCAATCATCGGGGCCAATCCATAGGCGGGGTCGGAGACCTCAATTATAGACAAATCTCTTTTTCATTAAGTGCCATACAGGCACTCATTTGCTGCTGCATGTTATCCAGTGCATGTAGGTCTATGTGTGATTTACCCAGAGAAAACTGCTGCTCATTTTCTTGAAGAGCAAATACTCTTCTGACTAAATTATTAACATGATTACCGATGCGCTACAGTATGCAGTGACAATTAATTTCATATTCACACATGAAAGGTGTTAGAGATCATTTCGTCTCGTTTCTATGAACGCTTTTGCATGTCGGTATCAAATTTGCAAATTTTGATCGCAAACCGCACGAAATCATGTCAAATTCTGAAGCATTGGAGCTTCCCTAATGAGTGTGCTCCCTTGGGTAGGCGCAAGATTTCGCAATATGAAGACTCATCTGTTGCTGGTAATTGAAGTGGCTAAGTGCTGCCCTTCTACCAGGGGACCGAACTGCTTAGACGCTTATCCGAGAACCGTATCGGGCCATCTGATGACATAACATCCTGTAAAGCGGGTGCCGCGAAGGTCACGCTAACACGTCCATTAAAAGGTTAAATGTGCTGCCAGTGTCTTCCCTTCGGAAATGTCAAATTGACTGAGAGATACAGTATGTTGGGTAATGAAATGTTCTGCTGCATGTACAAGCAGGTAAAGCATGATTGAGGGCAAAATGACCATCTGAGGCTGAAAAATCAGATGACCTTTTGGAATCAGCGGAAATCAGAACATATTGAGGCTCACAGCATGATGCCCATGGAGGTACATAATGCCCATGTGATTAGGCCATTTGATTACACATTGCTTGTTAATAGAGTTCACTGGTGTGTCAGTGAGGGGAATGATAAGAAGAAGATTTTTTTTTTGTAATCTACTTTTTCTCTCTCCTCATTCTGTGAGATGGATTAGACCTCTGTATCAAAGAGATAGATAAAAAGGTTCCCCCAAAAAAAGTTACGACACCTCATCCAAACCTTAAGAATGAAGGACAATTAAGAGGGAAGGACATGAGAAAAGCACAGGTACAGTAAGAAGCATGAAAAGGAAGAGGTGATACTTTATAAAGCAAGAAAGCAGAAAATAATGGGAGAGAAGAAAGAATGAAATTACACAGCAAGGAAAGTTTGGCTTCCACAAGATAAGATGTATAAGTTCAGACAACTGCTGAAGATTGCGATTTCAGATGCAGCTCACAACTCTCATGTGCTCCTGGGTGCCGTCGTAATCTCATCACGGCCCGGTTTCCCCCATTCTGGCCACATGAATGTTTCATACAGAGATTACGCACAGCCATGACTGAATATATATATATATATATATATATATATATATATATATATATATATATATATATATACAGTATATATATATGTCTACAGGAGGGTTTTTCAATCTTTTCAGAGAGTAAAAGGTTTTAAAATTCCTAGGGTAAAAAGAAAGGATAAATTAAAAGAGTTTATGTATCTGTGGAATGATTTTTTTTATAAATGATAGTATAAAACAGAATTCCTCAACTGTAACTCAATTCTTGAGCTCCAGTCCTGCAGGGCCAGTTTGTAATTCACCAACATCTAAACACACCCGCTGAACCTAGTAATTTACAGATCAGTCGAATCAGCTCTGTTTGAGCAGAAAAATCACCAAACTGTGTTGGACGCTGTCCCTCCTGGTCTATAGTAACCTACGTTCTGGCATTTTTTCTATCCCAAAATAAGTATTGCTCAGACATTACTCTCTAATTAGCACCTTGTTACTATTCACAAAAATGACAGTTAATTATCATTAATAAAAAAACATGCAGATTACTTAGGTGTGAAATCCCTGCAGAAATCTAAGAATTTTTAAGAGTAATTACCCAGCAAGAAAGGCTCATAAAGGAGTGTCTTAAGAATTATTTGGGATTTTCAGCCTTATAGATTCTTGCAGTTTAACATACTGTAGTATTACATACAAAAGTACATAAAAATGTGATATATTCAAAGATTATATGAAATTTAATGGTTCATATTTCATGTTTATTAAAAAGTGATCGTTCTCACATTAAATCCCATATGATACATCTCTTCAATGCTGCTTTGTGAATTGAGGACCTAAGTGTAAAATGTAAATTTATGTCAATATGTTAGGTTGAGTTTTGGGCATTCAAATAATTTAAGTCATTTAATTATTCTATTATTAAAGTTGACCTCCTCTCTATACTGTATGTACAGTCTTATGCAAAAGTTTAGGCACCCCTTGATAAATAACAGATTTCGGTGATTTATTTTTATTGAAAAGATGTTAACACAGTCTCTCTTGCAAATGGAAAAAATGCACAATATTTTCAGCAAACATTAAAGCATAGTTACTTCTTACGTATGTACGGTGGCCGTGAAGTGCAAAACAAATTAACAAAACTGAAAACAAAATAAATTGAAATGCGAAATAACAAATTGTTGTTTTGTTTTGGGTTTTGTTGTTTTGTTTTCGGATTTGTTAATGTGTATTGCACTTCTCAGCCGGTCAGATACAGACCGGAAAAGGTAGGTATAGTTTGCGAATGAAATTCTTACCGCTGATTGGACGAGACATCTGTCACTCAAGATATACAGGAAGTAGGAACTTGTTTCTCTATCTTTGTTTCTTGTGTGTTCTGCTTCACTTTAAACTATGATGGCCGTGAAATACAAAACAAATGAACAAAATTGACTTCAGGGCCACCGTGAGAACGCCATATTTGAAACCACAATAATGTTTGCACATTCGTACACACACGAATTTACCGCTACTACAGTACTTCCTACAGTATATATCTTGATATTCAAGATATGAATATCTTCACAATACGTACAGGTCCTTCTCAAAAAATTAGCATAGTGTGATAAAGTTCATTATTTTCTGTAATGTACTGATAAACATTAGACTTTCATATATTTTAGATTCATTACACACAACTGAAGTAGTTCAAGCCTTTTATTGTTTTAATATTGATGATTGTGGCATACAGCTCATGAAAACCCCGCAACAAATTCTCTCAATTACTTCTGATTGCATTCACCTGTTACTAATCACACACACTCCATGAATACCATGAAGTCTCTCGCATGCACAATGTTCAGGCTTATTTTTGTGTTTTTTTTTAAATACTTTAAACTTTTTTAAAATACTTTTTTCTATGCTTGATCACGTTACTTTTTGCCTGTTTATTGGCTTTAATTTTGATAAATATCATCATGCATTTGTAGCCTTCTTTGCTGTCTACTTGACAACAGCAATTATACCTAATATTAACGCTGGTCATGCAATTGTATTGACAATGCTGGTTTATTTCAATGAGTTAAACCTTAAGCAGATTGGACTCTAAACTAAAATAACTGTCCCTTTGAATGTTGACAACCAACTCTGAAGTCATTAAGTTTGAAATGTTACAAATGTCATCACAAGAGGAATTGGACTGAAATTTCCCAAACACGCCATCAGCTTGCCACACACTAAAACCCCAGCTATACTAAAAAATTCAGTCTAATTTCCCTGCTGTTTTTTTTCCCCTTTTCTTTTTCTCTCTACCCTGAAGCCATGCGTTCATCCTTGGCTCTGCTTCAGTACATGGTGTCTAAATGTAATTTTACAGCCTTCAATTCCCAGACATCCACAAAGAAATGCGTGCACAGAGTAAAATAAAGAAAAACACGCATCAGGTCATCCGGAGTCCTGTGAGGATTCCTCGATGGTACGTGATTCCTATGCTCAGCTTTACTGTCAAGGACAAACCAGCCTCTCTAATACCCAGTTAAATAAAAAAACATGAGGTGTTGAATTTAAAGTGCCGTGGTTTAGTGTAAGCTGTGCCGTGTATGAAATATACACATACTCTACAAAGAGAGAGAGGGTGTGTGGGAAAGAAATATGAACGCTTGGCTGTTTTTCTCCATCTCCACATCCGACATGACGGTTCTTGATCTCTCCGGTGGCAGGTGTGTGATTAGATGATGTGTTAATCACTGGATGACATTGCAGGCAGTTTTTCTCTGCCTGTTATTTACGCTTCAGCCAAGACACGGAGACATCATGCAGTGTTTCTATATCTAGGACTGGGTAGTGTCCAGGTGCCTCTGAAGTTAAATTAGGTATTCTGGTGCCAACATTATGCACAAAGCAGTAGGGAAATAAAAATTAATTCCCACATATTTAAAAAAGAAAAAAAAACAGATATTTATGGTTTTTCTTAGCCTGGATGCAAAACCAAAGGACAAGAGAGCAAAACAATATCTTGTGACATCCAATTAAACAGGCCATGCTGGTAATGGAATTGAGAATATTGGTTGGAAATGAATTTCCTTCCCCTTTGTTAATGGAAAAATATTTATAAAGAGATAACAAATAATGTCTATTTGTTCAATCACCAGCTCCTCTATGGAATAAACACATCTACTATTCTACTTTGTGAAGTAGATCAAAGCAGATTTTGGGGATTTAGCATGGGTGTACTGCGGAGACCTTTCGCACCTGACGTCATGACATCTGCCTGTCATGGTCCCACCCACTTCGGAACGGCAAAAGGGATGTTACCGACTGGATGCCAAAACCCACAGTCACTAAAGCACTTTCAGTAAAACACATCTTATAAAATTAGGTCAACATAAACAAAACTTTGCCTCTTTGGAAACTGCTTTTAAGATGTTCTGAGTTGACTCTGAACTGTATGTGATTTATGTCGAACACAGGTTGCAAAGCTAACTAGTTTCTAACACAAGGCTGAATCCCAAATCCCTCTCTAACCGCTGATCAAGCGCACTACTTGGTATGTAGAACAAGGAGCTGTACAACATACATAGATTTTCCATTTTATGCAATTTAATATCCACCATCAGAACAATTAGTTAGCTATTAATTACAAAGCTTAAAATCTCAGTATTAATTATCATTTTATGAAGTGTAAATTTAATGAGCTAATGCCAACGCAAGCAAACACCACCTTATCCAGGTTGAATCGCATATTTTAACACTGAGATAATCATGTTAACAAATTACATTGCTTTCTTCATCCACAGTGGCACGGCGCCATAGTGGTTAGCACTGTGTTCGATTCCTGACCAGGATCTGTGCGCATGGAGAGATGCTTGAGGGGTCTCCTCCCACAATCCTAACACATGCAGATTAGGTGAATGGGCATTCTCAAATTGACCATACTGTTTCAATGAGCATGTTCTGTGATGGACTGGCACCCGGCACAGGGTGTACCCTGCCTCATGCGCTAAGGGGATAGGCTCTAGGCCATCTGCGACCCTGTATCCAGGATAAAGAGATATCGATGATGTGTGAGTGAGTGAGTGAGTGAGTGAGCAAACTTCTTTATCCATGCCTGCTTCTTGTTTGAAAAGGTTGTGAAGTTCACCACAACATATTGAATTTGAAAATAATTAGCAGAACAAATGGTAATCTGGGGGGTAATCAGGTAATCATCAGGTCATCTTTCTGCTATTATTATTATTATTATTATTATTATTAAGCTCTGAAATACAGATCAAATGTAATTGTTAACAAAAATATATAGCAGTCTAATGATGGTTAACAGTGCTTCTGCCATCCACTATTATTGTGAAGGTCATGATAGTCATGTGTCTGCATAAGGTTTACTTTTGGATTTATCATTTATTCCCAAAATTTACCCTTGTTTAAGCAATCTCACCAGAAGACTCTAGGTTTGTACCAGGATACTACTGCTTCTGTATTCTTATAGACTATCCCTGGACATACAGTATCTGCTCAACACACCTAATATTTTTTGTCTCTTTAACACATGTAACATCCAGAAGAGCATAGGTTTAAATTCTGAGTTTCTAGGCCTTTTTCCCCCCCTACAATGTCTCAGGATTTTCTTTGATATTGTCACCTCTTACTCGTTAGGGATGTCATGTTCACACAATGCAGCAGACTTTGGTTTAATGATCTCAAGGTTGTGACTTCAATTTGCAGCACAAACAAGCTGACATCCTTGGGCGTTTGTGCAAAACTTTCCCCCCAGAACTGCACAATTGTGTACGGATTTAATTGAAGGTCACTTTGTGTAAGAGTATCAGAAAATTGGAAAAAAAAAAAAAAAAAAGCAATATAACTTACATTATATTAGTCTAAGTGTTATGTCATGTGGCAGCATGTTGCTGTACTGTTTAGCAGTGTGGTCTCGCACCTCCACTCCAGGGTCTGGGATTGAAATCCCACCTCCTTCTCACATTTCCTGGTGGGTTTCTTCCAGGCGCTTTGGCTTCCCAAAGACATTTGAGGGGTTTACTAATTGCCACTTCCAAATTGTCCTTAAATGAGTGTGTGAGTGTTAAACCAACCCTGGTTTAAAGTGGAGGGTTAAACATAGGGGTGCAGATATCTCATTTGTAAAAAGCAAAAGATGATGGAAATCAATGGAAGGTGAAGAGCCATCAACACCAATGGGAATAATGCCCGTGGATAGAGTAAGAAATTATTTTTTTAAAATGTGCGTCATTCAATTTCAACAAAGCTATAGCTAGGTGTTATATTGGACAACACAATGGAGTGTCCAAATTTCCAAAGATAAGAGTCAGCACACAGTATCAATGTACATTTTGGAGTACGTCTGATAGGTAAAGACAACAGGTGGTGTATTAGCAAAATGTTTAGTTCAGGTTTATTCAAACAACTCACAACTCAGAAGTGTTTGAGAAGCACTGTAGGCATAAAATAATTAAAATTTAAAACCTCTTATCTGCACTTTTGTGTTGATTTGAAGATCTATCTCCTTATTTTAGATATCAACAGATACGAGCTAGACCTCTAACCTTCAGCATGCACAATAATCACCACTGATTGCTTTCAATATTGTTTTTCGTTAACTGCAGCAACCTCACTTCCCCTCTCGTCTGTTCCAACCACTCAGCATTCAGCATCACCAGATTACTAATCAATGAATTACTAATTCAATTCAATTCAATTGTCATTGTCACAAAGCAGCTTTACACAATCAAAATAATTATTTAAGTTTGTATGGAATGTGAATGTGTATGAATCAAAATGGTCCGATAGTCCCTGGTGAGCAAGCCGCGGGCGACAGTGGCAAGGAAAAACTCCCTGAGATGGTAATAGGAAGAAACCTTGAGAGGAACCAGACTCAACAGGGAACCCATCCTCATCTGGGTGAAACAGATAGCGGGAATTGATCTGCAATTATACCGTGTGTTAGGTGGCAGGCAGTTCAGCTATAACAGTTGATGTTAATTGATGTTAATATGGAGTCTCAGGTAGACTCGTAGGAAATTCCAGTCTTGAACTATCGAGCAACTGCGGCCAAGTCAAGTCCTCAGAGAAACAGCTGCCAACACCAGTCGAGGCCAGAACCGTCTTCTAGGTAGAGTGAAATCAATCCCCAGACACCAGACGCATCCCAAAGAGACACACAGGGCATCCATGTGACGAGATCTCTAACCAGAAGCGGGGCCCCAGGACGGGGCAGACAGGTCCGGAGGGCAGAGGGAGTCTGGATCACTGGCAGCTCAGGAACGACATGTGTACATGACCCTAGGGTTTAGACCCTAACCCTTGGTTTAGAAATTTATATTTAAATAAAACCCTACACACTTCTTTTCTAATTACACGTGATAAAATCTAAAGGCTCACTGTGTTAATATTTATTGTGCTTAAATTTGATCTTAATAAGATTTGATTTAATTTGAATTCTACATTTGTACTGTAATTATAGTACTGTGATTATGAATTCGGTCAACTACAGTGTTTCACTTGATGTTATCGGCTACTACGTGTATTATTGAGGCAGAGAATGAACTAAGGCATGAGGCGTCAGTCTGTAGTTATATAGCGCCACTCAGTGGTAAAAGCCATCAAATGCACAGCAAATGCACATCCCGTAATGCGGCGGCGACGTTACATACGACGCTCCGATTTTGTAACCACTGTAGCTTGACAGAGAGAGGGAAGAGAGAGAAGGAGAAACAGGGAAGAGAGAGAGGGGGAGAGAGAAGAGGAGATGAATTTATGAATTTAGAGGAGAATTATTTAAGTTTGTATGGGCATTTTTTTTATTTATTTACAATCTATTGTAATGAGGCACAAGCCACCTACAATATGCTACTATCCACCTCTAAGTAACGTTAAAAAATAATAATAAAACAAAAATTATTAGTGACATTTCGCGCAATGTTTCTCACAATCATCATGGTCAAAGTTTTTCAATGCCTAGTATTTCTTCTGCAACATGTATGGTGAACTCATACTGACATATAAAGAAGGGCCTTAGATTTTCTGGTTACGGGTTTGCAATCAGATTCAGAAATCTGGAAAAGTCTCCAAACACTTGCCTGAGATATCCTAGAATGAAATACAACATTCATTCATTAATTTTCTATACCGCTTTATCCCGGTATATTTATTTAGGGTCGCGGGGACCTGGAGCCTATCCCAGGAGACTCTGGGCACGAGGCAGGGTACACACTGGACAACGTGCCAATCCATCGCAGAGCACACACACACACACACACACACACTACGGGCAATTTGGGAACACCAATTAGCCTAATCTGCATGTCTTTGTACTGTGTGAGGAAACCGGAGTACCCGGAGGAAACCCACCAAGCACGGGGAGAACATGCAAACTCCATGCACACAGAGACGGGAATCGAGCCTTGCCAGGAATCGAACCTGGACCCTGGAGGTGCAAGGCGACAGTGCTAACCACTACACCACTGTGCCGCTGACATACAGTACAACAATTAAAATAAATATACAAATACCATTCCATTAGTCTCCAACCAGCTATTATGCGTTCTATAGATAAAATAATTTTGATAATACAAACCACAAAATGGATGTTTATTATTCATTAGATCCTTTCCAAATTAGTGAACAACTAACTAACCAAGAAACGTGGAAAAAAAAAAACAAGGAAAGCACTAAAATTCATTCTAAAAATTCTACGCACTCTCCCTCTCTATCTGACTCCGACTTGGTTTGTTTACTCTCAGTAAACATCTCTCTCATTCTTGCTCTCTCTCTCTCTCTATCTCTCTCTATCTCTCAAATGGCTGCCAGCTCAAGTAAATGGACTTCATCCGTGCCTGAAGTTTGGGTTTGATGATCAGGCTCTTAAAAAATCTCACCTGACCTGTGATGTATGTGTACAAATTTCTCATTGATTCTGACCTGATGCCCCTGAGACAGCACTGTGAATTAAAATTACTGGATCGTCAGGATTGCAATTGAGGATCATCGTATTATGAACTTTTTTTTTTGTGGCAAAGTAGTTAGCACCGTCACCTTGCAATTCCAGGGTCAAGGATTTGAAACCAAAGTACCCAGAGAAAACCCACTTAGCAACTACTTGCAACACCACGCTGCCTTGTAGCTGGAGGTGGTCACATATTGGAACTAATTCAAAGTGCAATTGCATGTATAACACCAGATCTGTTAACAGCAGTTCAGCATGAGCGAGAGAAACGTCTCTGTGTGTGTTTACAAAGAAGTGGGAATCAGGTTTTGAAATTAAAGTTGCATTTGGATAAAAGGTGTTCATTTCCCCATGAATGTAGACATTTGGGATACCTCGTACTGTAGTTATGCTATCCAGTGTTTAGTGCTGTATCCTCACTAGAAACCCCCTTTCTTTGTTTTGTGTGGCTGCAGCATATTTGAACTGAAAAAACAAAACAGAATCAAGAAGACAAGACAACTATGGTGGATTTCTTTCTCCTGCAGTAAAACACTAATTTATTATTATTATAATACACTTCATTAGGTTTGATGCATTGGAACACTTGTTGGTTTATTAAATTAACTCATTGTTATTATCTAATTTTGAAAGTGCAGCCAGAATTCTTCATCTGTGTACATTTGTGTTTCTATTTTATGCCACAAAGAGGCAATCAGATTTTACATTTATCTATCTATCCATTCATTCATTAATTTTCATACTACTTATCCTGTGTAGGATTCTTCTTTACAACATGGCATCAGTTCATTGAGGTTTTTAATGAGTAACAACTGGGTTGAGGCCAAGACTTTGACTAGGCCGATCCAAAACCCTTGATTCTTTGATTGTTTTTACAGTAGCCATTCTGATGTAAATTTACTGGCGTGTTTCAGATCATTGTCCTGCTGCTCGACCCAATTTCGACCAAGTTTTAGCTGTTGGACAGATGGCCTTATATTTGCCTCTGGTTTACAGAGAAGTTCATAGTCAAGCCCAAATCATCACCCCTCCGGCACTGTGCTTAATAGTGGGTATGTGGTGTTTCTGCTGAATTGCTGCTTGGTTTTCACCAAACCATTCATATTGTCTTGTCCAGTGCCATGACAATATGAATGGTTTGTTCAGATGCAGTTTGAACAAACCGCATGATTCCATGATTTTTTTAGACATTGCACCCTTCCAAACAAACTGTACCTGTTCATTCTTCTTCAGATTGTGCTTTCATGTACTTCATGTTCAGTAAGGCCTGTATGATCTGAAATGTAGCTTTGGGGTTTTTATGTATTGTTTGTGCATTGCACAATCTGACCTTAGGATTAATGTGCTACAATGTTCACTTCTGGAGAACTGTCTTGAATGCTTTACACTTTTAAATAATATTTGTTACCACACACCTGAATGCTCCAGACCAGCAAACTGCCAAAACATCTGCTTTTATAGAGATTTACACAACTGCTGATGATCAGCTGTAGCGCTGCCACATAAAAGTTTTTTTTTTAATATATAAAAGGTTTGGTTTAAGCAGATATTTTAAATTAAAGAAAACTGCTGTATCCTTTATAAAGATTCCAAAGATTGTGTGTTTTGGTTCCGGGGATGAACTCTGAGTCGCGAGGTCATCCCGATGACGAACGGTAACAGGGTCAAGGGATCCTGTAAAAGGACACCCAAGGAGAAGCTGTTGTCGGCTTACAGTTGGATTATCACCCCCGGTCTGCTTCACCATTTTACTCCTGCTCCAAGATCGTGCTCCCGGATTATTACCAACACTCCCGGTGAGGCCGATGCCGCTCTCCCACCGCACATTCAATTTCATTCATTAATATAACCCGGACTTTGGACAATCACTTCACTCACTCACTTACCCACCGTTGCTGTTTGTAAATATAATTATTATTCGTTTTGTTGGTTTTGGTGCACCTCTTTTTGCTTATTTATTGTTTAATACACTTTGAGTTAGTGGTTACATTGGCTGTGTGTGTGTGTGTCTTTTCTTGTCCTGAGCCGCTAACGCATCACCAGAGCGTAGATGTCAAGATGGACTAACCTGAGGTGACCGGAAGACGTAGCTTTAGCGGTTAGCCCAATGTAGCGTGGAGGATAAACCCAAACGCGGAAAGAAGCGAGCAGGCAGGATAACCACGCGATTTAGTTTAAGGACTCTCACAAAAACGGAGCAAGGGAAAAACACAAATTTAACCCGCGTCCTAGAAATACACACACAATAGCAAAAGACAACGGAACCAACATGTGAGTACTCACGGTTTGCTGAAACAACAACTGGAGCTGACATGGGCCGAACTCAATGACTGAGCAGTAAGCCATCGTTTGTTTACCTCTTTTATACTTCCTGGTTTTGCGCCCGTCTTACTTCCGGGTCCTAGTGCCGGGCGCAGATTGCGTGTGCATGACAGTACCCCCCTGTCCAGGACTGGCACCTGACGATCCTGGGGTGGAGGATACCCTGTGACGGTAGTCCCGAATTAGCTCCGGGTCGAGAATGCACCGGGCCGGGATCCAAGATCGCTCCTCGGGGCCATAGCCCTCCCAGTCCACCAGGTATTGCGTACCTTTGCCCCGAGGGCACGAGTCGAGGATTCGGCGCACGGTGTAGGCGGGACCGCTGTTGATGATCCGGGGAGGAGGAGCTGGGGAGGTGGGTGGAATCATGGGTGAGGTGATGAAGGGCTTGAACTGGGACAGGTGGAAGACTGGATGGATCCGGAGCGCCGCAGGCAGCTGGAGCCGGTAGGTGACAGGGTTAATCCTGTGGGTGATGCGGTATGGTCCGATAAATCTGGGCGAGAGTTTTTTTGATTCGGTGTGAAGGTGAAGGTTCTTTGTAGAAAGCCATACCTTGTCACCTACATGGTACAATCGTCCCGGAGGATGTCGACGGCGGTGTTGGTGGGTGTAGCGAGCGTTGGCGCGTTGGATGGCCCGGTTGGTTGTAATCCATAGCCGCCGACATCTGCGGACCAACTGTTGGGCGGACGGTACATCAACCTCCGGTTCTGGGTGGTTGAACATCGAAGGTTGGAAACCGTAACATACCTCAAATGGGCTTAGGTTGGTGGCAGAGGAGGTGTGGAGGTTGTGTGACAGTTCAGCCCAGATGAGATAGTGCGCCCAGGAGCGCTGTTGATCAGCTATGAAACATCTCAGATAGCGCTCCAGCTGTTGGTTGGTCCACTCCGTCTGACCGTTAGTCTGTGGGTGATATCCAGAAGAGAGACTGCAAGTGGAGTCGATCAGACGGCAGAAGGCTTTCCAGAACCGGGCTGTGAACTGGGGCCCTCTGTCCGAGACGATGTCCTTGGGGAACCCATGCAGACGGACTACGTGCTCTAAAATCAGCTCTGCTGTTTCTTTGGCTGACGGGAGTCCGGCGAGAGCCACCAGGTGCACGGCTTTAGAGAACCGGTCGACGATGGTGAGAATGGTATCCTTTCCTTCGGAGGCCGGCAGGCCCGTGATGAAGTCGACGGCAATGTGCGTCCAGGGCCGTCGAGGAACTGGGAGTGGCTGCAGCTCACCGGGGGTTGGTTGATTGGTGGTTTTGGCCCTGGCGCACACTGAGCATGCCTGAACGAACTCTTGGACGTCTTTCGTGAGGGATGGCCACCAGAAATCTCGTTGGAGGAATTGGAGAGTCCGTCGTGTGCCCGGGTGTCCTGAGATGGGAGAGGAATGACCCCACTGGAGGACTTCCGATCGCATCCTCTCGGGCACAAAGAGTCGTCCAGGTGGCACACCTGCCGGTTCGGTCTCTGTAGCCTGCGCCTGGCGAACTCTCGTTTCCAGGTCTAGTTGGAGTGGGGCGATGATCCTGGACGAGGGAAGGACAGGCGCGGGGTCCGCCCGGGGAATGTCCACCTCCAGCTGTCGGGAGAGAGCGTCCGCTTTTGTGTTCTTGGAGCCCGGGTGGAACAAGAGGTGGAAATCGTAATTTTCAAAAAATAAGGCCCACCGCGCCTGTCGTGGGTTTAACTGTTTCAAGTTTTTGATGGTTATGAGGTTTTGGTGGTCCGTCCAGACTATGAATGGCTCACTGGCGCCCTGGAGCCAGTGACGCCACTCCTCCAGAGCCCACTTTATGGCCAGCAGCTCGCGGTCCCCTACCCCGTATCGCTGTTGAGTGGAGTCAAATTTTCTGGAGAAGAAACTACATGGGTGTATTTTCTGATCTGGACCTCGTTGTGAGAGGATAGCTCCAGCGCCCACATCTGAAGCATCCACCTCCACAACGAATGATTTTCTGACATCTGGGTGGAGGAGAATCGGTGCTGTGGTGAAGCGGTGACAAAGTGACTTAAAAGCGGAGACAGCTGCAGGGTTGAGGTGAAAAGGGAGAGGTGAGGAACGGGTCAGAGCGGTTAGGGGGGCGGCAACTGTACTGTTGTACCGGATAAAGCGACGATAGAAATTCGCAAACCCGAGAAACCGTTGAAGTTGTTTGAGGGTCTTTGGTAGGGGCCAATGACGCACAACCTCTAGCTTCTGCGGGTCCATGGCCACACCCTGGGGCGAGATGACAAAACCCAGGAACGTGGTGGAGCGCTCGTGAAAAGCGCACTTTTCCAACTTACAGTACAGTTGATGGGCGAGTAATCTCTTTAGAACCGCCCTGACGTGCTGGGTATGTTCTTCCATGGTGCGTGAGTAGATGAGGATGTCGTCCAGGTAGGCGAACGCCCACCGCCCGAGCATGTCGCGAAGGATGTCATTAATGAGGTGTTGGAAGGCGGCGGGGGCATTGCAGAGTCCAAAGGGGATGACGAGATTCTCATAGTGCCCAGTAGGGGTGATGAAGGCCGTCTTCCACTCATCGCCCTCTCTGATGCGCACCAAGTTATAGGCGCTCCGGAGGTCCAACTTAGTGAAGATGGTGGCGCCAGAGAGGGCGTCCAGGGCTGAGTTGGTAAGAGGCAATGGGTGTCGGTTTTTGATAGTTATATTGTTTAGCCCCCGATAGTCGACACATGGACGAAGTTCACCGCCCCGCTTCTTCACGAAGAAGAACCCCGCGGCGGCAGGTGAGGAGGAGGCCTGATGGTGCCTTGGCGAAGGGCGTTGGTCACATACTCCTCCATGACCTGCGTCTCTGTAGGTGTGAGTGAGTAGAGGTGGCCGCGGGGTGGGACTGTACCGGGTTGGAGGTCAATAGTAAGGTCGTAGGGCCGATGCGGAGGAAGATGAGTAGCTCGTAGCTTGCAGAAGACCTCCGCCAGGTCCCGATACGGCTCTGGGATGGCGTTGGTGTCGACGTCGGGGGCCTCGGACTCCCTAGAGCACGTCCCAGCCGTTGCCCGTAGGCACAGTTCGGTGCAGTTCGCGCCCCATTGGAGGATCTGGTTCTGGGTCCAGGAGATGAGAGGGTCATGCTGGAGCAGCCAGGGATGTCCAAGGATGATGGGAGGTGAGGAGATGGAGGTGACGAAAAAGTTTAGCTTTTCGTGGTGTTGGTTGATGGAGACGGTGATGGGTTCGGTTCGGGTGTTGATTGGGCTGGTGGAGAGGGGGCGACCGTCGACAGAGGTGATGTGAACGGGCTGGGATAACGCCTCGAGTTTAACCCCCAGGGTTTTGGCATATGCGGAGTCAATGAAGTTACCTGCTGCCCCGGAGTCGATGAATGCAGCACTTCGGACTCGTTTGTGGCCAACCTGGAGGTGTACCTGAACCGTGAGACGGGAGGAGTTGGTGGTGATGGCGGAGAGACGAAGGTGACCCGGCGAGTATCTCTCTCCTCTCACCGGGCCTGGGCGTTTCCCGGTCTGAAAGGACAGGTTGCCCTGTGATGTGCGGCTGACCCGCAATAGGCGCAGAGCCCTTCACGGAAGCGTCTCTCCCGTTCTGCAGCGGTCAAGGAGGCGCGTCCTAGTTGCATGGGTTCCCCGGCTCCGGTGTCAACCACGGCAGGAGGTGGAGAACCGACATGTCCTGCGGTGGCGTAGGTGGCGGAGTCTGCGGGACGTGGAGTGGTGACGGTGAAGGCGGGTGCGGGTCGTGAAGTGGTGACGGCGAAGTGGGGTGCAGGTGGCAGGGTGCGAGGGGCTGGCCTCGGGCGAGAGAGGAGGCGCTGGTCGATCCGGAGAGCGAGCTGGATCAGACCCTCCAGGGTCGCAGGAAGCTCTCACCCGGCTAGTTCGTCCTTGATTCGAGAAGCCAGTCCCTCGTAGTAGGATGTCTGGAGCGCTGCGTCGCCCCACGTTGTTTGAACGGCGAGGGTGCGAAACTCGGCCGTATAGCGGCTCACGGACAGTCCTCCCTGCCTCAGATGGTAAAGTCTGGTGTCGGTCTCCACCTCGCCCGCTGGATGTTCAAAGGTTAGTTTGAGTTGGTGGGTGAACTCATTGTATGAGTGGGCGGTGTCTGTATCTGCCTGTAGAACTGCCGTGGCCCACTCTGCTGCCTGCCCTTTTAGCAACGAGACGAGAAGAGCAATGCGAAGGCGATCGGTGGAGTACTTGGTGGCATTAAACTCAAACACCAGATCGAGAGCTGTCAGAAATACGCTGCACTTCCCGTCCGTGCCATTCCACTTCTCTGGTAGAGAAAGAAAAACATCAGAAGGAGGGTGGGGGGGGATGCGGCGCCGCGGCCTCCGCGGCGTGCGATCGAGCAGTGACGTCATCAACAGCCGCGCGGAGATCCGTATTCTCCCGCCGGAGCTCAGCGACCTCGCGGCGGAGGGAAGCGAGATCCCCGGTTAGCTGATTGATTAACGCCGCATGCTGATCTACAACATCGCAGAGACTCGCATAATCCGCTGGGTTTACCGCGGAGGGCTCAGTCATTCTGTCAAGATGGACTAACCTGAGGTGACCAGAAGACGTAGCTTTAGCGGTTAGCCCAATGTAGCGTGGAGGATAAACCCAAACGCGGAAAGAAGCGAGCAGGCAGGATAACCACGCGATTTAGTTTAAGGACTCTCACAAAAACGGAGCAAGGGAAAAACACAAACTTAACCCGCGTCCTAGAAATACACACACAATAGCAAAAGACAACGGAACCAACATGTGAGTACTCACGGTTTGCTGAAACGACAACTGGAGCTGACATGGGCGGAACTCAATGACTGAGCGGTAAGCCATCGTTTGTTTACCTCTTTTATACTTCCTGGTTTTGCGCCCGTCTTACTTCCGGGTCCTAGTGCCGGGCGCAGATTGCGTGTGCATGACAGTAGATTAAAGTTTCCTCGTTAGTGAAACCTGGTAATAAAATCATCTGAGCGTTACACAGTTCATCAAGGGCTGATGATTAGTATCACCTGTCCGCAACATACTTTGTGCTTGTTTGGGCTTGATGCTGCCAATAAAATCTAGGAAGACCAGGACCTGGTTGCAACTTTGTAAAGTCTTATAATGCTTGTGTCCAATTAGACTTTTACAATTACAATTGTTTTATTTGTAAAATAACTGATTTACATACTGCTTCTCATCACTTGTTAGAATATCATGTCTGATGTACTGACCTGAACTGTGTAATGTGTCAACTGTTTGATATGTTCTTGAAAACAACTGCAAATTAAATTTTTGTGGACTGAATTCTGAAATATTTTATATTATAATGTAATGTAATGTAAGTAATATTTATAACTTACATGCTTCATCAAATAAACAAAACCTAATCATACTTCAAAGAAGAAGTAATATTCTAGGATCAGCTTGGTTGATTAAAGCTTTGCCGCTTGAGTCAGGCATGATGGCAAGGTCAGCTTAGAGAAAATCTGAGGAATGTTATGTTTTACAAGTTGATTAAACTGATTAGCCATGGCATTAAGACAAACCCACCTAATATTGAGTAGATTCCTTCTTTTGCCACTAAAATAGACACCTTTCTAGGAATAATCTTTTCAGCAATTTGAACTACCGTAGCTCTTCTATCGGATCAGACTACATGGGCCAGCATTCAGCATCAGTGAGCTTTGGTCGCTTTGGTTTTGGCTTTGGTTGACCCTGCTGCTGGTTCACTGTTTTTTTTTTTCTTCCTTGGAGGACTTTTGTTAGGTCCTGAATGCTCAAGACCAGAAACATCCCACAATAGCTACAGGTTTGAAGTTGCCATGAGCCATCAAATCACCCAACACACTTTGGTCCACAGCAGCTCCAGCTACAATATCTTGTTACTATAACACTTGAAATTGGGAGGGATATTTTAGGCAGCAAGTGAACATTGTTTCCCTTAAAGTTGATGTGTTGGAAGCAAAAAAAAATGCGACGGTGTGAATCTTTGAGTGACTTTACATTGTGATGGAATGAGAATGGAACACAGAGCACATCGCTGTTTTGGTGGTAAAAGATGGACCTACTCAATATTAGTCAGGTGGTCATTATACTACTATAATACTACATGGTCATATTTACTGATGTCATACCTGATTAGATGACTTGGAGGACAGAATCTGTCAGTATATTTTAAATAAAAATAGGATTACTGTATGACAAAAAGACTATACAGTATAAAGTGATCGATGCCTCAGCTTGTCTGTAATTGTCTAAATAACACAAGTAACATATGGTTGCTTGCAGCACAGAGAGAGGAGTTTGGTACTTGTTTGTTTTAGCAGCGTAACGAATTTCAGAAATATTAAAATCATATGAAAATAAATGTACATCAAACAATACACTTTAATGGTGCAGTATGGAAAATACAGTTTCCTGCAGTAACAGTTCAAAAGAAGTGGGTAGGAAACCAGACCTGACACACCAGTAATGTTATGTTTGGCTCACAAACCTCTCAAAACCATTCTATGCCCCCTAGCAGTGCAGTGTCCTAGCAAAGCATACACACGGTTCTTTCTGAAGTGTACTGATGATTGCATGGTCAGCCGTCATGCTTTACTTTTTTAGTTCTTTATCGTTTGATGTGTACCAGAGGGGGTTCACTGGATTGTAAGCCTGCAATATTTTCAAGCTTAAGAGGACCCTTATGCCCAGGACGCATGAACCAATACACCTGACTACTAATCGTCAACGCCTGGCCTCAATACACACACATTGTGCTCTGTGAAGTCTCTGCCAGGTTGTTATCAAGCCTTGCTTTGTTTCCTGCTTTGATCCTGTCCTGTCCTGGTGAATTTAGTTTTTTCTCCATGTTATTCCCACTGGCCAATAACATGCGCATACAGTAGGTAGATCAGTTACCTTTTGGCATACAGTAATTAAACCAAGGTCTGACACAATGATTGTGTAAATGTTGCTCTGAAAATGATTCATCTCAAATAACAAGGCCATATAATGGAAGGTAAAGTTAGCTGGCCAGATGATGTTGATGTTTGAGTAGATTGTTAAGTTTGTTAGATTGCTAGCTGATGTTAATTCACATATATTTCAAGCTATATGGTAAGGTACGCATTATCCTAAATATGTCAGAGCAGCACTCCAATATTTAGCATCATAAACATTATGCACCCATTATGCTCAGTATTGTTTCCTATAGGTTCTTTATACATTTTTATCTCTTTATACTGTACATCTGAGCAGTTGAGGGTTAAGGGCCTTGCTCAAGGACCCAACAGGAGCAACTTGGTGATGGTGGGGTTTGAACCTGGCACCTTCTACTGTAGATCATATCCCAATGCATCAAACAACCTGCCCCAGCTCAAGGTCATTCCTTCACAAGACCTCTAGGGTGTGGTGTGGTGTCTTGCACTGGGACATTAGCGATGGATCCTTTGGGTACTTTGGGATTGCAGGTTGAGGCCTTGGTGGATCGAACTTGTTTGTCTGGAGCATTCCTCGAATGCTCAGTTGGATTAAAATCTGGGGAATTTGATGGCTGGTTCAACAACATTTGTGTGATTAACCCTGTATGCAAAATGAATGTTCTGGTGCATTTCTATCATAGCCAGCATAAGAATAACTTTCTAGGGGCATTGGTTAGGGCATTTTAAGTGGCTGTCCTAAGGATGTGATAAAAATGTGAGTGTCGCGCCAGTAGGAAGGGCATCCAATGACAAACGTATATAGTATATAAAACTTTCAAACTTATCATCCTGTTTTATTTAAAGTTCTTTAAGTCTGAAGTCTGATAAATTAGGCCAGGGACGTTCATCTGTCTCCACTGTTTCAGATGTTGCTGCTGCTGACTAAGCGTTTGGCACCTCAAGTGTCGACTTTTGGCAGGAATACTGCTTGCTTTTGAAACTGAACAGCTTAAAATTCTACCCTTTCATGGTTAAATACATTAAATACCTTCTTTTTTTTTTCTTCATTAGTGGACGATGAGAAGACATGTACAGTAGTTCATTTCTTTCCACATCTGGTGTTTGGCTGTTTTCTGGTGGTTGTTGAAACAGCAGCAAACGAGTTCAAATGTGTTGCTGCAAAATGCATGGCATTAAATCTAAAATATTAAAAGCAATATTTTGATATTTATGTAGTACTATGACTCACGCAGAAACTATGGATACAAGTATTTTGTTTTTATTTGATGTCAGCCTGTAATCTACAATAAAACATATTCCCAAATTAATCAAGGTATTACAGTACAGAGACCTACAGTAGAGGAATAAAAGAAACATGAGTGAAATAGTTATGATAAATGCATACAGAATGACAGAATTGTGCATGTTTGAAGCACAAAAAGTACAGAATACACTAGTAAACATGCTTCTTTTTTAAGCAATAAAACAAGACTTGAGAGCCACACAAGTCATTTAAGTGCGAAAAATACTCTTATTCTTCTCTATTTGTATAGATTAACACCAGAAAACAAAAACAAAGCAAATGATCAAGGGACCTTTTTGCAATGCTTTTAGCTCTATTCCTGCTTCTCGCAGGCACCAAAAACATGAATAAAATATATCTTTCTGTAGCTAATATTGTGATATTATGGCCTGCTCACCCTGATATCTCTGTGCCTTTATCTGAGAAAGAAATCAGATAGAAAATGCACTGAAGTGTGTCTAGGCAAGCCGTAAGGCAGGCATATGGAGGGTGATTACCAGCGCAGGGCAGAAGAAGGGCACGGTCCTGAGTGTGTACTTGAGCATAGGTCTTGCCTGTGTTTGAGTTAAGGTCCCCTGGGCTGTCCAGCAGGCTTGGGGCCAAGCCGAACTGCTGTCTAATGGAGATTAATGCTG
Source organism: Channallabes apus (assembly GCA_030522415.1). NCBI lineage: Eukaryota > Metazoa > Chordata > Actinopteri > Siluriformes > Clariidae > Channallabes > Channallabes apus. The sequence goes on along the minus strand of CM060105.1, from coordinate 19,052,023 downwards.
ATCCTGGATGTGTTAGGATGGCGGACTCTTTGAGCATGAAATACAGTCGCACAGGGCTGACTGGAGCTCTGATTTATGTCATCTGGAACCTGAACGTCAGTGCTTGCGAGGTTTTATCTCTGTCCTGTTAATGGTTTACATCCTCTAACAAACATAAAGCACATCCAAGCACCACACACACACACACACACACACACACACACACACACACACACACACACACACACACACACCTACACACACACACACACACACACGCACATGCAAGCACACACACACACACACACACACACACACACACACACACACACACACACACACACACACACACACACACACACATAAATACAACTCATATTGTACAAACACACACAGATATATAATCTAAAATAAGAAAAACTCTGAACTCTGATAATAATGAACTCTGAATACATTTGTGATGTTATAATGCATTCATTAAGCGTTATGTGCATTTTTATAGATTGTTGAAATCCATTGCGAATTAACGCTATTTCTACTGTTTGTTGTCTATTTTTAACATTGTAACAAGAGTTTATAACAGATTCTCAAATATAGCAATAAGTACAACATATCCATTACTGTATTTTTTTTCCACAAATCTGTACTTTACTTAAGGATTTTCTTTGTCATATTTCTACTCACTACATTTTTTTATGAAAACCCTGTCGTTTTAATCCCTACAGAGAGCATGTTAAACAGAGATTTGCTACTTTTCAGCCTACAATCACACACTTGATTTTCTAATCTAAACATACAGTAAGTATTTACATTTTACATAGAAGTGTATGTACTGTACAGTAGCTAACATACAGTATTAAGCGAAATTGAGTTGCAAACTCTTACACATGTGGTTCGTGTTTCACACCAATATTAATTCCATATTCATGGCAAATGTAAAATGTAAATTTAGGTGCCATATCGTACTTGTTATGAATTTGTTGTTGTGTTTATTTTATTTTGTTTTTTTGTTGTTATTTCATTTATTCTACCTTGTTCTATTCATTAGTAAAGCATTAAGCATTAAGTTTGTTACATAAGCCATAAGCTTTATATTTCTTAGTCATGCATCATAAGTTGACAATCGTAGGTTGGTCTGTGATGTCATTCTACTATTACATGCATTTGTGTGACTGTCATATGATAGAGAGTTCAGTTTAGATGTGGAAGGCTACGGAAACAAAAGCTTTTGACCGTCAGCTAACGAGAGCTCCCGGTAAGCTAAGAATGTAAGATACAGCAACTAGGTTGTTGTAACCGTAAGCTCCCGTAAGTGGATATATACAGCAAGAGTGTTGTTATATTCGTGAGCTAAGACTGTAATTTACAAGATACAGCAAACAAGTTGTTGTAAAAGTCAGAGATTTGCAAGATGCAGCAACTGGTGTCTGTAATCACAGTGGATTTACTCAAGACGACTGTATGAAGTGTTGATTCTTTGATGCTGACAAAATAAACTACAAGAGACAAAGAGATCGGACTTCTGTCGTGTGAGTGAAACTTTAAACCAGAGCTACGCGTCAAAACTGGTGAAATAATATGACCGCATCTACACTTATATTTATTAAGTATTGGCACATTCTTTATCCATATACTTGCATTATACAGGGTAGCACTGGTAGCAACAAGCTAGCTAAGTTACTGAAGTAAGAAAAAAGGCTAACAATGCTAAATGAATATAAAACTTTGTTGCTATCAATCTAGACTTGTACAGTGTTGTTATCAACAGCATCATTTTCAACTGTGTTTAAAATACTTTAAGATACTTTACATGAATCAGTAACATAATCTGTTTAATATCCAGAAAAAAACGTGGAGCACCTTTTTAAGGCAAGTACTTATGAGTAAAATTTTAACTTTGTGTGCTTTCGCTATCTGTGCAGATGATACCTCAAATACCAACGATACTGTGCGTGGTTATGCGTGTGTGTGTGTGTTTGTGCGTGTGTGTGATGCTCATGCGAGTGTGTGAATGTCATCTACACAGTAGCCCTCATGTTCCTGCTTTTGTTTTATTTGTCATATTTTTACTTTATATTTTGTATTTATTATTTGTATTTGAATATTTTTGGGTTGTGGATCGAATTATCTGCGTTTCCATTACTTTTTATGGTGGAAATTTGCTTTGATATATGTTTGCTTTGATATACAAGCACACTTTTGGAATGAATAATGCTCTCAATCCAACCTTCCACTATATGGTGCACACACACTCTTCGAACACTTACATTACAAATTAGCATGCTAACAGTATTTGTGTGTTAGTTTCTTTCAGGAGTAAACTCACAGATGACAACAAAGGTAATGTTATTCATCTTTTCATTTCAGTACATCTATTAATCATTTACAAGAGAAAGTGCATAGATTTTGTAAAGGGCTTTAAACCTGGAAAAAAGAGAAAAACACTCCACAGTCTAACCTTGCTATTTACATTCTATAGATAGATAAGGATATAGAGTCTAAACACTTATGTGCATTCTGTTAACAATTAATAAATGCATTATAAACATGCTATGAAATTCTTATGCCTTTTCCCTAACTTAAAAAAAAACATACATAATACGTTATAACATGTTGCAATGTACAGTACGTCCTGTATAGAGCCTTATAGGGCCTTCATAGAAAGTATTACCAGTGGGATTTCCTTATTGTAAAGAATGCTTCTACTGCTTCATACATTCGAAATTATATTTAATCTACATAAACTACTGTAAATATGCATTGTTGCAATTTTTATTCATTTTCTCTAATGGCAGCTTTGATAATAGTGCTAACTACAAATTTAGTAGTTTAAATTATATTAATTTTAAATTATATTAATATTAAATTTATATTATAAATTTTATATTAATGCACTATTTCTAATACAAAACCTAATAAAAACTAACACAGGAACTCAACTTTGCTTTATGAAAATCAATTATGAAGGGGAGTTTTGTAAGTCAAAGCGAATGAAAAACTTTTTTAAAACTTTTTTTTATGTACGTGTCATTACATCACACAGGGAAATTTTTAAACATCTAGCTGACTGCTGGCCAGAGGTTGCTTATATTGTCATGTTTGCAAAGCATTGTAAGAAAACTCTATATAAACACTATAAGAAGCTGACCAAGGCACACTAGAGAGTAGAGTTTAAAGCACATTACAGATTGAGCCATACACTACCAGACTGGACACTTACAGTACAGTATTGCTCACTTAGTCCAGGCTTTAATGTGTAGCACAGCAGTAGAAGAGAATGCAGTGGCAAAGAGAAATGAGTTAAACTCCGGCTGAATCACTGCGACAAGTCCTCCTTTTACAGGTTAGCGTTCATTTTTTACCTTAATTGAATGACTGGTCTGATTTGTCAAAATGTATGAATGCGTAGGCTTGCGGTCTTTATTAAATAGTTTTATTCCACATTGGATTTTTTAAATATTAAATATGTTCATGAAAAGGTTGAACTTATTTGTGTGTAATAAAAAGAAGCAATTTCAACTAAAAAGATTTTTTTATGAAAACCAGATTGTTAATGTAAATGCTCCTACCAAAGATTTATAAAAAAAAATTATAAAAAAAAGCTCATACTCTATCTACTGTAAGAAGATAAGTGATTTCCAACATGTCTTGTCGTCTTCTTTTTTCCAGAAGTGGAGAATATTATGCGTTCCACTCCTAGTAGTTTTTGGCAAACTTCTGAATTCTAAGAAACACATACACACACACTGTTAGTCACTGAAGCAGATCGTGCTGTCTGACCGCAGGGCGCCGCTCTACGCTGGCTGTGTGTCGAGAAGCAGCTGTGTCTTAGGCCGGTTTGGGGATGAGAGCGGTTACACAGCAGTGTGTCAGCAGATTGGATTAGCTGTTCCAGACCCTCGAGGCATGATGCTCCGCACACACCACCACTGCCGTATGACACGTCTCTCCTTTTAGTCCACGGCCTGCGTGCAGCCTTTGTTCAGCCGCCTCTTTTGTACTCCCATGCTGTGGAAGCTCAAAATGGATAAAACCGCTCTTCCCTTACTGTTTGTTTCCTTGAGTCTCCACTCAAGCTTGATACACAGAATCTCCTTTTTTTCTTCTTCTTTTTTCTTTTTTTTTTTTAAATGCTCCTTTCCCATTTCTTTATATTGCACCATAAAAAAAAAGAACACGGACAAGCCAGGTTGATGTTGCCATGGTAACGGTCCTCGCCGTGGTGATGGCGACGGCAGCCTGAAGTCCTGCACTTTTTTTTTGTAATTGCACATTCCCCTGTCACATCTAATGGTGGCCCGCGATGTTACCGCCGATCGGAGATGACAGAACGTTAGGATGTTTCAGGACGGGTAACGAGAACGTCTCGGCGTGACGGATACCTGCAGGAACGCGGCACGTGCACGGTGTCAGCGCTTATCATTATCAGGGTATCATTCACACCTCCTGCTGAAAGCGAGTTCTTGGAAGAGCTCGGTGAAGCGCTTGGAAATGAAGAACGTGGAATCTCATAATAGAGTTTTACGTTCAGTATGTACAAAAGGAACCTGGAGTCAGGAGGAGGTCAGCGTGTGTCTGGATTACGTCTAGCGATGGATGCAGATTTGCATAGCTTAGTGCTGGAAGCTCTTCAATAAAACAAACTTAATTTGTAGTAAACTAAATTTGATTTGCTTGTATATCACTTTTGGCTATGGGTCTTTCCACAAAAATTTGGATGGAGGTTTAGCTCTATAAAGGACACGCAATGAGTGTCTCAGGGAAAAGCGTCCTGAGACACCATGAGGTCTTCACTTTAAAATGAACTTCTAACTCACAGCAAATAAAAAGCTAAGGTGAATATGAGCATATTGTGAAGAAGAGTCCTGAGATGAGAACAGGCTTCATGACTATACAGTAGAACCATTTTTTTTTTACAGAATCCAAGTGAGAATGTCTACTGAGACAAGAGCGAGACTTGGGTATAAACTGTTTTTGGGAAGTGTGAATCTTCTGGGTGTGCATGTGAGACTGAGCAGAGCAGAGCTGCCACAAAAATAAAATAAAATAAAATAAAAATAAAGAAGCTCCGAGCAGCAGTAAAGGTTCAGGATGAGCTGGATAGATATACAGTGCTGTGCAAAAATCTTAGGCACCATATTATCTTTAGTACAAATTGTCTTATATATTATGATCAGGTGGGGATTATTATGTACAAAAACATTTCATATTTCCAAACATAACTTGAAAACAATAAACAAATAATAAACAAATAAATAAATACTATGTTTACATTCTGCTCAACTCACGTTAAGTTTTATTAATAATATTTGCATCCATCCATCTTTATCATGATCTACTTTTCTCTACTTCCACCTCTTAGTTTTTGTCACTTTGGCTATTAACACTAGAAGCGCAGAGCAGCGGTCATTTGACCGCAATGGGGGAAAAAATATATACTTCACACTCTATCAAAATCAAGGACCCTCCTTTCATGACTTTTCCTAGATCTGTTAGCTTAATCGCCCAGCATGCTTAAATTTTCAGAAACGCACCAGTAAAAGCCAGTATGAAGCTATTTTGCTCTTATTTACGTGAAATTGCTGACAGCTGACGTTTCCTGCCTTTTCCAACCTGCGATTCTCATTTCTCTCAGCAGATGGCGCAAGGGATCGCGCATATTATCTATGCGTCATTCAGTGCTTATACAGTATGTAACTATCTCAGGTTTCATTCTATATATGCAGTTTATATATATATATATGCTTCCGTGAAATATCGACAATTCGCCATTCATTTCCGCATTGATAATCAGCAATATTTTATAAGGAGATTTAGGGATTTAGCTCTACTTAATTTTATATCGTTTTAAGAAAATTCATTAGTTCGTTCATTCTATTTAAAGCTTCTGAACTTCTTGGATGTTTTTTTAGTGTGACAGTGCTTTAGATTAGTTCTGAACTCGCTTCCGTGAAATTATCGCTAAAACAATGTAATGACCCTTCCTGAGGATATAAAGCTTTATTATAGTGTTTGAATAAATCAGATCTACCACAGCAGATAATAAACTATGCTATGTCATAACCGAAGCAAATACCACGATTATGCCTCGTTTCATTCGGTGTTGCTAGGCAACGGACCACACACCTATTCGGGAATGTTGAAATGTGGAAGTGGATGTGGCCATTCAATGAGAACTAAACCAAAGATTTTGGTAACTACACGGGGTGTAACATCTGCATGGTGACACTAAACACCTGAACAACTTCACTTTTCCGTTATGGTAACACCTCGGATAACTGTCGCTGCTGCTGTGGAAATATTACGCTACAGATATTAAATATAGAACATTTATTGAAACAAAAACTAATACCATTATAAAATATATAACGTAAGTAGACTTTTTTCCCACAGTTTATTCAGTTTATATTTGTTTACAGATATTTTATACATATGTTTACTTTCACAGATTTTATTCAAGATTTTTGCACTAACAGACTAATCCATTTATTATCATGTCAACAGCTGTATTTTTTTAACTACTCTGCATGCCTTAAATTGCACCAAGGGGATAAATAATGTTTTTTCTTTATCTTTTTTTATTGAATTGAATTGAATTGAATTGAATTGAATTGAATAAAATAAAATAAAATAAAATAAATAACATTGCAGAAGAATATTTGCATGCCTGTAAAGAAAGCAACATACAGTATTACATAACATGAAAGAGTAATAAAATAAACACAGTCAATATTTGGTGTGAAAACTCTCTGATTAAAAATAATCAGTAATGTTCAATACAGATCTGTGCGGTTTTATAAGTAAAACAGCTGTTAGGTTTTATTGAGCATGCTGGAGAATAAGCCAGAATTCGCCTGGTAACTTTGTCACACTCACACCTTTCTATTTTGATGTAAAACCCAGAAGCCTATATTGCGTTTTTGTTTTGTTTTTTTTATTTGAAAATAGGAATGGAAATATTCTTCTATAATGATATTTATGTATTCATATATGTATAGACAACAACTAAATGTCCCTCTTGATGTCAAGGTGGACTAACCTGAGGTGATCAGAAGACGTAGTTTTAGCGGTTAGCCCAATGTAGCGTGGAGGATAAACCCAAATGCGGAAAGAAGCGAGTAGGCAGGATAGCCACGCGATTTAGTCTAAGGACTCTCACAAAAACGGAGCAAGGGAAAAACACAAATTTAACCCGCGTTCTATAGATACACACACAATAGCAAAAGACAACGGAACCAACTGGTGAGTACTCACGGTTTGCTGAAACGACGACTGGAACTGACATGGGCCGAACTCAATGACTGAGCGGTGAGCCATCGTTTGTTTACCTCTTTTATACTTCCTGGTTTGGCGCCCGGCTTACTTCCGGGTCCTAGTGCCGGGCGCAGATTGAGTGTGCATGACAGTACCCCCCCTGTCCAGGACTGGCTCCTGACGGTCCTGGGGTGGAGGATACCCTGTGACGGTAGTCCCGAATTAGGTTGGGGTCGAGAATGAACCGGGCCGGGATCCAAGATCGCTCCTCGGGGCCATAGCCCTCCCAGTCCACCAGCTATTGAGTACCTTTGCCCCGAGGGCGCGAGTCGAGGATTCGGCGCACGGTGTAGGCGGGACCGCCGTCAATGATCCGGGGAGGAGGAGCTGGGGGGGTGGGTGTAATCATGGGTGAGGTGATGAAGGGCTTGAACTGGGATAGGTGAAATACTGGGTGGATCCGGAGCGTCGCAGGCAGCTGGAGCCGGTAGGTGACAGGATTGATTCTGTGGGTGATGCGGTATGGTCCGATGAACCTGGGGGAGAGCTTTTTTGACTCGGTATGAAGGTGATTGAGTGTGCATGACACTTGATCATTTTCATTGTGAGCGTGTGCGTGTCTGGGTGACATAGGTACATTATGCTTCTAAGCTAGATGTTTTGGTGAGTTTCAGAAAAACGCAAAAAGAAATTAAACTGCCTTCCTAATTAACATTTTAACATTGTGCTAACCTTAGGGGGAAAGTATTTTAAAAATCTAGAATTTTTTTTTATGTAATAAATTTAATTTAATTTCATTAAAAAATTTATATAAAATGTTCATATAACACTACCATGGAAATTTTGTGTTTTTTAATGTTTTAGGTAATTACTGTATGTTAGAAAAACATTAGTAAATATACAATACCATGATAATGGGAGATTATTATTTTTATCTTATTTTATTTTGCTGCATAGTTTAGAATTTAACACGATTGTCCCACATAAAGTGCCTGCTGAGTGCATAGTTTTGCCAGTGTATAAATTTATTTGTGAAATCCGAGGTTTAATGATCTATTTTTATGACCTTTCATGTCTCTCAGCCCCTTATCCATTACCAATTACATCAAAACAGTCTGGGTTATTAGTTCTGCATTGAAATGATACAAATGCAGCATAGATTTTTTTGGGGGGTCTGAACTAATGAGGCACTAAGGGACATCAAGAGTCATTAAATTTAAAGTTAGCAGTAAAATTTATGTCTGAAGCTATTCTGTTTTTCACAAGTTGTACATCTCCTTTGGATCGCCCACTGTTCCTCGATCCTCACACACACTGAGTGATATACTGTAGCATCAAGTGATATTGAAGATAATTGATTGAATTAACAGGGCAGTTTGTGCTAAAAACTCTTTGACAAAGGAGGAGTTATGAGTAAAAACAGGCCATACAATTGAACAATGCTCTTCATTAAATACTTAAAAAATTTATTTCTGTCAAATAAATGATTACGGTTGATTTTATATAAAAAAATTATAATCAAGATTGGCTCTTGATACGGCCTCCTTGCTTGTAGAGGCAACATTTTCCTGTACGATTTCTCAAACGAAGCCATCGAAGTAGTCTGTCATGTCTTGGTCTTCCATACCTACTGTAGGGCGATCAGCAGTGGAACCAGTTGATGTGAATCTGTTCCACAGCCTGAAAATGCTAATTCTGGCTACTCCAACTCATCTAGCGACGCTTGTATCATCGATGTATCCAATGACCCTCTTTCTGTTAGCGTTGTCTAAACCTGGCATGATAGTTAAGACAAAAAAAAATCTGAATGTTCTCCTTAGACATTCCAACTGGACACTCCAAAATTTCGTGCACAACACCTGTTAAGAAGATATGAGGTCATCTATGATAAAGTAATGCTTTACTGAGCATGACAGTAATTTTGTCGTATCTTCTGAATGTAACAAGGCAACCAATATTAGGAATGAAAATTCAGGATTTCATAACAGTACAATTTTTTTGCAAATATTTTTTGGTGCAATGCTTTGTTTTGTTTTTGTCCAAGTGTATATAATAGATTTTAATTAAATGAAGAGTATTAACCTAGAACACTTCAAAGAAGAATGAATATAAAATGTTCATTCAGTATAACATTAGCAGGGGAATTTAGTGATTTTTAATGTTTTTAGCTAATTAAAATAGAAAAACATTAGTAAACACAGCTTTCAGCTGGCAACAGTTTTTATTTTTAAACTATTTTTTATTGATGCAGTGAGTAGCTTCTCATTAAAAAAAACATGTCAGAAGATGTATCATGTCATCATGTGTTAAATTAACGGCCTACATCAAGAAAAGAAATCAATTAAGTAATTTTCCTATCATCAATACCATACTTTTAAATTTTTATTTATTTTTTATTTTATTTTGCTGGGCAGTGTAGAATTTAACATGATTGTCTCACATGAAGTGATAAAGATGCGCAAAGATTTAAAGACATGTCAAATATGAAATATATGTGTTGGGCTGTAAATTCATGAATACACACGATTTTCACATTATTCAATATACAAATTTGGCACAATTCAATAATTAATAGCACTAAACCTTTAAATCGTGCATCAGATAAAACAACATAGTAATCTGAACTGGAATCCTGCTTATCTTAAGGTCAGAATTTCATTAATAAAAATTATTTATTTGTTTTAATTAAGTTGGTTGTATTTTTAGCATTTGAGTGCAGCATACACTGAAAAAAAAAAATCATAATTTTAACAGTAAAATACCATATAAATGCTAACCGTATTTCACAAAACTTGGGATAACCATAGAATTATTAAATTAATTAGTTTTACAGAGCAAGACCTTAAATTTAACATTGACATATGAAAATGACATATGAAAATATGGTTTATTGCAGTAAAATTTATGATATACTGTATTTATTAAAAGGAAACTCTCAGAGAAGGTATTTGTTACTAATATCATGAAGCAGCAGTTTATATTTCATTAAACTTTTGTTTAATAGAGTTTAAAAATCAGAAAAATATCTGCTCTGTAAAGAAACGTAAATTTTACTGTAAAAAACTGGCAGCTGTGGTTAGCAGCAGCGTTATTGGTTGTACGGGATTGCACTCATTGTCCTGTATATTTTACGGATTTTAATAGTTTTTCTACGGTTTATAGCCGTCTAATTTACATTAACCAAGGACTTGAAAGTTGTGAATGGTTTTCCGCCCTTTGATCACTGTGGCAAGGACAGTCGCTAGCACGCGCCATTTTGCTCGCCGCCACCGCTCACCAGCCTGTGCCCGCATGCCAGCAGGGCACTTCCCACCAGAACTGCACGTGCACACCTTTCCTTCCCTTTTTACCTTCCTCCCTCCTTTAACCCTTTCCTTCCCTAAGTAAAATTACCCCTTTTCCGTAAGACTTCGTACATGTAACATATTTAACACACCAGTGCAGTGTGCACTTAAAAACCACAATGCAGGACAGAGGACATAAACTATTTTGTGTGTGATAAAATTATTTTTTGTGTAAAGTTGTAATAAAAGTCCTTCTATAAAATTATATACTTAGATTGTCTGCCCAAAACACTTAAAAATGTTCACCCTGACATTTGTATATTTTATTTTGAAAATGTAAATATTGTTTTGTCGTCTTTATTAAAAAATACATGGGACCATGCTGATGTCCAAGTCTTGAATACATTTTGATGGGTTTTGATGATTTGATTTAGGTTTGTATTCAACAATTAGTATAAAAGTATTCTTAATAGTTTCTTAATAGTAAAATCCGAATGCTTAGCAATGTAACTTCTATCTCTTTTAGCTCCCAGCTAGTGTGATAAAATGATGCTTTCACAGAATTTCTGAATGAATTCACTGTGGTTATTCATAATTTAAAAAAAAATAGTCCAACAACGACAGCAATTCTGTAGTAGTGTAGTGGTTAGCACTGTCGCCTTCCACCACCAGGGTCCAGGTTCGATTCCCAGCCAGGCTCGATTCCCGTCTCTGTGTGCATGGAATTTGTATGTTCTCCCGGTGCTTGGTGGGTTTCCTCCAGGTACTCCCCCCTCCCCCCCATATACAGGATCAAGTTGTATAGATAGTGAGAGTGTGTAAGTACTGAGCTGTAAAAAAGATGGAAATAAACCGTTATTATTACAACATAAATCTTTAAATTAGACAGTTCTGAGCTGTAAAAAAACATGGTTATGATCCGTATTTGTTACAATGTAAACCCTGGAATTTGACGGGAATATGTTTTTATAACAACATACTGTAAATATGTTAATTAGACAGTTATAAACCGTAAAAACAACAATTAAAATCTGTAAAATATACAGTATAATGAGTACAATCCCGTACAACCAAAAACACCATATTTTTTACGGTAGAATTCTGGCAACCACCACTGCCGTTTTTTTACCATAAAATGTACAATTTATTTTTGACAGTGTGTCTAGACATTTTGTTTTTGCTCTACAGGCAGTGTAAAGACAGGTTTACTTTTGTGCGTTTTGCTCTTCATGATAAGGAGCAATGGCAGGAAAAGAACATACCTTTCAATTTGAAAAAAAAAAAACCCAACAACAACTGAGTCACTGAGTCGTTGTTCTGTCTCCAGCTTTAAGTTCTTGCCACATCTTTTTCTCTCTTGTTTGGCATTTACATTGTGAAATGTTATCAGGTTGTCAGCACGTCAGCTGTGTTACGCCTTTCTAGTGCGCCTTTCTAGGCGAGGTGCATTTGATTAATACGCTGCCATCTCGAGCTACTACCTAGCTGTCACACCAACTACTCACAGCCAACCTCCCCTCAAACATGAAATAACACCTTACCTCATAATGCAACCGTAGCTGAGCATGAGAGAACACTGAAAAGGTTGCTTGACTGCAGGTGTTTTAATTAACGTACCGGTTTCCATTATCGCTCCATACATATGCGGTGACCTTAGAATGCACTTGACATATAGTATAGTGATAAATTATTGTTCTGTTCTTTATTTGGCAATTTTACCTGGAAATTTTAATTATTATTCAAATGTAATATGACAGGTTATGGTGAAAATATATAACACTATATAATTACTAACATCAATTACAGCAACATGTGTATTTAAATTGGGCATTAAGGTGCTTAATGCCCAATTTGCTGCTGAATTCTCATTTTTGACTGGTGGTTAAATTTCTACAACAGTATGGCTCAGGTGGTAGTTCTGGCTGCAAGTCAAATCACTGGTTTATAGATCAATATAAAAGTTTTGCCTGTACATTGGTCAGAACATTGGAGGACTCAGAAAAATTTCTGTTTGTATGTATGTATGTATGTCTGTCCAGTCGATTTTGTCACAGCGTCACATACAAATTTTATGTATGTGTTGAAAATTTTCCCCCGAGGTGGGCGTGGCTATACACATCACTCAACAGAGCCGCAATGTAACTTTATAGTAAAATTACTGTAAACACACAGAAACTATGGTAATGCATCTACAAAGTGCACAAATACTCACAAAACACAAACGAACATGTGACACAGCATGGCTTACTCAAAAGTACACTATGAAAACTGCACCTTCAAAGATGTATGAACAGACTAATGTACGTTTAGTCTTCTAGCATAATGCTTAAAACCATTTTGTCCAACTATTTTTTATATGTTCTGAAACCATGCAGTTAATAAAAAGCAGTAATGTGAAGCGCCACTAGGAGATAAAACACGGGTTGTTAGAGCAAACATGAGGGCGCATAAAATACTGAGAACACATTGTTATGCGCTAAAATCAAAATGTTGAGTAAAAGTGATGTTATGAACAATCGTGTCAAGGATTTAATAAAATCTACTTCAAACAAGGTGTGAGAGCCACCTTTACAAAATGTAATTTCTTTGTACTAATATATATAGTATGTATATGTATATGTATATAAAGTTAGGCAGAGAGTTCTCGTTCTCTCTCTAAAAACTCTTTAAAACTCTTTACTCATCAACGAAGGGTACTAAAGCTGGTCTATTTTTAAAAATGTATTTTTATGGTGATGTTTTCTATGAGATTTTCTAATAGAACTTTTCAGGAAGGAGAACTTTTCTTCTGTCACATACTGTAGCACACACTGCAATTACAAGTACAAGGTTAATACATTAACACTGATTAATTGAATAGCAATGTATAATTATAAAGTGTGCCCTTAGATGGACTGGCACCCTGTTTCCCTGTTTAGGGTGTGCCCGGCCTTGTTCCCTGAGTCCCCAGGGAAAGACTCTATGTCTCCAGTGACCCAGTACAGAATAAGTCCTTTAGTGAATGAGGGAATAAGTGAGTATAATTAGAAAGCTGTTAGCCATTATTACACTAAGCATGGTGTTTTATTGATTCCTTTGTTTATTTGACTTTGTAGAATAACTAAAAAAAAACAGCAGTTTTTACAAACACAAAGCCCAAAGTGGAGTTTGCAGCAATTCCCCAGCTCACCTTTTATTTTTTCATGTTTCCCCTCACCTTTGGCCAGCTCAATACTTTCTGACAACTGACCTTTGCGGAAGGAAATTAAAAAGTTTATATGTGTCTGCACACTCTAATGATGAGCTTTGCCCTTTTCCCTGTCAATAATCCACAGACTGTAACACCTGACACGAGTTGTATGACCATAAAGTACAGATATGAAGACCAAGAAGGTCAGACGAAAAGGTGTAGCCAGAGATTTATTGCATTTATGTGATATAGAAATATTTTTATTTTCATTGCTACGTGTTAGAGCAGGGGTGGGCAATTATTTTCCCCCAGGGGCCAAATGAGAAGCAGGTGAGGGTCGGGCCAAAAGTTTGAAATCTACTCTGGTTGTTAATTTTATTTCTACATTGAAATAAGTAAATGGCATTGTCTACAGAAGCTGGTAAGAGTATGAGTTATTGTTAGATAATGAGAGAGTGAGGTTGTTTTACAAAAAAATGAATTTATTCAGTGAAATTATGCAAAACAATGGCAACATTTGTAACTCTTTTTCAGTCACATTAACACCACAATGCTTCCTGTTTTTAACTTTCTTAACTTTCTATTAAGATACTGCAATGTCTTTGTATGCCAATAATAATGTACAATAGCATAACTCACAACAATTTTGTCCAACAGTGCAGAAAAAAATCAAAGTTAACATGTTTCCGTCTTTTTTTTTCTTGTTCATTGAGAGAGATCTAGCCTCTGTTGAGCTTTAACAATAGCATCAAAGTCAGGTTGAATGTTTTAGGTGAAGATGTGAAGCACATCTGTGATTTATGCAAAATATTGAAATTAGGTTTTATTTTCTTAATTCCAAGCAACCTTTCTTGGGCCAGTCAGAATCGGGCCGCAGGCCGCATTTGGCTCGCGGGACTTAAAATGCCAGGTGTGTTCGAGTGTCAAATTATTTTCAGATAATTAGCTCAGCATACAGTACATTACCTTTTGCTGGTAGACTTTCTAAACTGGAAGTTTTCAAACTGTGGGCCAAGCCTCAAAGTCTACTACAAATTAAAGATACGTATAAGGAATCACCACTAGAGGGTACTGCTTTGTCTTTGTGTAGTTTTTGTTTTGCAGACTCAGTTTCCCAGAAGGCACCTCGGTCAGGTGATGCGGGAGCTCACCTGAACCGAGGTAGGTCATTAAATCTTCTATAAATAGCTGGTTAGTCTGAGAAACTGGGTCGAGCATTGAATGTTTGCATGTACTGTCATTTATGTGGGCACTTTGTTTTGTATTTTGTTTTTTTGTTGGATTATTTTATATTGTTATTTTGTTGGTCATGTTGTCCCATAACCACTACGCATGTCCCAATGCAAAGTGTGATTGTATGTAGGTCTTTGGTGTTCAAGTGTGTGTGGAGCTGATTCGGTCTTCTGCAGTCTTGTGTGTAATTCCAGGTTTTGTAAGGTGTCTGTGTCCCTAGTCTCTGAGTCTCTAGTGTTGCTGTGTTTAGCTTTGGTATGTTTAGCTTCCTCTTTTTAGGACACTGTATGTTTAGCTATCTGGTAGGTGTAGCTAAGTGCATGTTAGGCTAAAGACATGTTTAGCTAATTGCTACAGTTAGCTAATCACCAGGTTTAGCTAATTGTCTTACTTAGCTGAGTGCCATGTCTTTAGTCCTGTCTCTCGTCTGTCTCTCGTCTCTCCGTGTCTCTAGTGCTGTCTCTCGTCTCTCCGTGTCTCTAGTGCTGTCTCTCGTCTCTCCGTGTCTCTAGTCTTGTTCGTGTCCCGTTTCATCTGCATGCTTAGCTTGTAGAGCCTGTGTTTCAACATGGTGTTTATATTTTGTGTATCAGGTATTAGAGCCTGTGTTTCGTTAGTAAGCCTGTGTTTCAACATAGAGCTTATGTCATGTGTAACAGGTATTAGAGCCTGTAAGCATGTGTTTCATCATGATGCTTATGTCTTGTGTGTCTTGTCATATCTTGCCTGGATATTGTTCAATTATGGGTAGTATAATTTGAGTGTTTGTTTGTTTATTTTGTTTTTTTTTTTGTGATTCCTGTTATATGTTATGTCATGATTAAAGACTCTCTTGTTTAAAAACACCCCTCTGCGCCTATGCCTGCCCTTTTTTGCCCACGAAAACAACAGCCATTAGCACCCATTCATGACAATATGCATACAGTTCTTTAGCTTCTTATGGGTTCTAGTTTGGATACCTTTTCAGTAGTACAGTATAAGGTTTTTTTCCCCTTTCTTCTTTTAATGTCCCATTGTCCAGGTTATTTATTCAATTTTGTTGACTGATAAATTGAATAGATTTTTTTCTTTTTTACAAAACATTTTGCTCAATTACTAAATTGCATATGATTAGTGAGACTTAAAATAAATTACAAATATAATTTTATACATACTGTACATACAAATATGACAAGCTAAAATAATTTTATATATGCCCTGGAAAGGCAATGATTTTCGATTTCATAATTCAATTAATTCAATTAGCGTTCATTTTGGCACATGGTTGCTTAATCAGTATATTTACACTTTGATTAGAGATGATAATTTTCTGTCCCGGGGACACATCCCACCAAGGACATCACCTGAGTACTAATTCCTCCTTTTCCACCCAACTAAACCTCCTGTTTTTTTTTTCCTTCGATTTTTGGAATCAGTTTTCTTTAATGTTTTTGCAATTCCCAAATTTAGTTATAACTAATTCCCACCCATCACTAGGACTCTCTATCATCAAGCCCACAACACGTCAAACATTGAATGCAAAGGCTATCATGTGTTTCCTCTGACACCCGTGATGTCGGTCTACTGCATCTTTTCGAACTGCTTGCTCACGCAGTGAGGGAGTGGCGTAACAAAGTGAAATCTGCTCTTTCCACTTGCCTGAGCTCACAGATGCCCAAGATTGGCTAGCATCACCGTGAGTGATGTGAGAGTGTTAGCAAGCCACCCACCCCTTACACACAGAGAGGTCTGCCAATCAGCTCTCTCTAGACTCCCCGACTGTGCGAGGCTACAGCATCTCCCAGGATTCAAACTTGCAATATCCGGCGATAGTGGCGAACTTATTAGCGCTGCGCCACTCAAGAGGCCAAACATAAATCTCCTGAACGTCTAGTTCTTTGACTACTATTTGAATTTGTCTGTCTCGCTGTTTGACCACTGCTCTGATTTTTCACATTGACATTCACATTAGACTCTGCTACAAGGCACTGAAAGTGGAGAATAAATAAACTCTTGAATAAAAAAAATTATAAACTGCTTGGCTAAAAAAAATTTTTTAATAAAAAAAAAAGTTACACATGCTAAGGTTTTATTTAGTCATCTCTATCGACTTAGACAATTACTCTATACTATGTCTAATGTGGATGTGAAAACCCATTTGGTTAGGTTCTTATGGCCATGACTACGTAAGCTTACTATAGCTAAAGAGAAACATTAAGTCATACAAATACCTTGAATGCCAACTTTGACACTGAGAAATGAAGGCAAGATAAATGTGCTGCTCTTTAGGTGGAGGGGAAGTGATATATGGCAGTTCATAGATCTTGCTCTGTGTGTGGCTGCAGAGTTGTAAAGCTCCTTACTGGACTCTGGACTCTGATAACATGCTGGTGTGTACCCCCCACCCACAACCGTTATACATCTTACTACAAAGCCCTGCAAAAGTGACTGCTCAATATGAAATGCTCTTATTTCAGTCCCGGCAGCTCTGTTGCACAGACAAAATGGATGTCGTCCAGAGGACAGGGAAGTGCTTGGCCGGATGGAGTGGAAAATAATGGAATTCACAGCCCTCCGGTGTGTAATCCCTGGTGGGAAGCTTCTGTTTGAGATGAATAGTGAACTTGTAGGAGTACAGTCTTGTGAGAAGACTTTAAAAAATCAAAATGGTCCAAGAAAAAAAAACATTTAAACATCATATGTTATGTTTATTATGTTACCATGATGTTATGTTACCTCTCTTTTTGACCTGTACCTCATTCCGATTGGCACATCCAGAATCTCTAGAGGTGTGGTGATCCATGTGCAAAAAAAAAAACAGTGTAAAAGTTCAAAAACAGTCAAGTATTATTGAAAATTCAACAGAGTATTTAAAGACTGTAGAGTCAGTCAGACAATGCAGTTAACCAGAAAGGAACTAGAGTTTACATATATAACAAGATTTAGTATCTGACAAACAAAGAAAGTGCTCTTACAGGCTGCTAACAGAGACTTAAACTGGTGGTTAACAGAGAACTTTCCTGGGATGTTGTGACACTTGTATTCCTAGACTGCATTACGATTAATTGCACTTTAGTTACTAAGTAATATGCTTGAAGACAAACAAAGAACTAATCCTTTGTTGGCTTTACACACATACTGTACATGCATTACAGAATACACACACACACACACACACACACACACACACACACTCGCTCATTTACACACTACAACTAGCAATTTGGGAACGACAATTACTGTAGTCTAATCTGCATGTCTTTGGATTGTGGGAGGAAAAAACATCAAACACAGAGAGAACGCACAGGCGCGAAGTGGGACTCGAACCCTCGACCCTGGAGGTGTGAGAGGCCACAGTGCTAACAATTACACTATGCCTTTCTTAAAGAACAATTGGTTTAAATTTAATTATGCCAAATTACAATTCTCTCCCAACATCATTATCATGAAAATATGCTTTCTAGCTTACATCTTTGAGACAATGAGGATGCAAGAGGAAGGATTTGAACACTGCATCTATCTTTTCCTTTATTATTTCTTTAAGCTCCAGATCACTAGAAGAGATCAGAATTAAAAGTAGAGCAAACTGCTCAGCTGCTTATCAGTTCTCCTTTCTTTAGCTCTGCAGACCTCTGCCTCTCTGGCATTTGCAGCCTATGGAGAAAAAGACCTGCTTTGTGAATTGACCAGTGCAGAAAGTCCTGCTTCCTTCTTTAGTGCACCTCCACTGCAACAGGACTAACACATTGCATACCAAAAATTCATACTTTAACCAGTTATTCACATAAAATTAGATATTGTTAAACTATATTTTGCAAACTCTATATATTTTTCATGCAAGGTACTGTATGCTAGCTATTATTGTAATTACATGACTCTAATGATACTGTAACATTGGAGTATCCTGTACCTGTTTAGAGGTTGTAAGCGTAATTGATCACAATGAGTCCTTAAATGGACTTAATCAGTATATACAGAAAGAGAACATGTCTGATAACGTTATGCCATCTTAAACAATACTTTATCTCCTTAGAAATAAATAAATAAATTAATTAATTAATTAATTAATTAATGCTAAGTCATTTTGAATTGCCTCAAAACCCTTGATCAAGGGGACTGCTTGCCGTGCAAAACAAGGGATTCTAACATACACCCTACATACAACACTAGCTTTCCATTTAATGCTTTAACGTTTTTATATTCTAAAGCTGAGTAAGTGGAAATATAAAGTAAATCTTGTACATTTCTCAGGACTGTCCACCACCTACATGGCTTATTTTCCGTATTAATTATACTAGCTGTTGGTTGCCAGATCAAAGCTAGTTCCACAAGTCACAGAAGGTGAACATATATGTGTTGGCAGAGCAAAATGACTAGCTAAATAAAAATCACAAAAATCTGTTGATAATAAATGGCATTTGTGTAACTGCTGATCACATTTGAGGTTGTGCTGTTGGACTGAATAACGGCACAGCTATGATATCTTCAGGCTTGAGCATGCGCCCTCGTGCCTACAACAACATCACAGCCGTGCTGATCAGTGTTGGGGGATGTTACTTTTTAAAGTAACTAATTACATCACATAATTACTGTCAATAAAAAGTAATCAGTTACATTACAGCGTTACTTTCTGACAAAAGTAACTAGTTTGAGTACTTTTCCATTGCAGAAAATGAAAAGAAGGTGGGGCGGGTTATCAGGGGCGGGGCTTGTAGGATGGCTTTTACACACACAATAACGGATTGCATTTTTGAAAAAAATAACGAAATAACTGAGTACTTAAATGTAGGACCTAACGTGTTAGATTACTCGTTACATAAAAAACATAATCTGAGTACTCTAATGCATTACTTTGATGCATTAGATGATGCTGACATCCAGCACAACAGCACTCACTATGGTTATATTGCTTAATGATTATAATCTGATTAGTCAGAAAGTGATGGTTAATTTAAGTGTAAAAAAGCTCTCACTGTCATGGAACTCAAAGCATAGGCTTATATTAATCATAATTAGCTCTAGTTCGAATATGATATTGATTCTGGAATAGCAGCTTTTAACAGAAAATATATGACAAGTTGTGTAATTTCAGATATGGTGAAAGTCTCTTGAATGGGACATTTATTTAGCATTTTTTGTAAGGAGTCTCCAGATTCAGTGCTTTGTAACATGGGTCGGGGTAAAGCTGTAACATCACGGGAATGTAAAATTGTTATTCAATAGATGACCATCCTGCAGTTGATTTTTCCCTATAATCTCAATACTATAATTCCTAGCATGTGTGCATAAATAATTTTCAGAATGACAGTTTTTCTTATAACCTCCTTTACGGTATATACAATCTTGTATTAGAGATTAGGTTTCATTTTGAATATTAAACAAATACTTACTTATACAGTACTTGTGTACAACTTTTTCAGATAGGCTATTGGAATATAGATATATTTCCTGGGTGAACTATGTATATATGCTGTTTCTGGTTTATTGTTCTGGTTTGCTGTTTCTGTTTCTGGTTTATATATATTTGGTTTATAAATAATATTTAGAAAATATGTAAATCCCTCTGGTCAAAATAAACTGTTGTTGTAATGTGATAAATAAAATTTACCATAGTCTGAGGTAAAACTGCTGAACTGTAGCAGAAAAGACTGATATGCTCATTTTTAAATAAAACAGATGAAGCACTGAAGGGATTAGGTTAATAATATTCATGACAAATTCAGTGTACCCATTTAGCTCAGAGCTTATCGTAGTTTATTTCTCTTGATATAATAGGTTGGAGGGAGGGAAACCAGGTGAGGGTTAGCATGGTAGTAGACAGCCCATCTGTAACACATGGGTACACACAAGCAGCCATTAATGTATAGCTAGAATGCAGAAGAGTCTGGTCCTGATCCAACTCAGATGTCATTAATTCCACAAAGAAATAGTTCCTGAACTGCTGGAAGTCATAAACTTGAGAAAGTACAGCGTGTTTAAATAGTGAACTGTGTTCTGGATGTGTTAATAAAAGTGTAATGAAATAAAGCAGGATAATATTGCAAGACCAGGAGACAGAGCAAGGGCTTCGGAGATTATAGACCAAAATGTAATATCACCTTCATAGAAAACAAAATAATTCATAAAAGAAGCATGGTGCCAGGTGGACAAAACCAGGGACTGGGTCTAAAAGAACGGCAAATTTAATTTACTGATGCATAACCCTGAAATCAAGTACTTCTAGAAATTTCATAATTACAAAGTGAGTGCACTAGACACAATAAAGTTCAAATATTTGTCACGTTCTGCTAGGTGTTGGACTGTGGGCATGAAGGTGAGGCAACAATGAAAGTCTTTAATAAACAATAATCCAAACAAACATGAACAAAGGAAGTTGGCTAAAAAACGTGGAGCATATTATAAACAGAACTCAAACTAAAACATACACAGACTAGGGATTACAAACACTGATACAGTACAATACAGACTGGACATGACAAGACACACTAAACAGACTAGCGGACTAAAACACTAGGTACTACACATGCAAGGGATAAACAAACACAAGGCAGGCTTGGCTAGGTCTACTACTGTAGCTGTTATGCTCATTAGCTGCCAAGCTAGCTAGTAGCTAATCAGACTAATGGCTAAACAGGCTAGTAGCCTGAGACCCAGGGGGTGAACAGACAAGGTACACAGCAGACTAGGTATCAAACTCTAAAGGTTAGTTGCTAAACGGGTTAGTACCTACACAGACTAAGAGCTAATCAGACGATGAGACTAGACAGACTCGAAGACTAGACAGACTAAGATCTAAACCTGTTAGTAGTGCCCTCATTTGTATTTATACAGACTAATAACTAAACATGCAATGGGGGGGGGGGTTACTTACACAAAAGGCTAATTCTCCTAGAGGCTAATCCTGCTAGGAGACACAAACACATATTAATAGAAACAAACTTAAAGCTCCATAAACAAAAAGGCCAACCGTCATCAAAACAAACTAAAACAAAACCAGATCAAACACTTAACAGAACAGAAATTAATGCTCGACCCAGTTTCCCAGAACATTCAGCTATTTATAACATGACTAATGAGCATCCTCAGTTCAGGTGGGCACCCGCGTCACCTGACTGAGGTGCCTTCTGGGAAACTGAGTCTATGAACAAAACTACAAACTAAAACACAGTGCCCTCTAGTGGGCAACCCTCACAATATCTTTAGAAACAACACCAAGTTTCGGAAATGCTAATCATATACCAGTTATCCAGAAATGGCATTTTATAGACCCCACAAGTCCATAAAAAGCCACAGCTTACAGAGAGCTGAAAAGGCAAATATGTTGACTGAATGTGTAATTCCTAAACATGGTTTTGTGCTACAGTACGTCCAGTAATGCAGCTCAGCCACTGCAGCGTGTCAGTTACCATAGACACACACTAACTCTTCCTCTTTTTATTGAGCACCATTACATTTTCCCTAATTGAATGGCTAGTTTAATATTTCCTAATTTATACCTTTGCTATAATTATTTTCTTTCAAGTAATTAAAATACATTTCTTTTTCATGTACTTAAATTCATGTGTCCGGCTGAAATAAATAAGAGCTTTAAAATTTTAACGTGAACGTAATTCATGCAAATTTTGCAGTAACTCAGGTTGATCATCTCAAATGAAGTTTAGATTATCAAGACTCCTTCAAAAAATTTTATGTAAACTAACTCAGAAGCTCATGTAGGATATGATTGCTATGAATTCTATATAAAAAACAATTATTTTCATGAATTTCCCCCTTTCTTGTATAAATGATCCTTGATGTTTGAATCAGAAATGTTCAACTTGATAAACAACACCCAGTTTATTAAACTGGGCAGTATGTGGGGGTAGTGGTTACCAGTGAGGCCTTGCACTTCCAGGGACTAGGGTTTGAGTCCTACCTTGAGTCTGTGTACATGGAGTTTGCATGTTCTCCTCATGCTTAGTGGGTTTCCTCCAGGGACTCCAGTTTCCTCCAACCGACTAAAGACATACAGGTTACGTTAATTTATGTTTCCAAATTGCCTGTAGTGTGTGTGTGTGTGTGTGTGTGTGTGTGTGTGTGTGTGTGTGTGTGTGTGTGCTTATGCCCTGAGATGGACCTAGTGCCCCAAGTCCCCTGGGATAAGCTCCAGGCCTCCAGCTGCCTTATACAGAATAAGCAGTATAGAGAATAAACTAAACATACTCTGCATGAACTGCACATTCTCAGTGATTAACCATCAAAATGTTGCTATTAAAGAGAAAATACTCATTTAGTAATGAAGAGGTACATATAATTATAGATGAAATTGTTATTTCAAGAAGTGTATAGATTATGGCACGTCCTGTTTGCTTGAGGGACTTTTCTATTACATTAGCATTGACAAGAAGTCCCAGGAAAATGTATGATGCATACTTGGTCACCTTGTCAAATTGACCCTGCTCTGTCGGCATTTAGTAAAGCCCCGCAGCAAGAAATTAAATTATTGACAAACATCAAGACTAATTGGGAACCTATGACTGGCCATATTGATGATTTTCCCAAGCTGCACCGGGAACAGGCAGGAATCATGAGCAAGAGCATCACACAGGGATATAATTCAGCACAGCATATACTGTAGTACATATTTTTAGATTTTACTGTATAATAGACGGGCGGCACGGTGGTGTAGTGGTTAGCACCGTCGCCTTGCACCTCCAGGGTCTGGGTTCGATTCCCCGGCCAGGCTCGATTCCGTCTCTGTGTGCATGGAGTTTGCATGTTCTCCCCGTGCTTGGTGGGTTTCCTCCGGGTACTCCGGTTTCCTCCCACAGTCCAAAGATATGCAGGTTAGGCTAATTGGCGTTGCCCGTAGTGTGTGATTGGGTGTGTGAGTGTGTGTATGTGTGTGTGCCCTGCGATGGATTGGCACCCTGTCCAGGGTGTACCCCGCCTAGTGCCCGAAGACTCCTGGGATAGGCTCCAGGTCCCCCGCGACCCTGAACACAGGATTAAGCGGTGTAGAAAATGAATGAATGAATGAATGTATAATAGACAGTCATTTTCATACTCTATAGTAGGAAATCCAAAATATATTGTATGTTATAGCTTTTAAATAAACATATACATGATTTAAATATACGAATAATTAAATAAATAAATCATAAATAATGCAGATCTCCACAGTAGAGAATCTGTACGCATAATATTTAGTCTATATATTAAAGCAAAGCTTTTTATTCTTGAACTTTTACACAAACAAGGAAAGCAACTGTCCAGGTGACATTATTCAACATAACCTTTATGTTTTTTGGGGTTTTAATTTTTAATAGTAATAATCATAATCATAATAATAATAATATAACGGAACCTCAGTTCACAAACGCCCTGGAGTACGAACAAATTGGTTTACGATAAAAAAAATTTCTCTGGATAGTTTTTTAGTGAAATCAGCTGCCACATACGAGTCCAAGAAACAAAAAAAGTGAGAAAACCCCTGAAGGAGAATGACCCAGTGTTATTATGGAAGGGGAGTCTCCTTCCAAACACTATCTTCCTCTCCTCCATTTCTTCACCATGGCAAGTCTCCCTAAGAGGGGTGCGCGAACAATACATGTAAAAATAAAATGTTTGTTCTTTCCTGTACAATTTCCTGTATATTTAGGGCTGTATTATTTTTGTATAATTAAGGCTTTTTCACACTTTGTTTTATACTTTGTGATATAAACAAAATAAATGAAAAGTGAAATATAGTTCATAATGACGGACAATAAATAAATTCTATTTACATGTATTCCTATGGAAAAAACTGAATTGGTATATGACCAAATCAGGTTAAGACCAGGACTTAGGTTCATGAAGGTTGCATGATAATAATAATAATAATAATAATAATAATAATAATAATAATAATAATTCTGGCACATGGTGCAGTGGTTGCCTTGCTCCTCCAGGGTCCATGTTTGATTCCGTCATTGTACTTGGTGGGTTTCCTCTGGGTGCTCCAGTTTCCTCCCACAATCCAAAGACTTGCAGATTAGGCTAACTGGCTTTCCCAAAATGAGGGCGTGAGTGTGTGTATGTGTGCCCAGTAATGGCTTGACCAGTACACAGGATTAAGCGGTATAGACGATGAGTGAGTGGTATAAATTTCATAATGACAGGTTGTGATTTTCACCACTGTAAATGAAACTATATATTTAATATACTATATATACAGTATATGTATATGTATATTTATACTATATATTTAATATTAAGATTTGAAGGACCCCATGGCTATGCTCTAGCCCCAGGCTTAAGAAATAACTGTATTATCTGATGGTTTCAGAGTAAATACTTGCAAGACTAAAATGATGCGTTCCATATTTTTTTATCTATTTAATTTCTACAAATAACTCTAAATAGTTTTTATAAATTACTTTTAACAGATTAATTCAAGAATATTCTCTTATGTATGGCGTTTTGTTTTTGTGAGCTTTGCGCCTCATTAAAAACTTATTTATGTGTTTCATTTAACTGGATATTTTTTGTATTTATAGAACACACTGAAACTTTGGTAGTGTACTTTATGAAAAATGGATTTTGCGATCATAAAGCTCATGGAAGGTTTCATTATTAATTGGAGTTTTCATAAAAGCGGAATTAAAGCCTTTCATAGGCACACACAACCTTTGAAATGATAAGCGGTTATTTTTTAATAGTTTTTTTTTTTTCGTTTTAGCTCTCGCATCAGCGATAGAGAAATCGCTTTATGAAAAAGCGACTGGACGAACCTAAGAGATTTCAATTACTGTATCTATTATTTTTCAGTTATCAAAACTTTTTTTTTATTCTCTAAGAAAAAACTATTGGCCCTGCGCATAGTCTATTGAAGTTCTAATATTGATATTAATATAACTTTTTTTTCTGTAATTGAATTGTTTAGTCGCTCGCATATGGAGCAGTTTTCTGACTTGCAACAGAAAGAAAAGACAATGAGCTCTTTGAGATTTTGAATTTTTTAATTTCATGCCGGGGAGCCAAACAATTAACGAAAATCTTGGACATAGAACACATTTGATGATGCGTGGTTTCATTTCAAACTGGTGTTTGTGTGTGTCTATGTGTGTGTGTCGTGCCTGTGTGTCTATGTATCTGTGTATCTGTGTGTGTGGTGCTTTGATTAAACTAATTAGCAAAATTGACACTGCGATAATCATTACACTTTTGGATCCTGTCTTATGCCATGCAAACACATGCCAAGATGTGAAAAGACCCAATCAAACTACCCCCTGATGAAGCGGAGTGGAATAATCTCAGTGCTTTACTGCACGTCGGGTATCTGTCCTGACAGCAAATCTCATTTAACACGAAACATCCAAGTTTTATACTCAGCTTGTATTAAGAACAATCTATAGCAGTGCCAGATGTGCAGACTGAGGCAGAGATAAATATAGTCTGTGACAAGTTTGGTAACAATTTCTTTAAATATTGTATCATTCATTCACTGACCCTTTACCATCGGACTGGGTCATCTTTGACCCTGCCCAAGTTTCACTTTACATTTGATTCTCTATCACATCATATCATTATATTTTGAGCAACAAATTTACAGTACCTTTGCATACAGTATATACCAGCTAAAATATTGAGTAGGTCCCCCATTTCCACAAATGACAAAAAAGGAAAGCAGCATTAACCTTGTCATCAACTTGACCTACAGTAGCTCTTCTATTGGATTGGACTACACAAGCCAGGCTTCGCTCCCCTTGTGCATCAGTGAGCCTTGGCCACCCATGACCCTGTCGCCAGTCCATCGCTTTTCCTATCTTGCACCAATTTTGGTATGTCCTGACCACTACAGCCTTGGTCAGTTCTCAGCAAGGCAGCCTGGGAACATCCCACCAGAGCTGCAGTTTTGGAGTTACTCTGACCCACTTCTCTAGACATCACAATTTGGCCCTTCTCACAGTAGCTAACGATATCTCGTGCCACCTGGAAGTGGGTGGGTATTAGGCAGTAAGTGAACATTTTGTCCTTGAAGTTGATTTGTTTGAAACAAAAAAAATGGGCAAATGTAAGGATTTGAGTGACTTTGACAAGGGCCAAATTGTGACGGCTAGATGACCGGGTTGGAGCAACTCTAAAACTGTAGCTCTTGTGGGATGTTCCCAGGCTGCCTTGGTGAGAACTGACCAAAAGTGGTGCAAGGAATTAAAACTGGTGATCCGGCAAAAGGGTCAAGAGCAGCCAAGGCTCACTGATGCACGTGGGGAGTGAAGGCTGATCCATGTACAGTACTATGATCCAATATAAGAGCTACTGTAGCTCTGATAGCTGAAAAGGTTAATGCTGGTCACCATAGAAAGGTGTCAGAACACACAGGTGATTTAGTGGCACCAGAGGGAATCTACTCAATATTAAGCCATATATTAATGGCATAATATTATGCCTTTATCAGTCATTAACAAATGAGTGATTAACATTTAATTGTTATTTAATTGATATGATTTAACTGTTAATTTTGGCCGTTTTTATTTTATTTTATTTTTTTTTGTGGCAAGGCAAATTATTTTTATTGATATTAATGTTCTTTTAAATGTTTATGTATAGAATCAATACTCCAACCAAAGCAGCCTGTATCAATTGACGGCAACATTTTGTACAGGTATAAAACCATGAAGATACAGGTTCTCCAGTTTATGCTCACATGAAACATCAAAATAGGGGGAAATATGATCTTGTTGACAAGATGATTTAATTGGTTTCAATACTTCACAACCTGTTGCTCTAAAGGATTTTCTCACACAGCATTCACTTGAGTTTACCCAAAATGGTGCATAAAACAAAAAACACCCAATGAGGAGCAGTTCTGTGTGAAGAAACACCTTGTTGATGAGAGAGATCATAAGCTAATGGCCAAACTGGTTCAAGGTGATGGCTATGGGGGCTTAAATTATCACTCTTTTGAACCATTTGGAGAATGAAAACATCTCAGAAAGGTCAAGACACTTAGGTTTAAAATAGATGGGCAAATACAGAGCAAGAAAACACATTGGGTTCCATTTCTATCAAACCAAAGAGCATGAATTTGTGGTAACACTGGGTTTAGACTTAAAAAAAACCTTAATCTGCAAAGAAGGCAACTCATAATTTTACAGAATTGTGGGTAATTGTGTGAGTTTTTACTATGAGCAAGGCTTTCCTTAAAACTCCTTACTCCATTAACAAATCTCACACCAAAGCTGGATACTCACTGACTTACTCACTCACTCATCGTCTATAACGCTTAATCCTGTATACAGGACGTGGGGGCTCTAGCCTATCCCAGGAGGAGGTGTACACCCTGGACAAGGTCCCGATCCATCACAGGGCACAAACTTACGCACACTCACATGCTTATTCACACACTACTACCAATTAGACTAACCTGCCTGTCTTTGGACTGTGGGGAGAACAAACTCCGCATGCACACAGACCTGAGATGGGAATCGAACCTGGACCCTGAAGGTGAAGTTAATCAGGCCACCTGAAGCTGGAATGTTCTTATTGTTCTTTATATTACACATTCATGGTTGCAACGGTCAATTCAGAAAATTAAAAAATAAAGTCTTTGCACAAAGCTAATGTTCTATTTCAGATTATGAACCTTATTAAGTGCTATACCTGTATTAGACTTCAATTATAATAATTATCCAGTGACTATAATATTTTTAACGTGGAAATTTAAGATTTACTGTCAATGAGTTAACAAGAATATTTTACCCTGCTCGTACAGTTGGTTAATCTATGCAGCTGATATCATTTGGATTGTTACCCAGTCATGTGATCAGGAGCCACAAAGTATACATTACCAGCATATTTTACATAATTTAATTAGAAGCATTCATTGCGGTAAAAATCCAATTAATGCATGATAAATTTGATATTATAAAAAAGGCAGGAAAAAAAAGATAATGCAATATGAGATGTCTGAAATTGAACAAAACAACACCAAGAAAAGAATTTTGTATATTTTGAGACCTGCCTTTAATGACCTGGGCCCGGTTTCTCGAAAGCTTCTTATCTCTAAGTAGTTCTTAAGTCGTACCTTAACCTCTCTCTTAACTTTATGGCGCATTTCTCGAAACGTTCTTACGCTAAGTATCTCTTAGCTAAGTCAGACGTTCGTAAGGTTGGTCTGGACCAACCTTAACTCATACTTAGCGTAGTTTCAGCTCAAGACGCTAGTCGCCGCCACTGAGCAGCAGTCTTTATAAACCAGCGGTGTATGCAAACACATTATGGCACGTTATCAAAGTCGTATTAATGATGGAATATACTGTAGACCTGTTTAAGAATATTATTTTATTTGATATCAGAACTAATAGAGTGACTTTTAATTAGCCTATTTCATAATGTGACTAAAGCATTAAAATTGCCAATCACAATTAATATTAAACAGGTGGTGAACAATTAGGCAGCGATACAGCGTGGTGTTGTGTTAAACTGAAGACGGCGCGGTCCGTGGAGCCGTGTGAGTCATGTACATTTTTCCTTTAGACAAAACTTCAGCCCTTTTCATATTTTCCTCGTGGTCGTTATTAAAAAATATATAAAATAAAAGTTTTGCCTTCCACGGCAACAGATTATGGAGCTTCTTGAGCTGCTCAGACCTGCGCGTGCAAGACCAACGCATCGTACTTACTGTACTTACTGTACACTACACTCCCCGTCCCGATGTCCAGCTGCTCGCTGCTTTTTGTTTAAAATATGTTTCATTGCTCATTAGCCATTATCCATGACTTTATGGGTTTTTCTTTTGACACGTTTTATTTTTATGAAATTTGATTTAGTTAAATGAGAAAATCACCATTGGAGTTTCAAACCCCGCATCCATTCATGTTTCTGTGTGATTGTAATGTTTAATACCCCTACCGTATTCACTCATGCGGTTTGACTCGGTGTGAGATGCGGTGTGTTATACCCCTATCTCACCTGCACGGTCTCGCGCTGTGGCCGTAGGCTTGATCATGATTCACCCCGAGTTTTTGCGCTGTGATTACGTTTCCATCTTTCCGCGTGAAAAATTCAAAGTTTAATTTTTTGCTGGTCCTCGCGGAAGCTTGCAGACTTTGCAGAACTTCGCGGAACGTTAAAGGAACGTCGTGGGCAATCGCGGCAGCTCACGGAGATGAGTCCGGCCACACAGGTGAGAGAGGGGTATTAGGCACCACACAGGTGAGAGAGGGGTATTAGGCACCGTGATCCGCCTCG
Organism: Channallabes apus; assembly: GCA_030522415.1. Lineage (NCBI taxonomy): Eukaryota > Metazoa > Chordata > Actinopteri > Siluriformes > Clariidae > Channallabes > Channallabes apus. The sequence goes on along the minus strand of CM060105.1, from coordinate 19,021,912 downwards.
AGTGACCAGCGCCCGACGGTCCGCGAAGATCTGCAAGGTCCGCGAGCTTCCACATGTTTATTTTTTTTGCGTGGTAAGATGGAAACGTAATAACAGCACCAAAACTCGCGCCGAATCATAATGAACCACACTTACGGCCCCGCGTAGGTGAGATAGAGGTATTAAACCTCCACCCTGTCATCTCATCCTATTCATTCCATAAGTGCGCTATACTGTACAACCCCAACAACTGACACTTCACATTGTTTCTGAAGCTGGTGAAGAGTGTATCAGCTGTTTGTCCATCAACTATGATTGTAAACCCGGTTCGTTTCACCGCCACAGGTTACATGAAAATATTATATATTATATTATTATATTAATTAATATTAATTTATATATTTGTCTATTATGACATGTTATTGTTAAGTTAACACGTCGAAATAAACGCTATTAAAAGAATTTAGTGCAATGTTTAATTTGCATAGAAAGTGCCGTCTTTCTTAACACTGTCATGCAAAAGGAGTGAAAAATCGATTCCAGAGCCACCGATGTCCGCTAATTCAGGACCTTCACTGTAGACAGCGCCGCGTAACGTCGGACGTAAGAGGCAGCGACTTAAGAAGACTCCTAAGAGACAGTTCGAGAAATACACTTAGAAAAGTTATCACTTAACGTAAGATATATCTTAAGAGTCTTCTTAGCGCGCGAATAGTGTGCGTTATCGAGAAACCGGGCCCAGATTCATACTGTATACTTTAACAATTAATTATTTTTTTGTTTTTAAATTAATCCATAGAGTCTTTATGTTTGATGTCATGCTTTGTTTCGTTTTTTTCCCTCAACGCAGTGTGTTCACAAAAAAATAAATTTCAGCCTTCCAACAATCGAAGCTCTATTGAGCCACAGAGTCAGACACATAGCACCTGGAGTGTAGCCGCAAACCATTTCCCTGCTGCATTAGGCCCAATGGCTCATTTCCTAATAACCTCATCTACAGTAATGAGATGGCGATGTGTAATGTGAGTAATGGCACAGTTGTGAGATGTCCTATCAGTGATGATGTTGGATTATCTAAAGAAAAGAAGAAGAAAAAATTCCTGCAAAGAAAATATAGCATAATTTGTTTTGATATCCCATATTAAAATATTTTCTCTCTTTTTTAACATTTCCAAGAGCTGTATGCAAAGCAAACAGTAGTATTCATTACAGTATACATCTGCAAGTGGTGATCTGTGGGTCTTCAATTCAGTACAGACCAAATAACAGCAGACGCTGCATTGCTCAGACGATGACAGGTCGCCCCATTATAATGACAACTTCACGTTCCTTATAAGTCTTTGAAATTCTGCAAACTTGCTTTTCTTGTGTACGACGTGACACCAAAGCCATTGAGTATGAATTGCTTGCTGTTAACACCACCCCAGTCATCAGCAGGCTCATATTTCCTTTTGCATACAGGAATATGCTGACGGAATTGTAATGACAAAAACAGAGTGCATTGAGTAAGGTTGAGCTCTTTCCAGAAGCCCAGGTTTCGGAAACGTGGTGGTGAACAACGTGGAGCCGCTACATACTGTACGCTGTAGGGAGGAAAGAGGAGGCCTGCTGAGTCATGGGCGCTGATGTGCATCGCCAGCACGTTTCATTAATTCCCCGCATATTACATTTCTGATTGATTGCAAGTCTTACACGCAAAATAAATTTGATTCAAATAATAAACCTTTGCCCATTTGTGATGTTTTTGATTTGGTAAGTTAATGTGTTTTTCTGTTATGCGCTGATGAAAAGGAATTAGGGCCTATGAAAAACTATGGCTCATGGTGGGTAATTTGTTTAAATATGTAGACTTGAGTTGAATTCAATTTAATGGGGAAACATTTTAATATAAAAAAAAAACTAATTTGATTTACATTTAACTGTATGCATGCAAGTAAAAAGAAAACATTTCTAAAACAGTAAAAATATGTTTTAGTTTGGTTTACACAACCTTCCTTAACCTCCTGAGATCAGGGACTGATCTTAGAATTCTCTCAGAGAGCTCCTTTCTTAGCTTAAAAAGTCCTACCTGGGGGCCTCCGAGTGGCACAGTGGTAAATTGCTCGCCCTATCATCCGGAGATCGCTGGTTCGAACCCTGGGTGATGCTGTAACCTCTCACAGCCGGAGGCCTAGAGAGAGCTGATTGGCCGAGCTCTCTCAGAGGGGAGGGATGAGAGATACTTAGTGCTCCTACATTAATGATGGCTCTACAAGGCAATCAGGGGCGTCTGTGAGTTCATGTAAGCGGAGGGAGCGGATAGCGCTGTTCCTCCAAGGGTGTTACGCCGCCTCCAATGGTGCGTGAATGAGCAGTTCGAAAAGATGGTCGGTGACGTCACGTGGGTTGGAGGAAACACGTAGTCTGCGGCCCTCCCACCTGAGTGGCGTTAGAAGCTTAATGTGGGGAGCCCCCAGTGAATGGGAGGAATTGGACACGACTAAATTAGAGGAGAAAATCGGGAAAAATCCGGAAAAAAAAGGGGGAAATTTATCAAAAGTCCTAGCTGGGAGTCCTAGACAAAAAGTGATTTACTGTAGAGTGACTCAGAGCAACTCTAAGAAAGGAAACCTTTATCTTAGTGAGGAGGTGTAGTTGGCCCCGTCACTAGGGATGATGTAGCAATTCAAGCACTGTGATTGGTCCACACAGTAGTTACTATATTTAAATTATTACATTTATTTTCCATACTGATTTTACTACTTGTAATCCATTACAGATAGAGTATAATGCAAAAGTTGCACTTTTGGATGGGATGGTATGTACTGTAGCCAACAATCCAAGAGAGATGGAAGGAAGTAAAACAACAAGAAACTCAAAGCTTTACATTTAGTTTTTGGAGAATATTTCTGCCATTTTGTTCTCTGCTATAGATACTCTTAAGCCTCTTAAAAGTCCTCTCTACTCTTACCAATTTTTACCTTAGGAGCTGTTTTTAGGACTAAGATTTTTTGTGCATAATTTTTATCTTTACTAAGATATAGTATAGTCCTTAATTTAAGGGGAAATTAAAAAAAAAAAAAGTCAGAATTCTAAGAATTTTCCTAGAATTTCGTCACTAGGAGCAACTTTTAGGCTTAAGAAGCTTTGTGAATACGGGCCGTGGACTCTACTGGTGTGTACAATGCATGTTCTTCTAAGAGTTTACAGTATTTAACCAAGAATTTTATTTGTCAAAAGAATTACAACCTAACGATGGATCTACAGACAATGTACAGTAGTTGGGGGAAAAATGCCATGTCCTCATATGAGGACATTTAGGTCCTAAGACATTTAGGTTTAAGACAATAAGGATTCATTAATTAAGTCCCTTTTATCCCAATCAAGTGTACGTAATCTTATTACGTAACCTGTAGACATCAATCTCTTTTTATTCATCAGTTTTATTCAACAAATTCTTACATTAATGACTTATTTCAGTTTTTAGTCCTGGCAATATCATCTCTTAAAAAGAAAAAAATTGTAACATATACAACTATTTGTTGTGGCTTGAAATGTTAAACTGAGTCCTAGACCATATTTGAAAAGTCTGCAGACTCTACATGACTGATTGATTGGGTTTGGGGTTATGTTCAAATGTGCATAGATTGGTGCTGATATTACAGTATATTTGGGGGAAAATTTGTTGAAACTTCCATTTAACTTCATTTAAGTAGAGTCTTGGCTCAAGAAGTCTGCATTTAACAATAGCAGTAATAGTTCAGTGACGTGTGCTGAATAAAATCGCTGATTTTCGTGGCCCCAATGCACAATATCCATAAGAGAACGAGGCACTTAATTAACTCAACATGCATCGACACTTGGTTCATGACAGCTATATGATCGTGACTTTAAGCAGATTCTTGCTCCAGTGAGCCCTTTCAAAACTGCTACTGTTTTTAATGCTTAAATGCTATTAAAGATATAGGGTAAGATATGAAAACCTTGCTCACCCACCCATGTGGATATGTCTGATAATAAGTGCCACTCTCTCTCTCTCGCTCGCTTGCTCTTAAGATGTGCATCATAAGCCGAGAGTAGGAACAAAAGTTATTCCAATTCGAGGCCAAGTGCTTGCGCCCTATCATCCGGAAATTGCTGGTTCGATTCCCGGATGATGCTGTAGCCTCTTGCAGCCGAGAACCCAGAGAGAGCTGATTGGTTGATCAGTCTTAGCGGGGTGGGATGGGGGTCACTTAATGCTCCCACATTGATTGGGCTCTACAGCCAATCAGGGTTGTCTGTGAGCTCATGCAACTGAAAGGAGTGGATAGCGCTGTCCTCCGAGTGTGTTACACCGCCCCCAATCAGGTGCGTGAGCGAGCAGTTCGAATAGACGAGATTGGCTGGCATCACGTGATTCAGAGGAAAAACGTGATAGTCTTCAGTCCTCTATGATTGACTGGTAGTAGTAGCCTTAATGTGGGAGTGCCCTAGTGACGGGGAGGAATTGGACACAGATAAATTCACGGAGAAAATCAGGAAAAAAAATCCCCCCAAAATAATAATAAATAGAAAAGCTATGCCAAGTCAATTTCAGGATAACTTGAAGACATGGCCTTTGAAGAAATATTAAAGTTTTGCATTTCAAATGACTTATAATCCCTTTTCCGATATGTGCACAAATTGATCTGGTATACAGATTCCAATCAGCCATGACATTATCACGAATTACACAGATTTTGCAGTCTTTCAGCTGCTCCTGTTGAGGGGTTGCCACAGCGGACAAAGTGATCTGCACAATAACTTGGCACAAGTTTTACTTTGGATGCCCTTCCTGATATAATCCTCCCATTTCATCCGGGCTTGGGACTGGCACTGCATCCAGTGGCTGGGGTTTTGGCCACTGACTGGGAATCAAACCCAGTGCTTCCACATGGTAGGCAAGAAACCTACCACTGAGCAGTTTAACAAAAATGAAAGAATTTTTTTTAGGAAAGAAAATATTTGGAAGTGTGTATGTGTGAGAAAAATGTGTCTAGATAATAATAAGATGAATGATGAATGAAATGTCCCTGATGAGCAAGCCAACGGTGGCAAATGGCATTTGGAAGAAACCTTGAGAGGAACCCATCCTCATTTGGGTGATAACAGATAGAAATGATATAACATCATGTGTGTTGTGCAGGTGAAAGTTCAATATAACAGAAGTTCTTTAACGTGATCCAGCTTCTAAATTGCCCAGATCTCAAAAAGTGACAATGGAGGCACCACCTTGCAACTAACGGCACTTAAAGGATCGGCTGTGAATGTCCTGCTGCCAGGTACCACAGCACACACACACACTCAGAGTTCGTGTGGAGTAATGCGCCGAGGTGTCAGAGCTGTTTTGGTTTTACATGGGGAAACTAAAACCCAAGTAGTTTTAATGTTATTGGGTTTAATGTTATTGCCAAAGACTGCTTTCATTCTAGTTAATTAATGTCACATTTGAAAACAATAAATCTAAAAATTAATAAAGCTTGAAGTTCATTTATTGGTGTATACACACATGATTAGAAGCACAAATAAACAAGCACATATTCGAGGTGGAGGATTCAGAGTGCCTTGCCTCCCATTTTCAAATAAAACAATAAACATAAACATACAGTATATAACATATTGTAATCTGGTCCATTTTTCTCCTTCATATATTAAAGCAAGCATCAGGCGCTACCATCACTGCGAAAGAAAATTCTGAACCGTCTGTTTTCCACAAAACATGCAATTTCAAGAGAAATTAAAAAAAAATGACAAAAGGAAAGTTTATGAAGAGAAAATGATAATATTCAGGTTCACTTGTTATTTGGTGCTGTCGTGTAAAAATCAGTTCATCAGTCCTCATGCGTGTAATATGTTTAGAGTAACTACATTCGGAACACCATATTCTTGTACACCTTGTGTGACACATCAATATTATTTACTGTCTCTATCGGAAAGGCTTGTTTTCTCTTTTTATTAGATGTTGAAACTTAACTGTTAGAACAATTTAACATGATGACAAGTTGTAAAACTTTTTAAAAGAACCTTTTTAAGAAAATACAAAGTATTGATTAGACAATCAGGACAGTCATCTTATGATAGCACGAAATACATTGAAATAAAAATAAAATATTACCGCTGTAAGAAAAGAGGTGTAAAGCTAAAATGTGTAGTATATGCTATAGTAGTTTTGTTATCTTCCCTCCAAACAGTCCTAGAGCTCTAAAATGCAATCTCTAATACACAAAATCAGTATTGATCCAATACTAACTAAATTGGTGGATAGGATATTGAAATGGAAAAAAAGGTACTTGATCTAAACATAAAAAATAAAAATGATTGGACTTAGTTTTGGAAAGTTTTTTTTAAAGAAATTAAAGTATCCCTGCTCCTTTTTTAAAATATGGAATAAAAAATTAGCCTCATAGGAAAATACTGAATGGATAGGTGGTGTGATGTACTCTGACATAAAGCATAACTAATATTATTAACCTGAAGGTTAGTATTTTTAATAACCGTGCAAGATGAGCGTGGCACTGTGTCTTAGTGGTTAACAAGGTCTCCTCGCACCTCCAGGGTTTGGGTTTGATTCCCGCCTAAGGTCTGTGTGCATGAAGTTTGCATGCTCTTGGTTGGTGTTTTTCAGGTGCTCCAGTTTCCTCCCACTGTCCAAAGACAAATTGCCTGTAGTATATCATGAATACATGAGTGCAAAGTGATTTCTTACTCTTATACATTATACAGGGACTATTCAACACTCAGGTTTTTTACTGTAGGTCATGTGTTTCAATTATTACTACATATTAATAAAAGCCTTATAACCTTCTGACCGATCAGACCTGCGTATTTAACAGCACTGAGGCCGGGCACTATACTGTACTGCATACTCTTTTCATACAAATGCCCTCTTCAGCTATAAATCTGTATTCAATTGGCATTATAGAACTTCAAGCAATTCTCATTTTATTTACAAGAGGATATACAGTACAACAGTCTCGATGTTCGCTGCTTCTGTTGCAGTCAGCCTCTGGAACTGTCAATCCGTGGTCACTAAACTTCTTTTTTCAACCCTTTCAGTTTTTTAGCAATTACTTATGAATAGCACAACAGGTTATTTGAAGTTTGATTTGAATAATTGTCATCTACGTACAGCGCGTCAACTTGGTTGAGGAAGTGGACATGCTGGTATCATGCGGGAAAGAAAGCAAAGAACTCATAAACCTGGAGGACAGGAACATTCACACACACATAGACCACAACCTGCTGAATTCATACACATACACACATTCATACACACTTGCACTAAATATTTATACATCTGGACAATTGCACATGTCACTTTCATTAGTCACCTTTCATGCATATTTGCACAACCACTGACACTTTAAATTCTATATACATATACCCTATATTTCTATACTTTGCAATATTTTATTATGCCCTTATTGTACAGTTAATTTTACTAGTTAAATTTATTTCTTTAGTATTTCCTTTTTATTGATTATTTATTTTACGTACAAGCTTTTATTTTCTTTTTAAGGTCACTGGCGGTCGTGTAAGCATTTCACTGCATATTATACTGTGTATGACTGTGTATGTGACAAATAAAATTTGAATTTGAATTTGAATGCTTCAGAATTTTGCCATCTGTTATTTAACTCAAAGAAACTCTCAAAAAATCAAATCTCAAATAAAAAAAATTACATCTTGTTATGCAACTTTCTCATGTCTTACCTACAGTTGGGAACCGATTCATTATTTCTGAATTAAGAGATTTTCTAAAGAGATACAAGTAGAAAGCAAACTTACCAGAAAGTGTACTGTGCATGGCATCTGATGAAGACTAAACATATGCATCAGGACTGGGATCCCAGTGAATACAACAACAACAACACAAAAGGCATACAAACAGAAGGCTTCTCACTACTTTCATACTGCTGTAATTAATCCATCAGATTTGAAGGAAGCTTGTGGAAGGAACAAAAAAAAAAACCTTGTGCAATTCACTGTACAGAACATAATGCAAACTTGGGGATACATTTTTAATAACTGACATACAGTACAATAGGCTGTTCAAATTGCACAGTTGGCTGAGTAACAGGTTTGTACGTAGAGTAATTCCACAGTGGGTTGAGGACAGCGGTGGCCCAAACGGGTACGCCTGTGGGTTACTGGGTTGCTGATTGGAAGGTCAAGGGTTCGAGCCTCAGCACTGACAAGTTGCCATTGTTAAGCAACTTGCCTCAGTACTAACAAAGCGCACCTGATTGCAGTCACAACAGAGTAAATGAGGACTGTCACAAAATATACACTCCAGAGATATCGCCAGACTATACAGAGCAATTTACATTTTGTGTGCCTCCAGCTACAAACTCTTTGACTACTGTAATGGAAAAATCATATTTTAATTATATGTATTAATTCTATTTGATTCTTGTAGTAAGTGTGTAACGTAGGCCTTAGAAGTTTGAACTTAGTTGTCGAAGCTTAGAGACACAAGGCCGAGAACAGAATAGAAACAACCTGATTGTAGTTGTCCCTGAATAAATGATAAGGTATGGACATCTAGTCTGGGGCAGATAAAGAGTCATGAGTTTGAATGTAGGAACTTCACGTACGGGGCGTTGATTATGTTAACAGAGATGTTTGTGTATAAAATAGGTCAGCTAGAGAAAGAGATCACCTTTCTCTATGCTGCAACTGTTTGCTGTATGAGACTGGTCCTTCTGCAGAAGTTTAAAATAAAACCTTTGTTACTTTGCTCTTACCCAGTGTATGTTTTACTTGTCTTTATATTGGTTTCAGAATTTCCACCACAACTTGGCGTTGTCGGCAGTTCTCCGTGTTTGAGGAAGGCATTGGAGAATCCCGGGGAGGCGTAAGCGCTGACGCCTTGAAGGCTTTTCACTTCATCTCAAACGCTTAATTGGCAATCGAGCGTGAGAGGACCGGGGATTCACCATGTCACCTCAACACCGGAGTTAAAAGAACTAAAATAGTGTGGTAAGGAAATTTTTTAAGTTGTAAGTCTTTAAGTTGTAATTGTTAAAGTTAAAGTAAGTTGTAATTAAGTATTAAGTGCACTTTCTCACAGTGGCTGGGATAGATTTAAACTTGGATCTATCACACGAGTCTGGGATTCGTGAAAAGTACCCAAAAAAGTGCAAAGGCGCACAAAAGAGAGAGAGATAGGGTACTGGTTTCGCCTCGTTTCCGAAAAACTTGGCCCCGCAGCAGACGTGCTCGGTGTGAGGACCTCCGGAGGTAAAAGCAAGTCAGAGTGCAGGGTTGCAAGGTGCACACGTAAAAGTCAAGAGGACTTTACGGGAAAAACAGTCAAGGGGACTGTTGAGGTAAATTAAGGTAGAGTGTAAAGTGCACCGGTAAAGTCAAGAGGACTTTATGGCAGAGTGCAAACCGCTGCACCGGTAGCAGTCAGGGAGACTGTGAGAGCTCACTGTGAGTTAGTGGCACGTGTAAATTGACAAGTAAAAATCATGGGTAACAGCAAAAAAAAAAAAAGATTGTTACGCTTGTGGCGTTCCTTGGTAAAGATAACATCTAAATTATGTTATGAGAAATGTTTGAGAAATGTGGAAATCCAGGGAAAACAAAAGAAAAAAAGAGAAATGTAGAATTATTAATTACTGAGATTGCTTTTGAGTTGTGGATGTGTGAATCATGTGTGGATAGATAATTACAATAACAAAAAGAATAACAAAGTAAACATTAATTGGGTAGGATTTAATATGTGGAAGGCAGAAGCAGAAACAGGAGAGAAAAACGCATACAACCTAAAATGCAAGCACAAAACATTGATCCTTTTCAGTGTGTTAAGTTTGTTTCAGATCCCGACCTGGACGGCTGCCCCCCGCGACCCCCAGCTCTTAGACAGATAGCCCCTTCAGCAGATCCAGTATGACAGCATGGACAAGAGACTTCTCGGCAGGCCCAGGCCCCAGCACAGCAAACACGGCTCTGTCTCCAATTTCATCACATACTCGAACCAAGGCTCAGCTGAAAAGAGAAAAGGCTGATCGACAACCACCACCTGATGACAGCGAGGACGAGAGAGAGGAACTCTTAGGAGCTACAGGAAGTGTTCATCAAGAAATCACTGCTCCAATGATGGAAGTAGCAGGGGCGGATGGCACAGCGATGCTTGTTCACCGACCATGGACAATAAAGGACATCGAAAATGCACATGGACAGCTCCCAGACCCGAGAGAGGGGGGAGGACAAAAATTCGGTGATGAAATGAGCAGATTTTGCTCAGAGTTTCGCCCGACATCTTATGAAATGCGACGACTTTTGGGGAGAAAACTAGGTGCGGACTTTGCAAAGATTAAGTATTCCTGGCCAACGGACAATGTTTTCGCACGGCGAGCTCAGGCTGATCATGAAGAAAACCAAGCATTTAACGGTTTTGTGGTGTGCCTTACAACAGCGTGTAAAGAAGCGTTCCCAGCAAAAATGGATATGACTAAAATATCAATGTGCAAACAACAACCAGGAGAGAGCGTGTCACACTATCTCACCCGTCTCACTGAGGTACATGATGCGAACAGCGGGTTGGAGAGGCAGACATGTCTGTGGCAGCAATTTCACCGTATGAAGCACATTTGAGGAACAGTTTCATAAATGGATTACAGGAGGACATCGCTCAGAAGGTGAAAAACACATGCGTTGGATGGGACACTGGAAAACTTAGTCTCATTGAACAACATGCAATACACGCGGAAAAGCTGGTTTCACAAGAACAAGATAAGCGCAACAAGAAGAGAGAAGACCAGAGTCACATTGCACAGCTGGCAGTGTTGCAGATGGTAAGACAAACTGCGGATGTACAGTACAGGAGACGTGGAAGAGGACGAGGAGGCCGTGGACGTGGACGTGGGAGAACAAATGGCTGTTATGCATGCGGAAGTGAAGACCATTGGATTAGAGACTGTCCGAGAAGGAGCAGAGGAGAGGAATGGATTAGGAGAGGTGAGGATCAGGGTGGAAATTGACAGAAAAAGGCCGGGGGCGTGGGGAGCAGACCCGAAGGAGAGGGTGAGTCAAAAATTATTATTTTTCCTACTAACACTTCTTGCTGTGATCGCAATGAAGAAAAGCTTGCTATCTTTTTCAATGATTCAATTCACGTTTGTATCTTAGAAACATCCACACATGCTACGTACTGTATGATCTTGAAGTATACAGTATCAGTAAAATGCCAACAATGGAATTGCAGCTCCATGACAAACAAAATTCATTTTGCTACATTCCATGCAGTTCATTCAGTCATTAAAGTGTGTGAATTTGACAGTTTAGTGAAACAGAGTGGCAGATTCCTGAACTCTGTGGGCACTTCAGGACATGCAGCTGAAAAGAGCCTCATAAAGACAAGCGTGTGGCTTTTTCCAGGTGTACATGATGATAAATTTAGATTTTTTGCTCTTATTGCTGCCCAGTAAATCTATTGGGGTGAAGATTTCATATGTAAATTAGGTATAAAACTCTTGAGACTAAACCAGTATTGAGCCTGAGGATTTCACTCTTGTGAAATGTGATCCGTTGCCCCTGTTGTATGTGTATGAATGGAAGCTCTGCACTTCAACTGTGAGTTCAGTAAATGCTACGGTGATAGACAAATATATACCAGTAAACACATTATGATATTAGATATGTGTCACATATCTTATTTTTTTAAAGATAAGCTCAGATGTGTAGTTAATGTAGAGATAAGCAGTGTGCACATGAGAAAATGTAGCACAGTAAAGTGTCACAGTAATGTCGCTTAATCACAGTAGGGACACCCCTAATGTGTTATTGGATAAAAGTAATAAGGATGAGGAAAAAAAAAATAAAAAAATTGGGCGTTTGAGTGACATGTGGTATGAATGAGAGTGATTGAGAATGAACATCTTATCTGACATTACATTACAGTCACAGAGAAACAAATGCTGATGCAATGCTGAAAAATAATGTGTTAAAGTATAAAAGAACTGTATATATTACAGTACCTACAGTCACAAGACCTGGCCAGGCAGAAAAAATTAAGTTATCAGCATGCGGAGCTTTTTCTTTTCTTTTTTAAAAAGAATTTATGTTTATAATTATTCACTAAAATGTATGGGCTAATGGCAAGAGCGATGTAGGTTTAATTAAGGGAAGTGAACTGGCGGTGATCACCCCAAAGTAAAATTTAGCCCCTACAAACTTCATACTGTATCTACCCGAGTCTTTAACTGAAATAATTCCAGTGTTTAATTCTTTATTTTAAAGCTGTTGTCATGGTAAACATCAGCAACTTCTTATTGTCCAGCAGAACAAGGTCATAAAGCAAACCATATCAAAGCTACAATTCGCACATACAAGTCATATCTTAGGTCAAATTGTTTTGGGACAAGATAAAACTTTGGATCCAAGTACAGTAGTAGTCCAAAATATTCTAAAACAAATAAGAAAATTGATGCTAAAGTAGAAATGTAAAAAGTAAAAGTGTTTGATTACAGAAAAGTTATTTTGATCTATACAATCCTCGAGGCCCCAGTGAGCTACACACTCATGGGAAGGGTCTACTGGCCCACAGTGCACTTAGCTGAACTCCGGAAGCAAGAACAATCTTTAATTGAATCAAATTATTGGACATTTCAAATTATAAAAGGCCTTTTACAAAAACTGTTGATGAAAAGAATTGTTGCATGATTTCAGACTGGCTGCAAAAAAAAAAAAAAAAACAGAGAGAAAGAGAGAAAAACAATGAGATCTTTATCTCACTTCTCAGCCAAATCAGATCCTGTAGCAGCAGCATCACCCATGTGTTTATGTCCAGTACCAGAAGCTGAGAAGGCAGGTATAGAATAAAGATATATAGTGGGCTACAGTAATTTGACATTTCTAGTTCATGAAGTTTCAGTATCTTTTATACAGAGAAGAATCACACTTATTTGCAACAGAGTGGTTAAAGTACAATACTAAATTATAAATATCAATGTGGAAAGATGTATAGTTCTAACCCTCTAACTCCTTTCTTTCACTGTTAAACAACTTTGTTCCACTAGGATTGATCCACAGTAAGCGCCACTACAGAATCCGGATATAAAATGAACGTGGATGGAACAATATTTTGTGATAGAGAAATAGGTGCTAACAGGAGTTTGTCATAGTTATAGCACATGAAATTTAAATAGTGTAAATGTAATGCTCAAACTAACAAATTTTATTCTATTTCAGAAAAGCAGATGCAGCAGTGAAGGCCGTGGCCAAGCTTCCCCTTTCCTATAACCATAACATGTGTGTGTGTCTAATGCTCTCACCCCCACAGCTAACCTTGAAGAGCTTCAGAACTACAGTCACTCCAGGAGAGGAAACACTCTGGAGAAAAGCGGGATGTGTTTTGACAGAAGGGGTTTGGTACGACCCCAATCACAAGCCATGTCTACCTATAAAGCTATTTCTTTCTATGCTAAGTTGACACACGTGTAAGGACCATGTGTCAAAAGGGGGAATAAGCGATAGTATGTGGATTTGTGTTTCTAATAACATACTGTACTGTAGATAAAGGAATTAAGATGAAGCCAGAGCACACAAAAAGTAAAAGGACATTGTGAAGATGAAATGTTATGTTATTGTGCAAAACTCTTTGAGGATTTATTTTTAATACAGGCCCACTGACAGTGCTCCTAACACCACAAAAAGAAGTCAAAGTAGTGGAATCAGAGATGAGGGTACACGCCAGCTACCCCAAACATGTTCCAGAACCGAAGAGAAAACAACACAGAGGTCAACAAGGGTGAGCAGTGACGTGCTAGTAACCTCTCCTGTGAACCCCAACAGACCCTCACCTGCATGCAAAGTGCATGGGTCAGAAGAACCAACTAGAGTGACAGAAACAACGCAGAACCACGACTCTCCAATCAAATTCATCACAACAATAAGTACACTACATTTCAGGACAACACATGAAGAAATTGTAAGGTGTCAAAGTAGCAGTAGCACGGAGTAACATTGGTGACATATAAAAGTAATTAGAGTTAAAAGTAAGTGTTGTAACTACTGACAGGACAGAAGACTGTTTTAGAGGACGGAGAATATTAGTGACTGAGATTATTCACACTACAGACATTGAATTAGCTGGACTGGACCCTTGGTTACAAATGAGAAAACACCCCAAAGCAATTTGAGTAACTTTAGGAATAATAATAGTTACGGTTACCCTGATGCGCCTACTTATTGAGAATTCGGAGAGAAACGGCGATGGTAAAGTCTATTCAACAAACTCAAGCTACATGCATTTAACTAGAATAAAGAGAAGAGACAGCATGATAAAAAGGCATAACACTAATCTCAATAGATGTGCAGGGAAATTGGGAATGTGCCCTATCATTAGACATTGCTGATAATATAACAGACATACACAACCTCTTGTGTTGTGTATGCCATGTCATGTCCTCGGGCTGGGTAGCACTGCCCCTAAATAATGTCACAGCAGCAGAAGCAAATGCAGACAACACGTCTTGTATTATACCGATAGCCACCATGGCCATCTTACAGATATCTGAATACTACAAACAAACAGGGAGGCCAAACCCAGCAGTCCCTGAGTGTAATTATTCCAATAACCTATGTTTTGATGCCCCAGGGAGCTATTGTTCCCCATTGCCTGTTAAGAAATATGAAGACAATTCTACTTATATGGTCCCATGGCAAAAAGGAGACACTTGCGTTGTGCAAGATCAAAGGGAAAATGGGGAACCTGACTTAGGATGGTCTGAGTGCACCACTTACGTTCGTATAACCAATCGTTCAAAAGGTAGGTCACCTAAATGTAGTATAGATGGTAATTATTTTCCAAATGATGGTAGTTGTCCGTTCATAGAACTATCGTCAACAAACACAGTAATGTGGGTGTGTGGGTCAGACGCATATGTGACCTTACCCAGGTATTTCAATTGAACAGGCTCATGTTATTCTGCATATGTAACTCCTAGTGTGTCAGTACACACAGAAAATCCGTGGGGGCCACGGATGTCAGAGAATAGAAGAAAAAGAGATGTCCCTATTAAATTTCATGGCTACACTTTAGGAAACCCATGGACTAGCCCAGGAGCAAATGTAGGCTGGTCACTCTTCCTCGGCGGAGGAACAGCTGTAGCCCTAAACAAGGTAAATGGTTTAGCATACATGTTACTAATACTAAAAAATGACACCGTAAAGGCCTTTCACGCCTTTCAATGACGATCATCAGAATATCAGCAACATCATAAACCGCATGAAGAAGGCTTTGCAACCACCTCCCCAAGTAGAGTCTTGGATCTCGTGGTTAATGCAATTATGGGGAGGCTGGGGTTATTGGCTGGTTTATAGTGTTCTACCAATTGGGATTATAATCTTGTTAGGCCTCTGTATAACACCCTGTATTTGCAGATGTATACAGGGACTAGTTCTGAACACAGTAAATTATCAAATGTTAAGACAGACTGACAACATAAAACGGAAAACGGACTGGGACGACCCGACTTCTGACAGAGTTCAAAATTCCGGTGACTATCATTTTGAATGTTTAGATCATGATATGGAAGAAGACATAATGTAAATCTTTAGAGAAATGTCAAGCATGTATATTTAAGTAGGTTGCAAATTTTTTTTTATGCTTTTGTGTCAGGGGTCTATCCCCATAAAGACAGCTGTAGTGTCCTCTGTGCATTAGAGTGCTAGTGGTGATGTTGTTAAAAACCCAGGTTGGAGAGACAATATCTGATGAAATTTACCTAATGCATAGCTTATTAGTATTGTTTTGAATTGTAGAATTAAAATATTTAGGTTGTCATAGAATGACAAAAGGGGGAAATTGTAATGGAAAAATCATATTTTAATTATATGTATTAATTCTATTTGATTCTTGTAGTAAGTGTGTAACGTAGGCCTTAGAAGTTTGAACTTAGTTGTCGAAGCTTAGAGACACAAGGCCGAGAACAGAATAGAAACAACCTGATTGTAGTTGTCCCTGAATAAATGATAAGGTATGGACATCTAGTCTGGGGCAGATAAAGAGTCATGAGTTTGAATGTAGGAACTTCACGTACGGGGCGTTGATTATGTTAACAGAGATGTTTGTGTATAAAATAGGTCAGCTAGAGAAAGAGATCACCTTTCTCTATGCTGCAACTGTTTGCTGTATGAGACTGGTCCTTCTGCAGAAGTTTAAAATAAAACCTTTGTTACTTTGCTCTTACCCAGTGTATGTTTTACTTGTCTTTATATTGGTTTCAGAATTTCCACCACACTACGATTCATGCCTTATCTTGTTCATGGTGTTTGCAAATCCATGGACCTCAGTTAGTTTATTGACCTCCGTTTTCGATTACCTGAGTTTGCTTTGATCGCCAGTGTTAAGTGTGACAATGAATTACCATCTTTTTTCTGCGATTTAATCAAGCGATCCTCATTACTGATATGGACATTTAAACAGAACCCTCCTGTTTGTTTTTTGTTTGTTTGTTTGTTTTTTTATTTGCAAGTCCAAATCCTCAAGGGCAAAAGTACGGTGGCCGAGAAGTGCAAAACAAAATACTGTAACAAAACCGAAAAAACTGTAACCGAAAGAATAAATAAATAAATAACAAAATGAAAACAAAATAACAAAAATTAAAACAAAATATCAAAACTGAAAACAAAGTAACAAATTCAAAAACTAAATAACAACACCAAAAACAAAATAACAACCAAAAAAATAACAAATAAAATAAACTAAAGAAACAAAATGAGAACACAATAACAAAACTGAAAACAAAAAAACTAATTCAAAAACTAAATAACAACACCGAAAACAAAATAACATAACCAAAATCAAAACATCAAAACAATATAACGAATTAGAAAACACAACAACATACCCAGATACAAAATACCAAATGAGAAAACACAATGACAATTCAGTCAAACTGGAAAGGGTACAGTAGGTATAGTTACGGAAGACAGACGCATGTAGTGTGAAAACCAGCCGAACGGGCGTTTTATTGACAGTTTGTATAAAGTGAAATAATGGAGCTGGTGGATGAGTGGAGGTAACCAGATGAACTGGCGCACGCGGAGTGGATGCTGGACAGTAGATGAGGCGTAGGAGCTGGGAACGAGACGAGACGAGGAGCAACGTTGGAATCGGTACGTTACAGAGTCTGTATTCCATGAGTGAGGTCAGACACTAGGTGCTGGAAAGTGAGGTGTACAGTATATAAGGTGTGATGCAAATGTGAATCAGGTGTGTGCTCAGAACTCGGGTGATTGGGAACGGAGATTGAGGGGGGAGCCTGGTGTTTCCGTGACAGGTATAGTTTACGAATTAAATTCTTTTCGGTTTGACTGAATTGTTTTTTTTTTTGTTTTGTTTTTTGGTATTTTGTTTCTGAATATGTCGTTGTGTTTTCTGATTTGTTATATTGTATTCGGTTTTGTTATTTTGTTTTCATTTTGTTATTTTGTTTTTGATTTTGTTATTTTGTTTTGCACTTCTCAGCCACCTTACAAAAGTCTTTATGTCAAAAAGAGAAAAGCTGAGATTTTACTTAAATACAAAACCCAAAAATGAAAACTAGCTTGGACCTGAAAATAGTAGTAATGGACGTGGGGGCAGAACAGTCCGTCTGTTTTGCAGTGACAATGTGGATAGGAGCAGTGTGGTTAATTCATGTGAAATTGTGGAAAGAAAAAAATAACAGTCCGCGGCCCTGCTTACACTGCAAGACAGTCGGCTGAAACTCATGACGCGCCAGAAATCCCTTCTGATTGTCCCGGAGCTGGATCGCTTCCCGTTCAGATGATTAATCCGGCTCACACTGCATATCAGATGACAATTGATCGAGCTGAAACGTGTGCCGATTATAAAAATTACCGGACTGATCCGGGGCTATAATCAGGCCAGATCTGTACAATGTTCGTCCAGCCTGGGACTTGCATGCTGATGATCTTTGCTTCATTTTCAAATGAAACTTTTTTCCCTATCTGGCTTTTTTGTCATCATTGTATGAAACCGTGACAATGCGATCGCTAAAACTAAGGAGCCGATCCTTCCGCACTCTTCCGCCGAGCTGAAACTTGATTATTGTTCTATAAATCAACTTAACATGCGGAGCATGACTTTTGGCTCAGTGCCACAGATAAGCGAAATTAAAAGCCATCAGCTCCGAGCTGCTAATTAGTGTGATAAATATGCATTCAGTCCAGAGCGTATTCATCCAGATGAAAAGGAATAGTGGTGTAATCTGTTAAGCATGGAACGTGGCATTTGACAGTCACATGAGCGTATTAAATATGCTGGGCGAGATATACAAGCTGCTCACATACAGTACAATACGCAGAGTCGCCTCGGTAGCAGTTCACTGTAGAAGGGAGGAAACACAGACACGGAACATCCATTCCACTTGATTGAGGGTAATCATGCAGACTGATGTCCAATATAAAAATATATCAGAGAGTGGAAAAATAAATGAAAGTTTAAATGTACTTGAGTTTTTTTTTTTTTTTAAATAGTACCTGGTGCTCTCTGTTTCTTTTTTCGCAAAGAGGTTAAAGAGGCAGGAGAGGTGTGAAAAGGGCTGAGCTGGTCATAATAGATTTCCATTCCGCAGGAAAAAAAAGATAGATTTTATTATAGCGGAAATTGAGTCCGTAATGGCTTTTTATACTGTATGTTGTTTAGCCCTTTTTTTCTTACCTGTTACCACAAACTTAAAAAGAAAAAAGAAGTAAACGCTATAAAAGAGTGTGCTTGCATACTTTCAGTTTGTAATCCATTGTAATTGTGTTACATTCTGATTCTTTGCATTTGTTTTAAATAAAATAATGGTATTGATCAAATCTTAAACAGGTTATGTTATGTTGCTGACACTAAAGGCAGTCCCGGACTGAAACGTTTGCACTTTTCACTGCCGCTATATTAATTTAGTTTTTTTTTGTTGTTGGTTTTTTTTTTTTTGCAGCTAATGTATTTTCTTTCCCCAAAACATAAGGCTGCTACACTTTTCTTGCATGCATGTATTATTTACAGGTTAGCACAATAGATCCACAATCCCTGCTTCGTTTCACTGTCTTAATGGAATTTCTTCCATGTCTGGTTTTATTTTGGTGTATACAGGCTGGCTATAGTAGTATTATAGTGTTTGTCTTTATGGGGGCCTGTGATGGACATCACATTGAGAATACAGTATACTGTACTACTTTCTCATGTCCAGTGGTCCTAGGATAAGTCCACCATGATCCTTATCAAAAGCAAGTGACAAGCTGGTTTCAATTAAATCTTTATTGACTCCTACCATTTTTGCTGATTGGTTTGCACTGTGCAGAATTTTTTTTCAAAGTTAAATGAATAAAAAAAAAATCCAAGTTGCTTTTCCAATGCCATTAATTTGTTTTTGGTACATCCATATAAAGGAATAAGTTGCCAGCCCAATTGTCATTTACACACTACAGGTCATTCGGGAACACCAATTAACCTAGCCTGCATGTCTGGACTGTGTGAAAAAACCAGAATACATGGAGGAAACCCACCAAGTATGGGGAGAACATGCCAACTCAATGTGCACAGTCCCTGAGGCAGGAATCAAACCCGCGTCGTGTAAGTTCAAGGCAAAAGTGCTAACCACTAAGCCATCGTGCCGCCCCTTTGAAATATAGTTAGGATCAAATGTTTTCAGAAACCTGGCAACCCTGTTGAATGATGTTGATTCTTCATCAAAACGACCTGCTGTCAGTCATAGCTAAACGAATGTACATCTAAAGCGCACAAAATGAACTTTGTTGAGCTATGTTGTTGGCTCAGTTACAATGTTGCACTATAATTCATTAGATATCAGCCCAAAGCAAAGTTAAGCGTGATAGCATCTTGCCTTAATTAAGTCTGACGCTGTGTTCATATTTATTTTCTAGCGTGATACCAAAATCTATGGTCGCAAGCGGCTGCTGCTATTACATATCAATAATAGTGAAGATGTATTAAAGTGAATATAAGAACATGAGCTGGGAGATCGACTGAGTTAACAATGCAGATATGTTGTCATTTTGACCATCTTCACCATCTATTTCCTCTTGAGAGCTATTCGGGTGTAGATCTAAAGATTTTTCACTCTTAATGTAATATTATCCTGATGAAGATAAGACTGAGCAAAACATTGCTGCGGAAAGATTTCAATCCCTGTTATGGAGCGAGATTTGATCATCTGAATTTTGCAGGACTACAAAAAAAAAAGAAGTCATCTCACGTTGTTGAATAGCAATCAGTTTCCAGCCAAGCACAAAAAAAGGAAGGCAGGGTGGTGGTGGTGGTGGTGGTGGTAGTAGTGGGGGGTGGGGGGCGGGGGTTGAATGCTCTGGGCCTAATCATGTGAGAAAGTGCAACATTCCCATTTCAATTTTTTATTGCTTCCTTCCTCCTAACTGAAATGGCTGTCTACAATTTCCTCTAATTCAGTCAAGATTGATATTTCCAGATGTTTGCTCCATATGCTACAGCTCCAGCATAAACCCTTAGCATGTGATTCAATATGAAATATGTTCACACCATAAGTGGAATACAGATATATGACTCAATTTCTCTCTGCTTGTGTTATGCCGAAGGTAGGTTTTACCGCATGTGAAGATACTGTTAACTGTTAATTAACGTGATGAATTACACTGTATTAATAAAGATCATTTACATTAGAAAAAGTCTGTTTGTACAAAAAAAAAGTTGAATTTCAAATATAGGCTGTAATGTTAGTTTGAATATTTTTTTATTTTAAATATTATACTGTAAATAAATAAATTTACAGCACAAAATGCATAAATGCTGTATTTACAAATCAAGCCGATTATTATCATATAGCCTTACACCTCCAGGGTTGGGGTTCGATTCCCGCCTCGGGGTCTGTGTGTGTGGAATTTGCATGTTCTCCAGTTTCTTCCTACAGTCCGAAGACAAGGCTGATTAGGCTAATTGACGTGTGCGAATGCTGACTGGAGGTATAAACTACAATAGTTTTCACCCTTGACCTCCACAGTCCCTAGCTGGATAACAGATGCTCCTAGATGGATGGATGGAATTATTATCTATACAGTTTATCCTGTTTTACCCTCAGGGGTCGACGGCATCGTCAACGATATCAATCACTTTTTTTTTTCTCTTTGCAAGTGGTTTTGTTAATTAAACTATATTGTAGCAACCCAGAAAAAATATTCATTCAAACGGTAGACGATTTTCTTTCAAAAAAGTTTATTGCCAAATAAGTGTTTATTACTAGATTAATGTTAAAAAAAAAAAAAAAAACAGACATACTGTATGTCAGATTCTCGTCTCCACATGCGTTGGAGACCCGCCCCCGTGCTTAGCACTACATTTACATGCAAGGTTTATGTAAACAACTCCATTCAGATGTAAGTAAATGCTAATTGCTATGTTGTTTGGTGAGGAGTGATGTGCAGATGCTGTCCAACAGAACAGGAAGGGCTTGAATGAAGAAACGAAAAAAAATTCTATATTTTTATGTAAATATCCTTATATGCACTTAACACTTAACTTAACTTTCCCTGAGAAAATGACTCGTCACCTCGATGAACATGAAGCACTGAAAATATTTTTTTTAATAATTCATGCTTTTTTGCTGTTTGTGTCCAGCATTGAATAATTATTGGACCACATAATAATTGTCAAAGGCTGGAATGTAGCTGTGAATTTCTGACTGACTCACCACACTAGATGCTGTATGCCCAGGGTGGGGTGCCAACTCATCACAGGACACAAATGCACAGCCACTCACAATGCATGTCTTTAGACTGCAAAAGAAACGGGAGAACGAAGAGAGGAACCCACAAAGCATGCAAACTCCACAAACACTGACTGGAGTCAAGATTCCAAGGTGCTAACCACTTAACAAGCGTACCATAATTTATAATGCAGCATTCTGAATCTAGGTGTAATTTAAACATTAAAGATAACTTTAGCCAATTCTTACTGTGTGTTTGATTGGACCAACGTCCTGAGCGTTCACCACCGTATCCAAGTTTTATAATATCAAACAAAATAGTTCAATTACATTTAAACTTAATGCTTCAACACTTATATAGCTTAAAGTTTTGGTTAACCAACTTTGCAAAAGTCAATGTAAATGTTCTTAATTTATACTGCTTATGTAATTATATTAATTAATATAGATGTAAATATACTGTATGTAAATAATATAGCATTTAAAAAGCTTAAAGTTTTGGTAACCCAACATTGTATGCAGACATCAGTGTAAATGTTCTTTATTTTATACTGCTTAAGTAATTATATTAATTAATGAAATGGTTTAACAAAAAAAAAAATCATTCTCTCTCTTTTTTTTTCAGTGTCGGGTAAAAATATCACACAAAAGTTCAAAACACAACATGTCATATCTACATCATTTACATGCCAACTGGCTCATCTGCTGTTTTACTGAAGAGCCCCATAGGCAAATTTCCGTTCCCAGATTGCCTGTAGTGTGTGAGTGAGTGTGTGTACCTAAGGATAAGTGGTATAGAAGATTAATTAATTAATTAATTAATATGATGTGTAAATCATACTAATTAATCCTATCACACTAAGGATGAGTACATTAGGGGGCCAGGGGTAGCTCAGTGGTTAAGGTATTGGACTACAGTTTGGAAGATCCCAGGTTCAAACCCCACAACCACCAAGTTGCCACTGTTGGGCCCTTGAGCAAGGCCCTTAACCCTCAACTGCTCAGGGCCCGGTTTCTCGATAACACACACTATTCGCGCGCTAAGAAGACTCTTAAGATATATCTTACGTTAAGTGATAACTTTTCTAAGTGTATTTCTCGAACTGTCTCTTAGGAGTCTTCTTGAGACGCTGCCTCTTACATCCGACGTTACAAGTCGCTGTCTACAGTGAAGCTCCTGAATTAGCGGACATCGGTGGCTCAGGAATCGATTTTTGACTCCTTTTGCATGACAGCGTTAAGAAAGACGGTTAAAAGCGTTAATTTGCATACTTTCTATGCAAATTAAACATTGCACTAAATTCTTTTAATAGCGTTTATTTTGACATGGGTTAACTTATCAATAACATGTCGCAGTAGACAAATATATAAATTAAATCATCAAACTGTTGCTAATATTTTCATGTAACCTGTGGCCGTGAAACGATCCGGGTATCCAATCATAGTTGATTGACAAACAGCTGATAACACTCTTCACCAGCTTCAGAAACAATGTGAAACATGTCAGTTGTTGGGGTTGTATAGCGCACTTATGGAATTAATACGATGAGATGACAGAGTGGAGGTTTAATACTGTACCCCTACTGTATCTCACCTATGCGGATTCGCGCGGTGGCCATAAGTGCGGTTCATCATGATTCAGCGCGAGTTTTGGTGCCATGGTTACGTTTCCATTTTACCACGCAAAAAAATTAAACATGTTTAACATGTGGAAGCTCGCGGACCTTGTAGATCTTCGCGGAACGTCGGGCGATCACTCGAGGCGGATCACGGTGCCTAATACCCCTATCTCATCTGTGTGGCCGGACTCATCTCTGTGAGCTGCCGCGTTTGCCCGGCGACGTTCCTTTAACGTTCCGCGAAGTTCTGCAAAGTCTGCAAGCTTCCGCGAGGACCAGCAAAAAAATTAAACGTTTAATTTTTCATGCGGAAAGTTGGAAACAAATGCAAAAACCCGGGGTGAATCATGATGAACCCTACTTATGGCCACAGCGCGAGACCACGCAGGTGAGATAGGGGTATAACAACCGCATCTCACAGTGAGTCAAACCACATACAGTAAGTGAATAGAGGTATTAAACATTACAATCACCCAGAAAAATTAATGGATGCGGGGTTTGAAACTCCCAAGGTTATTTTCTCATTTAACTAAATCAAATTTCATAAAAAATAAAACTTGTCAAAAGAAAAGCCCATAAAGTTATGGATAATGGATAATGATCAATGAAACATATTTTAAACAAAAAGCAGCGAACAGGACGGGGAGTGTAAGTACGATGCGTTGGCCTGGCACGTGCAGGTCTGAGCAGCTCAAGAAGCTCCATAATCTGTTGCCTTGGATCTCGGGGGAAATATGAAAAGGGCTGAAGTTTTGTCTAAAGGAAAAATTTACATGACCCACACGGCTCCACGGACGGCGCCGTGTTCAGTTTAACACAACAACACGCTGTATCGCTGCCAAATTGTTTGCCACCTTTGCCAATTTTAATTAATTATTCACATTATTAAATAGGCTAATTAAAAGTCACTCTATTAGTTCTGATATCAACTAAAATAATATTCTTAAACAGGTCTACAGTATATTGGGTGTGTGAGTGTGTGTATGTGTGTGTGCCCTGCGATGGATTGGCACCCTGTCCAGGGTGTACCCCGCCTAGTGCCCGAAGTCTCCTGGGATAGGCTCCAGGTCCCCCGCGACCCTGAACACAGGATTAAGCGGTATAGAAAATGAATGAATGAATGAAGGTCTACAGTATATTCCATCATTAATACGACTTTGATAACGTGCCATAATGTGTTTACATACACCGCTGGTTTATAAAGACTGCTGCTCAGTGGCGGCGACTAGCGTCTTGAGCTGAAACTACGCTAAGAATGAGTTACGGTTGGTCCAGACCAACCTTACGAACGTGTGACTTAGCTAAGAGATACTTAGCGTAAGAACGTTTCGGGAAATGCGCCATAACGTTAAGAGAAAGGTTAAGGTACAACTTAAGAACTACTTAGCGATAAGAAGCTTTCGAGAAACCGGGCCCTGATGTGTAATGAGATTAAAAATGTAAGTCGCTCTGGATAAGAGCATCTGCCAAATGCCTAAATGTAAATGTAAATGTACATTATGAGCATTACTTATTAAGTATTATATGCTTTCATGTATGGACCTCATAGAAGGTAGTTACTACATGAACAATACTGTAGTTCAAGCACAGTAAGTGAAAGTAAGGTTACAGCTGTGCCCCTTAACCTGTTTAATAAATCATGAAAGATCCCGAAACATGATCTCAAATCCCGGTGGTCTATGAAAAAGATGTCACTGTCAATTCTCATACATCTTACCTCATTCATTTCAACTCCATCTTTTTTCTTGGATCTTAATTAAACCTGGCATGTTTTCTAATTACATAATAAAAAGAGACTGGTTCATTCAGTATTGCAGAATTTATACCTGATCGACAGACAGAAAATGGCCTCTGACACTAGCATGCTGAAGACACGAAGAAATTACGAGCTTTTTTCCCCCCACTTCAGATGATGTATATTCATAGTGACACTGTGGCCATTAGCTACAGAAACCGAACACCGTTTTTGAGGAAAGTACTGCTGCAAGGTGATGACTCACATGAAAACGAGCCAGTGAGAGAAAGTGAGAAAGAGAGGCTGCCACGTTAGTATGTCCTTGCCAGGTCTGCGCATCGCATCCGCGTCAAGGTTTATTCCAACTGGAATAATTTATGCCAAAATGGCCCACAGGGCTTTAGAGGTTTTTTTTTTTTTTTACAGACGTAGGTCAGTGGGAACCAGCCTGAGAGGTGTGCTAGCTCTGTGGGAGGAGTGTGCTCAGGCAAAACAAGAACAGCTAGATCACCTACAGTAAGACCGTCACTGCAACAATCCACCGTCACATAAGGTCACACGGGCAGAAATGTCATGAACCGTTACATCTCATTTGAGAGGTGTATAAAAACGGGTCTTGACCCCGACGGTGATCTTTGACTCCTGTACACCCACTCATCCTCTTAGTATAGGAATACAAACAACAGCACGCCTTTGCTTCTGCGCCGCTCCTTGCACATCGCCATGAAAAAGTCAATAAGAAACTTAGAAAACATTCAAATACTGTTTGTTTTCTTTTCTTAAAAAAAAAGAAGAAGAAGAAGAAGAAGACAATATTTAGCTTTGCTGAATATGAAACATATCTTATTTCCTGCATTTTCTTTTCCAGTGTCGACTTCAGTTTCCTTACTGCATATCATTACATTTCATGGTCTCCTAGTTTATTCATCCCTTTGAATCATTTTAATACTTCTCAACTACTACTAGAATGAGTAAAAGCACTGCCTTTCTCACCTCCTGCCATGGCCTTCGACAAAACTGCAATCGTGGCAATTGTGTATTCCAAAGGAGTCTAATTTACTGCGCTGTCCTCATCGTGTCTATCTTGAGTGTCCATGCAGTGACGGATAAAAGCTCTATTCAAAAATCAAGCAAAATTAAACTCTCTGCATAGACTACCGAGACATGGAGCATGTGAGAATTATGTGAATCGTTGTCAGAGGGGAGGCCTTTCATTGGTTTAGACCTAGACATGTGTGATGTGGCTTTTTTTGTCCAATTTGGCTACCATCATATGTTTCCTGTCATCTTTATCATTTGCCCTTGCTCTCACAATAGCTTTGTCTCTGACAACAGTTTTCAAGGAATTTGGCTAAAAATCATTTAAGATCTCGATATCATTTAGTGTGCTGGATATCATTATCCAAAAAGCAATTTAGATATTCTGTGACATGCATGAACATTGACACAGAGACGAATTTAATGGCAGTCTGGGTTTCCACCATTTATATCAATACAGTACCATTTGAGTCAAATATACTGTAGCCTTCTCGTATTTCTTAGACATGACCTGACAACCGCTATAGAACGATCGCAAGCTTCAGAAAAGTTAAATCAAGCGCACTGCACTGCTTATCGTGGCATAAGAATTCAATTCAAGTCAATTTCCTCCAATTAACAGATAATAACAGAAAATAAAATACTTTTTTTTTTTCACTTTCTTAGGCCAGCTTTCAAATTTGACTCAAAGAATCACCTGAATAGATGAAGGCTTTAAAATATCATTATATGTTCTCATGATTTTTACTTAATTTCTTCTAAATTCAGTCCTTCACCAAAAAAACACTGACATATCATAAATCTATGAAATATTATTGAAATTCTACATAGTTACCCATTTTAGACGTTTACCCATCTTAAAATTATTTTGCAGCAATGATTTTTTTAAGAAGTGAAGAAAACACACCTAACAGATATATATATATAAGGATATACTGTATGTATAAATGGATGGATGGATGGATGGATGGATAGATGGATGGATAGATAGATAGATAGATAGATAGATAGAGACAATTTATGCTCCCGAAGTGTCATGCACACGCAATCTGCGCCCGGCACTAGGACCCGGAAGTAAGACGGGCGCAAAACCAGGAAGTATAAAAGAGGTAAACAAACGATCAATGATGGCTTACCGCTCAGTCATTGAGTTCGGCCCATGTCAGCTCCAGTTGTCGTTTCAGCAAACCGTGAGTACTCACATGTTGGTTCCGTTGTCTTTTGCTATTGTGTGTGTATTTCTAGGACGCGGGTCAAATTTGTGTTTTTCCCTTGCTCCGTTTTTGTGAGAGTCCTTAAACTAAATCGCGTGGTTATCCTGCCTGCTCGCTTCCTTCCGCGTTTGGGTTTATCCTCCATGCTACATTGGGCTAACCGCTAAAGCTACGTCTTCTGGTCACCTCAGGTTAGTCCATCTTGACAGAATGACTGAGCCCTCCGCGGTAAACCCAGCGGATTATGCGAGTCTCTGCGGCGTTGTAGATCAGCATGCGGCGTTAATCAATCAGCTAACCGGGGATCTCGCTTCCCTCCGCCGCGAGGTCGCTGAGCTCCGGCGGGAGAATACGGATCTCCGCGCAACTGTTGATGACGTCACTGCTTGATCGCACGCCGCGGGGGCCGCGGCGCCGCATCCCCCCCCCCCTCCTCCTTCTGATGTTTTTCTTTCTCTACCAGAGAAGTGGAACGGCACGGACGGGAAGTGCAGCGTGTTTCTGACAGCTCTCGATCTGGTGTTTGAGTTTAATGCCACCAAGTACTCCACCGATCGCCTTCGCATTGCTCTTCTCATTTCGTTGCTAAAAGGGCAGGCAGCTGAGTGGGCCACGGCAGTTCTTCGGGCAGACACAGACACCGCCCACTCATATAATGAGTTCACCCACCAACTCAGATTAACTTTTGAACACCCTGCGGGCGAGGTGGAGACCGACACAAAGCTCTATCACCTGCGGCAGGGAGGATCGTCTGTGAGTCGCTACACCGCCGAATTCCGAACACTCGCCGTCCAGACCACCTGGGGAGACACAGCGCTCCGGACATCCTACTACGAGGGACTGGCTTCCAGGATAAAAGACGAACTAGCCGGGCAAGAGCTTCCTGCCACGTTGGAGGGTTTAATCCAACTCGCCCTCCGAATTGACCAACGCCTCATCTCTCGCCCGAGGCCAGCCCCTAGAACCTTGCCGCCAGCACCCACCTTCGCCTTCACCCCTCCACGACCATCAAGCCCCGCTACCAATACCACCTATGGACATGTCGGTTCTCCACCTCCTGCCGTGGTTGACACGGGAGCCGGGGAACCCATGCAATTAGGGCGCGCATCCCTGACCGTTGCAGAACGAGAACGACGCTTCAGAGAGGGGCTCTGTGCCTATTGCGGTTCAGCAGAACATCACAGAGCCATATGTCCACGTCGCCAAGGAAACGCTCAAACCCGGTGAGTGATGAGAGCTGCTCACCGGGTCATCTTCACCTCTCCGCCACGACACCTAGCGTCTCTCGTCTCACGGTACAGGTATCCCTCCAGTTTGGCCACAAACGGGTCAGAAGTACTGCATTCATCGACTCCGGGGCCGCAGGCAACTTCATTGACTCTTCCTATGCCAAAGAACTGGGGGTAAAGTCCGAAGCGTTATCCCAGCCTGTTCGAATTACATCAGTAGACGGTCGGCCCCTCTCCTCCAGCCCCATTACCACCCAGACTCAACCCATCACCCTCATCATCGACCATCACCACGAACTGATTCAGTTCCACCTCACCTCCGTCTCATCTCCACCCATCATACTCGGGCACCCGTGGCTTCTACAGCACGATCCACTAATCTCTTGGACCCAAAACCGGGTCTTACAATGGGGTCCGACCTGTTCCGAACTCTGCCTACGGGCTCCGGCTGGGACATGCTCTAGGGAGTCCGAGGCCCCCGACGTCGACACCAACGCCATCCCTGTCGCCTATCAGGACCTGGCTGAAGCGTTCTGCAAGCGACGGGCTACTCACCTACCACCTCATCGCCCTTACGACCTGGCGATAGACCTTCAGCCGGGTTCCATCCCTCCCCGCGGCCATCTCTACTCCTTGTCCACCTCTGAGACACGGGCGATGGAGAAGTATGTGTCTTCCGCCCTACGTCATGGTACCATCCGGCCCTCCTCATCACCCGCTGCCGCGGGGTTCTTCTTCGTGAAGAAAAAAGGCGGCGAACTACGCCCATGTGTCGATTATCGGGGGCTCAATAACATCACGATTAAGAACCGACACCCTTTGCCTCTTACCAACTCTGCCCTGGACGCCCTCTCTGGCGCCACCATTTTCACGAAGTTGGACCTCCGGAGTGCTTACAACTTGGTGCGCATCAGAGAGGGCGATGAGTGGAAGACGGCCTTTATCACCCCCACAGGACACTATGAAAGCCTCGTTATACCATTTGGACTTTGCAATGCACCTGCAGCCTTCCAACACTTCATAAATGACGTTCTCAGAGATATGCTCGGCCGGTGGGTTTTCGTCTACCTAGACGACATTCTTATATATTGACATACCCCTACAGAACATGTCCAACACGTCAGAGCGGTACTGAAGAGATTAATCGCCCACCAACTGTACTGTAAGTTGGAAAAGTGTGCTTTTCACGAGCACTCCACCACGTTCCTGGGTTTTGTCATCTCGCCCCAGGGTGTGGCCATGGACCCGCAGAAACTCGAAGTTGTGTGTCATTGGCCCCTACCCAAGACCCTCAAGCAACTTCAACGGTTTCTCGGGTTTGCGAACTTCTATCGTCGCTTTATCCGGGACTACAGTACGGTTGCAGCCCCATTAACCGCTCTGACCAAACCCTCTTCTCATCACTTCCAACTCAACTCTACTCCCATCTCCGCTTTCCACGAACTCTGTCACAGATTCACCTCCGCTCCCATCCTTCTTCATCCAGATGCCAACCAACCATTCGTTGTGGAGGTGGACGCCTCGGATGTGGGCGCCGGGGCCGTTCTCTCTCAACGAGGTCCAGACCAGAAGCTACACCCTTGTAGCTTCTTCTCCAAAAAGTTTGATCCCACTCAGCAGCGATACGGGGTGGGGGACCGCGAGCTGCTGGCAATAAAGTGGGCATTGGAAGAATGGCGACACTGGCTCCAGGGCGCCAGCGAACCATTTATCGTCTGGACCGACCACCAAAACCTCATCACCATCCAGAATCTCAAGCAGTTGAACCCCAGACAGGCGCGGTGGGCTCTGTTCTTTGAACATTACAATTTCCATCTTTCCTACCGCCCGGGGTCCAAAAATATCAAAGCCGACGCACTCTCACGGCAACACGAAGAGGACGCCCCCCGGGCGGATCATCCAAGATTATCGCCCCACTCCGTTGGGAACTGGAGACAAGGGTGCGCCAAGCACAGGCTTCGGAGAACGAACCGGCAGGCGTGCCGCCTGGACGACTCTACGTACCCAACGCAATGAGGAGCGAGGTCATACAATGGGGACACTCCACCCCCATCTCTGGACACCAAGCTACACAACGCACCCTACACTTCATCCGACGCGCCTTTTGGTGGCCATCCATGGCAAAGGAGATCCACGAGTTCGTCCAGGTGTGCCCAGTGTGCGCCCGGGCTAAGAGCACCAATCGACCAACACCCGGGGAACTCCAACCACTCCCTGTTCCTCGCCGGCCCTGGTCGCACATTGCCGGTGACTTCATCACGGGCCTGCCGGTCTCAGAAGATAAAGACACCATCCTCACCATCGTGGACCGTTTCTCCAAAGCTGTGCACTTGGTGGCCCTTTCCGGACTCCCGTCAGCTAAACAGACAGCCGAGCTGATATTAGAGCACGTAGTCCGCCTGCATGGGTTCCCCAAGGACATCGTCTCGGACAGAGGGCCCCAGTTCACTGCCCGGTTCTGGAAGGCCTTCTGCCGTCTGATCAACTCCACTTGCAGTCTCTCATCCGGTTACCACCCCCAAACTAATGGTCAGACGCAGCGGACCAACCAACAGCTGGAGCGCTACCTGAGGTGTTTCGTGGCAGATCGTCAGCGCTCCTGGGCCTGCCACCTCACCTGGGCTGAACTTTCTCACAATCTTCACGTCTCCACCGCCACCAAGTTAAGCCCTTTTGAGGTGTGCTACGGTTTCCAACCTCCGATGTTCGAACACCAAGAACCGGAGGTTGATGTACCATCGGCCCACCAGTTGGTCCGCAGGTGTCGACGGGTATGGCGCCTTGCCAACGCAGCCATACGACAAGCCAACACCCGCTACATCACCCAACACCGCCGTCGACACCCACCGGGACGATTGTACCACGTAGGTGACAAAGTCTGGCTGTCTACACAGAATTTACATCTCCACACTGAATCCAAGAAACTCTCCCCCAGATTCATTGGCCCTTATCGCATCACCCACCGTATCAACCCTGTCACCTACCGGCTCCAGCTGCCTGCGGCGCTCCGGATCCATCCAGTCTTCCACCTGTCCCAGTTCAAGCCCTTCATCACATCACCCATGATTCCACCCACCCCCCCAGCTCCTCCTCCCCGGATCATCGACGGCGGTCCCGCCTACACCGTGCACCGAATCCTCGACTCGCGCCCTCGGGGCAAAGGTACGCAATACCTGGTGGACTGGGAGGGCTATGGCCCCGAGGAGTGATCTTGGATCCCGGCCCGGTTCATTCTCGACCCGGAGCTAATTCGGGACTACCGTCACAGGGTATCCTCCGCCCCAGGACCGTCAGGAGCCAGTCCTGGACAGGGGGGTACTGTCATGCACACGCAATCTGCGCCCGGCACTAGGACCCGGAAGTAAGACGGGCGCAAAACCAGGAAGTATAAAAGAGGTAAACAAACGATGGCTTACCGCTCAGTCATTGAGTTCGGCCCATGTCAGCTCCAGTTGTCGTTTCAGCAAACTGTGAGTACTCACATGTTGGTTCCGTTGTCTTTTGCTATTGTGTGTGTATTTCTAGGACGCGGGTTAAATTTGTGTTTTTCCCTTGCTCCGTTTTTGTGAGAGTCCTTAAACTAAATCGCGTGGTTATCCTGCCTGCTCGCTTCCTTCCGCGTTTGGGTTTATCCTCCACGCTACATTGGGCTAACCGCTAAAGCTACGTCTTCTGGTCACCTCAGGTTAGTCCATCTTGACACGAAGAAACTTCACAGGTATGAAGTTTATTTTATGAAGACTCATTGGGTAAGGCTCAGAGCAACTTATAACAAGGTTATGAGTCAAGCTGATATTGTTGTCTCTTTGTGCACGTTCCTAACCGTCTGTTCCAATCCTCTAAGTCTGCGGTATCAAATCTGTCCCTGTGCGCTGGCTCTAGTCTTCTTTCAATCTAGGATGTGAAAAGAAAAGAATTTTACTGTGCTGTACGTGTAGATGTGACAAAAATGCAAGAAGAAATTAAGGCAGATTATCCTTCTCATAGCTGACAGTGAATACGTTGGTAAATTATAGCATTACAGTTTATATCTACAGGAGGGGTCAATGGGGATTGTTGCAATTTTGGAACCAGCTCCTAATGGTCCTTTGAGGAACTGCATTTTTTGCAGTTCCACATTGGACTCAACATGGTATACTGTAATCAGTGGCAAGACAATGCCGCACACAGGAAGGACTAGAACTGCTACAAAGACCCATGAAGAATGACAAACCAGCGCAACAAGTTTTGACTCATGCAGCACAGTGAGA
This sequence comes from Channallabes apus, assembly GCA_030522415.1. Taxonomy (NCBI): domain Eukaryota; kingdom Metazoa; phylum Chordata; class Actinopteri; order Siluriformes; family Clariidae; genus Channallabes; species Channallabes apus. Next base: position 18,989,147 of record CM060105.1, on the reverse strand, counting down.
AGGAGTCGATCTCATTCTTATTCTTACTGTATGACTCAATAACAGCATCCACAGTGAGCCTTATAGGATAGCTGAACGCATCCAGCCATATAATCAGATTTCGCCAATGCAGCTATTCATTGCTATGCCATATGCTTTATTTTAACTTATGATAGCTGTGCTTGTAACAAAGTTTAGTTGAGGACAGTGATGAACTCACTAACAAAACGGATTTCAAAATCAACTCCTTCTCTGTCAATTAGGCGTAAAATCTGCCTCAATGTCTCCCTGCTGCTTTTGCTTCCATGAAGTACCGCATTTCTGCTGCATAAAGTACATCTGCACTGTATATCTATTTTGAGTCATTCAATAATCAAACAATATCACACAAGAGCGAGTGCTGTTGTGATGAATATCAGCATGACTGTGATGCAGCCGGAGCCATCACAGCCATGCTGAATCCAGCACAACCTCGAGTGTGATATTGCTTTTACATAACAAATATATTTATGTATTATTTAACCTGTTATTTATTTCCGCCAGTCACATATCCTTCTGTGACTGGCGGAACTAATTAACCATCACTGCCGGAGCTGGCGACTGAGAGTTAGAAGTAGTTTTAAATTCTTAGCAGTACTGTGTTGTAGTGATGGGTCGTTCATGAACGATTCGTTCTTTTTGAACGAATCTTTAACATGACTCAGATGAACGAGTAGTCTCGGAGAGTGATTCGTTCATTTTCTATTGAGCCCGCATGCGCAAATCATCGCAAAACCTCTGTACTGTATGTTATATACAGGAAACAGAAATGCGTAGTTACCTTTGAGTCTTTTCGGTCCTGAATCGTTCATTCTTTGTCACATGTCTCCCATAGATGCTATGCAGTGAGGTACACAGGAAACAGTATTGAGCGATTCTTTCTCAATGACTCTTCTACTCCGAGTCGTTCGTTCCTTTGTCATGTGACTCCCACAGACGCAATAGATTCAAAAGAACAAACGACTCAGACTAGAAGATATAAGAGGTGAGCTACTCATTCTGTTTATGATAATATGTCCTTAGCTGCATTGTAATATTTTGATTACTGGAACTATAGCCAAAATTTGTGTATATAGACATATTGGAGGTCTGTTTATTTAAAATGTAACATTTAATTTTAGTTCTGATCCAAAGAACGAAATGAACTAAATGACTAATTTTGATGAACAAGATTCAAAGAACCGAGTCACTAAAATGATTCAAACATTCCATCACTACTGTGTAGCCAAAATGTGAGGTGAACAAACCAAAAAAGTGGTGGACAGTCCTGTAAATCTCATAAGTTTATCTTTATATTTCCACATATTCTGCTTTAGAATATCAGATACATTAATGTCTGTTTTCCGGGGTTAAATGGGAAGTTAAATAGTGTTAAATGGGAAAACTAGTGCACTTTGTAGGGTGTGCAATTACTTGTTCAACACAACAAGTAGGGCCCTTGATCAAGGGTTAGCGAGGGATTTGGAATTTAGCCCTGTTCGAAGAACATTCAACGAGTGGAACGCCTGATTATGGAAAACTGTTCATGCAATCATTCACATTAAAGGAACTCGTCTGAGAGTTATTGCCACATTCCCCATACATTCTGCAGAATTAGAAAGTGTAGATACATTTTACTATATTCAAGATATTTTGGCTTGCCGAGATTTCAGCATGCAGTTCGATCATGGCTCTGGCATGCTGGGAAATCTTGATGGTATCCAAGCACTAGTGAAACATTGCGATGAGTGCATTAGTGTATCAGGGGATTATATAGAGAAAAAATATATAGTTTTTAATCTCAGAACATCTGCACACTCAAAACTTGAAAACCCCTCATCTGTCTGTGTGTGTACAGTATATACTGTACAGTATGTACTGTCAGATCTCATTCTTGCTCTCGACGCTGTATTCTTGAGGAACATACAGTACTGTAGATCCTCCATAAAGCTGATGCTAGACCATCACAAGCATACGATTACAGAGACACATAGTAATGTTTAAGTATCTACTGCATGAGTTAATTTGCATTCTGAGTGGCCGGGTTCGAGAATTTAATGTCCCACGGCCTCCACTGTGTCCTTCCACGCAGTGATACAGGTCAGCCGTAGCTTCTTGACATGAAGGTTCGGTGTGAAAAGCTATTAAAACTCTGGCTAGTCTCTCTACATCAGCCCCATGAGTTTCCTATAACACAGTGAAGATGGACAGCACACAATGTTGTATACTGTCAGGATTTAATAGCTCTGGGAGGTACAGTACAGCTCAGAGCGCGCAGCTCTGCGGGTTTGTGTGTGTGTGTGTGTATGTGTGTGTGTGTGTGTGTGTGTGTGTGTGCGTGTATGTGTGTGTGCAGCAATATAGTCCCTGTCTAGCAAATAGTTGAGATCTGAGTGATGACAAAGCCTTATCAATGTGTTTTTGAAAGGAGTGATAACCATGACTCGAGCTGGGATGAAAGCAGGATCCCATCTCAAGGTAAAGTGTAGGACATTTATTATTAAAAATGTCTCTCACAAGGGAGACATACGAGTGAATAAAGCACCTCGTCAGTCTTACATTATCTTAAAGCTTTTTGCACACGTGCTGTACATCTCAGGCATGTACAGTACAGTATGTGTCTCTCTCTCTCTCCGGCTGTCGCATGCATGATTCAGCATGCAGGTCTTATCTGCATTATCAACTTTATTCTTTGATCGTCAAAAATTTTATGATTATATCGCAGAACATGTTTGCTAAAAAAAAAAAAAACTTATTCTCGCTTTAGGCACTTTAGTTTTTTCAGGTCTCTTGCAAGCCGCACCTAATTAGAATAATCAAGATTTAACACTCCAGATTTTTTTTTAAGTGTTTTACATGGTGAACACTTCCTGCAAGAGACATTTAATTAACGTTTTAGGAAGAAGACTGCAATGTCAGCACTTTGGAACAGTCAAATGTAGGATACTTTGTGTATGATGTGGTTTCTCAGTAACATGACAAGCTGCATTCTGTATGTGTGGCTTATGGGCTTCAAAAGAAAGCAATGTTTTGTGCCACAATATTAAACATAATTAAAATGGATGAAAAATATCATACATTTATTAATAAATCCAAACTTGGCAGATTGATGTGGTATAAGAGGAATATAGCACTTTGGGAAAGCAATCTTCTCATACCTGAGGGCAACAACAGAAGTATCAACAGTGATTGTTTTTCTATAGCAAACTGCCATGTTGTGTTTAAGTATTTATTATTATTATTATTATTATTATTATTATTATTCCCCTCCTTGAACCACCACCATATTGTAGTGGAGGGGTTTGCATGTCCCAATGATCCTGAGAGCTATGTTGTCTGGGGCTTCATGCCCCTGGTAGGGTCACCCATGGCAATCTGGTCCTAGGTGAGGGAACAGACAAAGAGTGGTTCAAAACACCTCTTATGATGAATGCAAACTTTGGTAAACGTTTTCCCTCGCCCGGACGTGGGTAACCGGGGCCTCCCTCTGGAGCCAGGCCTGGAGGTGGGGCCCGATGGCGAGCGCCTGGTGGTCAGGCCTGCACCCATGGGGCTCGGCCGGGCACAGCCCGAACAGGCAACGTGGGTCCCCCTTCCCATGGGTTCACCACCTGTAGGAGGGGCCAAAGAGGTCGGGTGCAGTGTGAGTTGGGCGGTGGGCGAAGACAGGGGCCTTGGCGGTCTGATCCTCGGTTGCAGGGAGGATCTGATCCTGGCTCTAGGGACGTGGAATGTTACCTCTCTGGCGGGGAAGGAGCCTGAGCTAGTGCATGAGGTTGAGAAGTTCCGGCAAGATATAGTTGGACTCACCTCGACGCACAGCTTGGACACTGGAACCAGTCTCCTTGAGAGGGGCTGGACTCTCTTCCACTCTGGTGTTGCCACCGGTGAGAGGCGCCGAGCAGGTGTGGGCATACTTATTGCCCCCAGGCTCTGGGCCTGTACACTGGGGTTCACCGCAGTGGACGAGAGGGTGGCCTCCCTCCGCCTTGGGGTGGGGGGACGGATCCTTACTGTTCTTTGCGCTTATGCGCCGAACAGCAGTTTGGAGTACCCGCCCTTTTTGGGGTCTCTAGAGAGGGCGCTAGAGAACGTCCCTTCTGGGGACACCATCGTTCTGTTGGGGGACTTCAATGCTCACGTGGGCAATGACAGTGAGATCTGGAAGGGTCGTGATTGGGATGAACGGCCCCCCCGATCTGAACCAGAGCGGTGTTTTGTTATTGGACTTCTGTGCTCGTCACGGATTGTCCATAACGAACACCATATTCAGGCATAAGGGTGTCCATATGTGCACCTGTCACCAGGACACCCTAGGCCGCAGTTCGATGATCGACTTTATGTTCGTGTCGTCAGACTTGCGGCCACATGTTTTGGACACTCGGGTGAAGAGATGGGCGGAGCTGTCAACTGATCACCACCTGGTGGTGAGTTGGCTCCGTTGGTGGGGTAGGATGCCGGTCAGGCCTGGTAGACCCAAACGTATTGTGAGGGTCTGCTGGGAACGTCTGGCAGAGTCCCCTGTCAGGACGAGCTTCAACTCCCACCTCCGGCAAAGCTTCAACCACGTCCTGGGGGAGGTGGGGGACATTGAGTCCGAATGGACTATGTTCCGTGCCTCCACTGTCGAGGCGCCGTAAGGTGGTCGTGGTGGCAACCCAAGAACCCGTTGGTGGACACTGGCGGTGAGGGATGCCATCAAGCTGAAGAAGGAGTCTCACCGGGCCTTTTTGGCTGGTGGCACTCCGGAGGCAGCTGATAGGTACCGGCAGGCCAATCGGAATGCAGCTTTGGTGGTTACTGAGGCAAAAACCCGGGTGTGGGAGGAGTTTGGGGAGGGCATGGAAAATGACTTCGAGACGGCTTCGAAGTGATTCTGGTCCAACATCCGGCGTCTCAGGAGGGGAAAGCAGTGCACGGTCAACACAGTGTATAGTGGGGATGGTGCGCTGCTGACCTCAACACGGGACATTGTGGGTCGGTGGGGTGAGTACTTCGAAGACCTCCTTAATTCCACCAACATGCCTTCCAATGAGGAAGCAGAGTCTGGGGACATAGAGGTGGACTCTTTCATCTCTGGGGCCGAGGTAGTCAAAAAGCTCCATGGTGGCGGGGCCCCGGGGGTGGATGAGATCCGCCTGGAGTTCCTCAAGGCTCAGGATGTTGTAGGGCTGTCATGGTTGACACGTCTCTGCAACACTGCATGGACATCGGGGACAGTGCCTCTGGACTGGCAAACCGGGGTGGTGGTCCCCCTCTTTAAGAAGGGGGACCAGAGAGTGTGTTCCAACTACAGAGGGATCACACTTCTCAGCCTCCCCGGGAAAGTCTATTCAGGGGTCCTGGAAAGGAGGGTCAGTCGGATAGTCGAACCTCGGATTCAGGAGGAGCAGTGTGGTTGTCGTCCGGGTTGCGGAACAGTGGACCAGCTCTTCACCCTTAGCAGGGTCCTGGAGGTGGCATGGGAGTTTGCCCAACCAGTCTACATGTGCTTTGTGGACTTGGAGAAGGCATTCGATCATGTCCCTCGGGGAGTCCTGTGGGGGGTACTCTGGGAGTATGGGATATTGGATTCCCTGTTAAGAGCTGTCCGGTCCCTGTACAACCGGTGTCGGAGCTTGGTCCGCATTGCCGGTAGTAAGTCGGACCTGTTTCCAGTGAGAGTAGGACTCTGACAAGGCTGCCCTTTGTCACCGATCCTGTTCATAATTTTTATGGACAGGATTTCTAGGCGCAGCCAGGGTGTTGAGGGGGTACAGTTTGGTGGGCTCAGGATTGGGTCACTGCTTTTTGCAGATGACGTTCTGTTGGCCTTATCACCCTGTGACCTACAGCTCTCACTGGATAGGTTCGCAGCCGAGTGTGAAGCGGCTGGGATGAGAATCAACACCTCTAAATCTGAGGCCATGGTCCTCAGCCGGAAAAATGGTGGAGTGCCCTCTCAGGGTTGGAAGTGAGATCCTGCCCCAAGTGGAGGAGTTTAAGTATCTCGGGGTCTTGTTCACGAGTGAGGGTAAAATGGAACGGGAGATCGGCAGGTGGATGGGGGCAGCGTCTGCAGTGATGCGGGCTCTGTATCGGTCTGTCGTGATGAAGAAGGAGCTGAGCCAAAAGGCAAAGCTCTCAATTTACCGGTCGATCTATGTTCCTACCCTCACCTATGGTCATGAGCTGTGGGTAGTAACCGAAAGAACAAGATCGCAAATACAAGCGGCCGAAATGAGTTTCCTCCGTAGGGTGTCTGGGCTCTCCCTTAGGGTGCTTTCACACCTACAGCATTTGGTGCGCACCAAACGAGTTTGGTCCCTTGGTTCAGTTCGTTTGCGTTGATGTGAATGCAATCTCGGTACTTTGGTGCGCACCAAATCAATCGATCCGAGACCTGCCTGAAGGGGTGGTCTCGGACCGCTTTATCCGCTCTACTTTGGTGCAGTTCGTCTGGTGTGAAAGCAACCAAACCAAATCTGATGAAATGGTATAGTTTAATGCACTTTGGGGTTGCGGGTAAAATTATTTTCCCTTCCTGATGACTTGATTAAATTTTTCAAGCTCGACTCGCGATGAAATCAAACCGCGGAGAAACGTGGAGTGCCGAGGAAATTAGGTGCCTCTCTGTATTCACATTAAAGATGAAAAATGTGTGGCTGGGCTGTTTCGATCGGCCAACGGATTACCTGATGGATCTGCAGGAAGATCGCCGGCTAATAACAAAATGATCATTCAGGAGGAGGGCACGTCTCTTCTCCCTGAAGTGGCGCGCGATGCGCCGTCAGCGAGATGAATAAACCAGGAAGCTGGTTTGGCGTCGCAGCCGCAAATCGTGTTCGAAATTAATTATCTGAAAATAATGATTTGCACGTACAATGTAGTGCGCGAGGATCAGCACCATGAGCGCAAAGCAAAGCTGTTCCTCCATGATTATTGAAAGTGGCGCGATTTTCTGAAAATAGTCTGTTTCTGGTGCCGATGGGCTTCGCGGTCTATTTTGGTTATAGAACTCTGCGAACTCTTATCGTTTAGAACTCTGCATATGTGAAAGCAAACCATACCAACGTCTGTTTACTACATTGTAACATTTTTCTGACTGGTGCGGACTAAAGCAATCGAACTATAGGTGTGAAAGCACCCTTAGAGATAGGGTGAGGAGCTCAGTCATCCGGGAGGGGCTCAGAGTAGAGCCGCTGCTCCTCCGCATCGAGGGGAGCCAGATGAGGTGGCTTGGGCATCTATTTAGGATGTCCCCTGGATGCCTCCCTTGTGAGGTGTTCCGGACACGCCCCACCGGAAAGAGAAGACCCAGGACACATTGGAGGGACTATGTCTCTTGGCTGGCCTGGGAACACCTTGGGATCCCCCCGGAAGAGCTGGAAGAAGTGGCCGGGGAGAGGGAAGTCTGGGCATCCCTGTTGAAGCTGCTGCCCCCGCGACCCGACCTCGGATAAGCGGAAGAAAAGGGATGGATGGATGGATGGATTATTATTATTATTATTTCTTTTTTTGTGCAACATGTAGTATTATGTTTCTTATAAATATGTCAGTAGTTGCACTAGTGTTAATGCTATCATGTGAAAGTCACAAAAGAGATAAATATTTTTCATTGATGTGTGTATACATCATTGGGACCCTCTCTGGATGTATAAACCATTACTAGATAGGGAAGTGGTGTCTCAGGCAGTTGAAGCTCTGGGTTGCTTTTTAGAGGGACTAGGGTTCGAGCCCCACCACCAAGCAGGTTGCCACTCTTGGCTCTTTGGGATGGTCCTATGCTTATTTATAATACCCAGCCACTGAGATGCTGGGAATCCTCACTACCAGTCCCAAGCCTGGCGAAATGAGTGGCAAGAAGTGCATTCAATGTACAATAAATAAATAAATAAATAAAAATATAAAAAGGGAAGCATTATTAAGTATAAATAATGTCAAGTAAATTATTACATTTGTGTTTTTTGTTTGTTTGTCGTTATTTACCGAAAAAAAGCTAAACACATGGTAAGCTCAAATATAGAACAAATACCTCTTCTATTATTTATTAGTTTGTTTATTTTTTATTTGTTAATTTTTTTAATTAGTTATTTTTATTTAGGCAATTCCTCATATTTTTTCCTCACAATCCCTCATATAATTGCCTTGCTTTTCTATTATGTGAATTATTACTAATCGCAGCTCATTATGTTCAAGTCTAACATCTTCACTCATGGTTGTTCAGTTGGCACCTGGCTGAGGTCTGACCATGTTTCCCGGAGCTTAAATGAAATTCCTGTAACCTGATATTAAAATACTGTCACATCCACCGATCTGCACTGAAATGGAAGTTGTTGCCCACAGGGCTTTGCGTTTGTTTCCATTTTTTAAATTAAATTGCCTTTTAGGGCTGGTTTGTGAAGCTGACTAAGTCCATAGTACTCTCTGTAAAAATCAGGTGCTATGCTAGATTTTCTAATAATATTCTATGTATTAATTCTGTTAAATTAATTGTTAAAATTTAGCAAACTGATTAGGCATTTTTTTAATGGCATGAGTGTCATGTATATATGTTATATATATATATATATATATATATATATATATATATATATATATATATATATATATATATATATATATATATATAACATATATCAATGATAATAATTACTCTTAATGTTTTTTATTCAGCATTATGTACAGTATGTACTTATTGATAGTGATACAAATTATCTATCTAAGATAGATAGATAGATAGATAGATAGATAGATAGATAGATAGATAGATAGATAGAGATATCAAAATCTATCTATCTATTTATCCACTTTACTAGGAACATCTGTAAACCAACAGCCTGTCCTGTAGCAGGGGGTTTTCATGCCTAGCAATCTGTAGAGTTTTTAGAAAATGGTGCTAAAAAACAACAACAAAAAAAAAAAACAGACGAAGGTTACACTCAGGGGACAACCTCTTTTTAAAAATTATTATTAAATTTTTTTTTCTGAAATTCTGCAGTTCCTTGAATGACCACAAGGAGCGCCAAAAGTTTACAGTCTCTACGGGAAAAATGGTTTTGGTTTTCACAGCTTCATTTCCCCTTCATGACAACTGTATGATGGGGTGAATTTTTATGTAACACAATAGGGGCGAGGCTGATTTAAGTAAGAGCTCCACGTGTCAAACACATGTCTGCTATGCACTGCTTTATCTAGAATCAGCTGGATATACAACTGGAATTGTCGTAGTCTAACTAATGACAAGAAATGTACAGTAGGAGTTGACACGGGATGATATATAGAGTATGGATGATAAAGTTCAATCAAATATAAAGAAACATTAGCAGAGTTTGTCCAATTTTTTTAAATACAATCTATGGATCCACTTCTGCAAGGGATCACTAATATTGAACATTTTGCAACCTTTTCTGTTCTGGCTTGTTCTTCCTTGGTTTCATGAATCAAAAGTAATTATAATTTTTTTTGTGACAAATCATGGTTACAGTACCACATATCAATTAAATCTAACATTTTAAAAGAGTGGTGCATTATAAGTTCCCCCCATATATCATAGAGATTTGCAGAGAAGGATAGAGGGATGAGAGGGCGATGTCGGAATGGGAGGCGAGTCGACATCCAGGGCATTAACAAAACATGGCCTCGAGCGTGACCATGTTAATATTCAGCAGTCTTCAGGCAGATCACAGCCAAAAAGATGCATAATTTGTGCTTCTCTGACAGCTTCCACTGTCCCAGTGATTGAATTTACCAAATGGAGGCAACAGGCCTGTGTGCATGCACACACACACACACACACACACACACACACACACATACAACCATGCAGAAGAAATCAGCAAAGCTCACACACACACATATTCACAAACAGATCCACACAAGCTAACACACTCACTCATATTTTATACCGTTTTATCCTGTATACAGGGTAGCGGGGGACCTGGAGGCTATCCCAGGAGGCTTAGGGCACGAGGCAGGGTACACCCTGGACAGGGTGCCAATCCATCGCAGGATTGGCCAGGAAACCGGAGTATCCAGAGGAAACCCACCAAGCACGGGGAGAACATGCAAACTCCATGCACACAGAGTGCTGGGAATCGAACCCAGACCCTGGAGGTGCAAGGTAACAGTGCTAACCACTACACCACCGTGCCGCCACGAGCTAACACAGCTCATTTCAAATTCTAGCTCCATTCTCTGAATGGCCTTTGCCACTGCATGGTCCCAGAACTAATGTTCAATTTATCATCTTTTTCCACAACTCAGCTTCGCACATCACCGCCTCTACTAGCAATAATCAAAACCCGTCTAAGGCTCTGAGAAATATCAATATATTTTTACTCCCTCCTACGCTACAAGACCAATGTTACTTGCTGCAGCACTCCAACTTGTTTTAAGGGCACTGCTTTTAAAGGGCTCCTATCCCATTTTATTGCAGTAAAAATCAGCCATGTGGTTAGTAATATCTGGAGTCAAGTGCATCAAGGCGGTGTGTTTGTCCATTACAGCATTTCCCATCATGTATTCTGTAGAGCGAGCACGTTACAGCTGCTTGATAGATTGCGGAGCATTCGGGACAATTGCCAGTTTTTCTATAACAGATTACAGAAACATTACAGAACACTCACATATATCATGGTCAACTCTGGAAATATTGGCACCCTGCAATGAACATTAACATACTGAAAAATATATACAGTAATTGGAGAACAGTTTCTAAAAGTATAATATACAGTGCTGTGGGAAAGTCTTGAGCCACCCTCATTTCTTTTTTTGCTTGACTTTTTTGTACAGTATTTTAATGTAGTCTTGAGGAATAGTTCTCCAGGCTTCCTTAAGGACTTTATCAGCTCTCTGTACCTGAGCAGTTTCAGAGGAATTTGTGTTGTTTGTTAAGCCACACAGTGGCCTATAAATCATTCAAGCATAAAAAAAAAACATCTAACTTAAGGCATGACCCAGTGAGAAAAAGGTGCAGATGATGACAGATCATCCATATACTGGTGATGCTGAATGCTGAGTTGGTTGGAACGGACGAGAGGGGAAATGAGGTTGCTGCTGAGATTATTGCATAAACAACTAATTTCAAAATTGGATCTTCAGGCACTTTGAAGCCTGTGACAATTTTCTACAGCATTTAATTTATTATGAAAAATGATGGGGTGGCACAAGGTTTTTGCATAGTACTAAAGAGATATAGATATTTAAATCAAAATATAGCATATCTAAATAAAGATAAAATATGGTTGTCTAATAAAATCAAAGAGGGTGAATATACATCAGTTCAAATGTCTCATTTAAAACTTAAATCTTGCCAGAGCACAAAACTACATTTGATCCAGCACAATCTAGGTGTCACATGATGATCTAGAATATAATAAATTGTACATGAACCTTGGGGAAAGAATGAAAACAGAGGCAGGAACAAATGCAAAAATTATTTGACTTTTAATTCCATATTGTAAATTAAATGCACAACCTAAGGTGATAGGCACTATGTCATGCTTTCTTACTCACTCACTTACTTATTCATTCTTTATACACCCGGATCCTATCACAGGGGGACTCAGGGCACTAAGAGAGGTACACTCTGGATGGGTTGCCAGTTCATCTCAGGGAACTACAGCCAATTTTAAATATCAGTTAACCTACTGTAATCTGCTTGTTTTTGTATTGTGGGAGGAAACCAGAGTGCCAGAGAAAACCCACCAACCTTTGAACCCTCGACCCTGTACTCATTCATTCATTCATTCATCTTCTATACCGCTTAATCCTGTGTTCAGGGTCGCGGGGGACCTGGAGCCTATCCCAGGAGACTTCGGGCACTAGGCGGGGTACACCCTGGACAGGGTGCCAATCCATCGCAGGGCACACACACATACACACTCACACACCCATTCACACACTACGGGCAATTTGGGAACGCCAATTAGCCTAACCTGCATATCTTTGGACTGTGGGAGGAAACCGGAGTACCCGGAGGAAACCCACCAAGCACGGGGAGAACATGCAAACTCCATGCACACAGAGACGGGAATCGAGCCTGGCCGGGGAATCGAACCCAGACCCTGGAGGTGCAAGGCGACAGTGCTAACCACTACACCACCGCGCCGCCCGACCCTGTACTGTACAGTAGGTGCTAAACCAAGTGCTGACCACTATGCCACTGTGCCACCTTTCATGGTTTCTTCATGATATTTTGTGTTAAATCTTAAATTTCTGTCTGAGATCTGAATACTGATTTGCACTTGTTAAGTTTGCTACACTCTCACATACTGTATCTCTCTGTAGTTCCCAACTTCCGACACATGATGATGATGGTGAGAAAACAAATAAGCCCCTGAAGATCACAGTTACGGGACTGCACAGCTCGGTTTATTTTGTAACTTATAAAATGAATGATGAAATTCTAACTCTTTAACAACAAGCTGCTTGTAAAATTGTAAAAAAAAAAAAAAAAAGAAGCTAAACTTTTTTTTTAACAACAACCTGTAGGAAATAAAGTGAAGGGATGGAACATTACCCAGTGCATTTATAACTATAACTATAATCATATGAGAGTGTTTTTGGAACAACATCAGCATATGGGGAAGAAAAGTCTTTCCAAGATAAGGATGTAATATAATGGAATTGATAGTCTTGGTGTCACATTTCAGGGTGTATTCCTGCCACTGCGTTCCCAGAATAGGCTCGGGATCCACTAACTGGGATGAAGCAGTTGCTGAAGATGAATACATAATTGCTTCTCTTGTGTTATGGGACTTTGGATTGATACATTTTAGGAGATTTGCTTTATTTTGTTTCACTTTTTTGGAATAATCTCATATTAATTAGTGTTGCATGACTCATGTCTCAACAGAGATGATTTAGATTCAGATCCCCCCCCAATCCCCCCCGCCCCCCAAAAAAATTCCAAATAAAGGTTCACGACAGTCCTACACTCCAATTACTGTACATTTCCATTTTCTCAACAATGGTGGCAATAATCTTGGCACTGACTGTATGCACACAGAGCTACAAAGCTCTAGATCAGATCCTCCCATGAGATGGATATGATAATTTATTGTAAAAACAGACGGCGCACAGCTTAGTGATTTATTGCCTGTGTTGCCACCCATAATTAAGCCCCCTGCTGATTAATTTTGTTTTCTGAGAGTATGTCTCAGTGTGACTTTGGGGGATCAGATGTGCTGCATGATGGAAGTGTGTGCACCACTCTCAGTGCTAATATGCTCTCTCTCTCTCTTCCTGTCTCTTTTTGACTTGTGATGTTTGAGACAGTTCGGAATGGTGATTCATACATGGTGTACGGATGCAGACAGTCTGTAGTTCACACACTGTGTTTTCGGCACCTTTCTATTCCTGGGGTGAAAATTGGCATACCTGTGCTAGTTGAGGTTACCAGTGTTAACCTTCATTATCAGGTTGGATGTGTTTCATATCAGACGGTCTGATGCTGAAGCATGCATACTCTGCCTTATGTGTTATGAGATATGATGGCATTACACATTTTGTAATATTCATTTATTCAGTGTTATTCATTATGTAAGCAAGCTGTAAGGCTATGTTGCGTACATTTTATACCGCAGCACTGTTGATTGTTCACCGAGGTGTTACTGGAGTTAATTATCATCAGCCTCAGCTCTAACATTAGTTCTGGCTGTAAGTCAAATCACAGGTGTATATATATATATATATATATATATATATATATATATATATATATATATATATATATATATATATATATATATATATCACTGTGTTGTTATGTATTATTGCAACAGGCAGTCAAAGCACATAATCACTTTTCCTTACTCATTGTCTATACCATTTTATTCTGTATACAGGGTCGCAGGGGGCCTGGAGCCTATTCCAGGAGACGAGGCGGGGTACACCATGAACAGGGTGTCAATCCACCCCACCACGCACTGGGAGAACAAGGTGGGAATCGAACCCAGATCCTGGAGGTGCAAGGTGACAGTGCTACCCATCAAGCCACCATGCTGCCTATTGTACATAATCTCAGACTAATAATAAACATGTAATTTAATAATCCACCCCCATATTGCAACAGGCAGTCAAAGCACATAATCACTTTCACTTACTTATTGTCTATACCACTTTATTCTGCATACAGGGTCTCAGGGGGCCTGGAGCCTATCCCAGGAGACTTAGTGTATGAGGCGGGGTACACCATGAACAGGGTGTCAATCCATTCCAGGGCACACACACATACATTCACACTTACACGCTCATTCACACACACTACGGGCAATTTAGTAACGCCAACTTGCATCTCTTCAGACCGAATGGAGGAAACCCACCATGCACAGGGAGAAAAGACCCAAGGTGGGAATCAAACTCAGACCCTGGAGGTGCAAGGTGACAGTGCTAACCATCAAGCCACTATGCTGCCCATTGTACGTAATCTCAGGTTAATAATAAACATGTAATTTAATAATAATAAAAAAGTCAAATTATTGTTATATGATTATAGCATTAATGAAAGGAGTCTCCATTGTCAGCTTGATGTAAATTAGAAGCACAAACTAATGTGACAATGAAATGCATGAGACAAGATCAGGAAATCATTATTTGTGCAAACAATGTCAGGTTTTAAGGGTGCTTTCACACCTATAGTTCGATTGTCTTAGTCCGCACCAGTCAGAAAAATGTTACAATGTAGTAAACAGACGTTGGTACGGTTTGCTTTCACATATGCAGAATTCTAAACGAACCAAAATAGACCGCGAAGCCCATCGGCACCGGAAACAGAGTATTTTCAGAAAATCGCGCCACTTTCAATAATCATGGAGGAACAGCTTTGATTTGCGCTCATGGTGCTGATCCTCGCGCACTACATTGTACGTGCAAATCTTTATTTTCAGATAATTAATTTCGAACACGATTCGCGGCTGCGACTCCAAACCAGGTTTCCTGGTTTATTCATCTCGCCGACGGCACATCGCTGCCACTTCAGGGAGAGACGTGCCCTCCTCCTGAATGATCATTTTGTTATTAGCCGGCGATCTTCCTGCAGATCCATCAGGTAATCCGTTGGCCTATCAAAACAGCCCAGCCACACATTTTTCATCTTTAATGTGAATACAGCGAGGCACTTAATTTCCGCGGTTTGATTTCATCACGAGTCGATAGCTTGAAAAATTTCAAGAAGTGAAAAGAATTTTTACTCATAACTGCGTTATCTCTTATACCCAAAGTGCATTAAACTATACCATTTTGTCAGAATTGGTTTGGTTGCTTTCACACCAGACGAACTGTACCAAAGTAGAGCGAATAAAGCGGCCCGAGACCACCCCTTCAGGTAGGTCTCGGATCGATTGATTTGGTGCGCACCAAAGTACCGAGATTGCATTCACGTCAACACAAATGAACCGAACCAAGAGACCAAACACGTCTGGTGCGCACCAAATGCTGTAGGTGTGAAAGCACCCTAATTCTTTCTACACCTGGAGCACCTTTCTACTCCAAGGGGACTAGGGGTAATAGGCGGGGTACACCATGGACAGGTGCCAGTCGTTCAACATGGCACACAAGCACACATGCTCACACACTACACAGTACTAAAGGTTACCAATTAACCTAGTCTGCATGTCTTTGGACTGTGGGAGGAAACCTGAGTACCCAGAGGAAACCCACCAAAAGCATGCAAACTTCACACACACAGACCCAAGGCAGGAATCCTTGACCATGGAGGTGCGAGGCCACAGTGTTAACCACTATACCACCTTTCATGCTTTCATCATAATATTTTGTGTTAAATCATAAATTGATTGTGTCTGAGATCTCAATACTGGTGTGATAAGGTTTTTTTATTATACAATAATTTATCTTCTCAGTAATTGTTTTTATGGCATTACAAATTACTGTTTAATAATGTGAGTGTGAGCTGTCAGTATTAGAAGACATAACATTATCGTATAAGAAGACATAACATTGCTAGATGTGATTTCTTCCTAAAAGTAGGGTTTTTTTTTTTTTTTACAGTATGTGGGTTTTGGCAGGCAGTTGCTCTCCCCTCTGTCCAGTACTCTAGACTACAGTACCACTGAATCTTTAATTTGTACTTTATATGACTACTTGTTAAACCACTGCTTTTATACATGCCTTTTCTTCTTGGTGAAATGTTATCAAGACATTCATGAGTAATCCAACCAAACGAGCGCAGAATGAAGCGGGAGCACTGGTTATAGATGATTCCCTCAGGAGCTCTGAGCTAGTGCAAACAGAAGTTTAAAATGACCTTGGATCTACTTAAAGAACACATATTTTCACCCAATAGAGCTCCCAATGGTGCAATTACTGTATGAAGGAAGTTCTCAAAGTTATATCATTAAGGCTGAATTATCCCAATTATCCCGAAGGTGCTGTTGGTGCTAACAGGAGAGATTTATATGCTACTTTAGGTCTCAGACATGTGTTGTCCCATTAAGAATTACGAGCAGCTGGGATACGATAGTAAACAGCCTCATTATCATCTAGGTTTATTCCATAGTCTGCACTTAAATAAGTCTGTCCAAGTTATTCAAACAGGATGTATGGATGATCTGCTGCACTAGAGCAAACAGACCAACTCAAACATCCCACAGGACTACTTCTCTCATGGTGTCTATATTACAGGCATATTACAGCAACGACTGTACTGTACATCAATAACAACTAATGCTCATTATATACTGTAGTACAGATGCTGACGTAGTTAAAGGATCATTTCCAGAAAAGAGCTGAAAGTTCATTTGTAGGAAGCTCATGTAGGATTTATTTCAACATATGTCACCTTATGTTCTCCAAAACTAAATGAGGGGAAGATGTCATTTAAAAAGAGAATTAATCAGAAGAGGGAGGAGGGTTGCCCTTGATTGTTGATTTATGTCCCACCTTGCTTCTTTATTAAATGCATTACACCTGTTTTCGCTCAACCTGAAACAAACAAGTATAAACAGATTTGTAAAAATTCCATATTATAATAATAATATAATAATATTCCATATTATTTTATTTATTAGGGCCCAAGCACTATGACAACACCCCTATGATGTCATAATTTGTGGTTCTATGGTTCTTCTAAGGATTATATTTTTTTCCAGCATCCAAGGCTTTTTGGAGGACTTAACATGCACAAAAAGCCATGAACATCAGCACAAAAGTTGGAATCTGCTGCCGTTAGGATACCTAAGTGGCTGGCTGGGCCCTGGGCGTGGCACAGGGCCTTATCATGAGATATTGCTGCAGGAACGTACTGTATACATGTGAAACCCGGTACACATTTAGATCTTATTGAGGCAAAACACTTTTGCATTTTGAATGTCATGGGCTATACTCACCAGGTGCTTGGGCCCAATTGCAACTATATTTCTATTTAATATTTTTACTACGAGAAACCTTTTTATTTTTTGTTTGTTTTCAGTGGTTTGCATTGCCGCATTGCACGGTTTGGGAATGCAGCTTCTGAAGTGTGAAACTCAGACAAAGAGAAGCATAAGGGTTAATCATGAATTAAATATTCTGGTTTAATAATATCCTCCCGCATTTAAAGTTAATGATGCTGCCCAGCTTCACACATGAATGAACTATTTCCTGATGTCTAAATATATCTCAGACAACTCCTCTCAGAATTTCAGAATAATTCCTCTTGTCTGTGCATGTACAGTGATCAATCATAAGACTAACACCCCCACTGGCTTAACTGAATTACATTGATTATTAGCCAAGACTAATATTTGGGGACCAAAGGCCAAACCTTCCAGTCCGATCCCACAGAAAAACCAATGTAACACAAATTGCAATAACAAGCTAATGCTGGCTATGGGATTCCAGACATCTCAATACAACTGAACATCCATGTAATGCACTGAACAAACAAGTCCAGTCCATCAAGCCCGCATAACACAACTCAGAGCACCCAACGGATCCTCTGTTAACAAGGGGAACTAACTGTACAAATACTGGGGCCAGCTGATCGATATTCATTCTCATATCCGTATCAGCTAAAAACAATTCAGGGACAAAGTTCTGAGTTTGGTTAAAAATGTTTCCTTTTCTTTTCTCAATATTTTCTCATCATTTTACTCATTGCATATCTTCTCAAGCTTGTTGTCTCATTATGGATCCGAGTTCCTTTTTTCTCTTTCTCTGCATCCATCTTCATTTGTCTTCCTTTGTCTCTGCCTTTCTTTTTGTCTCTCTACCTCTCTAGTAGTAGTATTATCTATCTCTACCATACCTTTCTACAATACAATTCAGTTCAGTTCAATCATTCAACTCATTTCTGTTGAAGTTGCATGACTATTTGCATGACTTTGGGTTGCCTACTTGAGGGGTCGTGAACTTTCAAACATATCAGCCAAAATAAATGTACATAATTTAAACATTTAATAAAATTTAACAAAAAAGAGCAAATAAATTAATAAGATTCGCCTGGCCAAAAATTTCAGTTGTTTCATAAAGGGTCAATTGGTAGCCTTTCTCAATCAACATTTAAATTCTTAAAACTGGGTTAAGAATGATCTAAAACATTCTTAACACTTGTACTGTCAACCTTTTGGAAAGCATTTGGTCAGCAAATCATGAATGATCAGGATCACAGAAATGACAGAAAACCACTTGTTAGTGATACTAATCAGATAAGAAGTTTGCTAGTGAGCACAAAATTTGGACGTTGGAACAATGGAAAAAAAGGTCAATAAGATGGTCCAGAGTGATCCTATTTCAGACTGATGCGTGCATCAAGGTTAGAAGGGAAGTACATGAAGTAATATACTGGGCTTGCTTCAGTTGATCAGGTCTAGGTTCAGCAACGTTATGTGGCAATAAAATGAAGTCAGCTGACAACCTGAATGTCCTGAATGACCAGGGAATCATATCAATGGAGATATTTCTCCTGATGCAATGGGCATATCACACCACCACATCATGCACCATCATGACAACTAAAAGGGGGTCGAAGTTAAATATTCTTGCACCATCAGTCCAACTGATGAAAAAGCTAGTCATTACTGAAATATAACTTGATCATCCTAAGTATTAACATCAATATCAAAAACAGCAAGAAATTGGTTATAATAATATGGATAATACCTGATCTACCAATAATAACAATATCAATAACAGTAATTCAGAACATTGGACTTATTCCCACCTACAGTATGGTCAATTTGCATTCTCCTCCATGATATTTTGTATAAGAATATTGAATGCTTCATATTGTATGACTATAACATGTCAATTCTCTTTCTATCTACACAGTACGTCTGTCACTGCTGTCTCATTTTCTCTCTCTCATATTCTAGTTATATTGACTATGACTATAATTCTCCATCAGGCCAGTGATGGCTGCCAGTTTACACCTCACACACCATGTATCTCACCTACTGTAAACAAGCCGGCGCCATTAAACTGACAAGATGAGAGGAAAATTACAGCATGAGAACACTTCTCAAAGCAGTTATTTATAAATTTGGTTACACATTATCATCACACCTCTGGATCAGACCTCGCAGTGTGTTTGACGTATTTGCTCAAGCATTGATTACTAAAGCTATAGCGACTCTGCTTGCCACCCAACCCCCCCCCCCTCCCCCCCCACCCAGCCCATGATGACACAGCATCAAAGAAGTTTGCAAAGCGGCCGTGCCCCTTAACGCATATAAATCACGAATATGCGGCATGCATCTAGTCAGGCTCCAGGCACACAGCACTATGCGTTTTATTTAATCTGGCTGCAATGGAATTGGAAAATAATGTGAGATTTATTTTTGCACTGTATGCTGTTTTCGGCATCTAATTACACGAGGAACGTTTTCTCAGTAGTCCCAGACTGCACATTTTACTGTAAGCAGATGTCGCCTGCAATTGGATTTTAGGCATGTGAATTGAACGGGGACGATACTTTGTGTTAGGCAGATCTTATTGGTGCTGCCACTTATATATGTTGTCAGTTTCACTACTGGAATTCCCTCTGATTGTTTGTTTAGAAAAAAAAAAGGTTTTGGTTGGTAAATGTTGGATGTGACCTGATTGAATAAAGGAGGCATGACAATACGTAGGAATCCATGGAACATATAAAAAATAATATTTCCTTCTAATGGAAAATATTCACATTTTCTTGTGTCTTTCGTCATGTTAAACCTCACTGGCACTGAAATCTTGATTCTGATTTTTATGCTAATGTGGTTCTTCTGAAATGTTGTCTTCATAAATACTGCACTCTTGTTCACCAGAGTTTGTACGAGAAAATATCTAATCAAAAATCATCATTAAGACTTGCAAGCTGTTTAAAAAATTCTGGGGAAAAAGGATACAGAATACCCTGTGAAAAAAAACAACAACAACAACAACCACCCTGAATGTGTGTAGAGGAGGAAGTGACCAGGTGAAGAAGGGCATTAGATTAGAACAATCCAAGATACCACCAGATCAACATTGCAGATAGATGCAGCTGTAGATATGACAGTCATAACCTGGGTTATGCTTTCTGGAGGAGTGGAGAGAAGAAAGATATTGTTCGAACACTGTGTGAAGATGTGGAGAAATGTTCTTTGGGTTGATGAGACTAAAACTGACCTTTTTTATATCATTGAAATAAAATGGAAATAAGGAACGAAGGATGGAGGGAGGGTGAGGAGTGCGATTTGTTTGGTGCATGTAAGAAGCAGTCATGCTACCAGTGGGAAGTCCTGAGTTGATGTCTAATTAACAAACTCCCTCTTCATCTTGTACTTCTGACTGAGAGAACCCTACCAGTCAGTACCCTGCCATCCAGAATCAGAGAATTTAGGAGTTAAATAAGTCGAACTTGTGATGTGCGAAAGAAAGATCGACTGCACAGATGCTATCATCTTTTTGAACTTTTCTTCTCCTTACTCTCTTTTGTATACCCTCCCCCCTTCTATCCACTGACTATACAGTATGCTTCAATCTCTTGTTTCTTAATTGTATAACCTGTAATATTTCTGTTTCATAGATTTTACTGAATTGTTTCTCAAAAACATGGAAGAAAGTCATTTAGTTTCCAGATTAGGCAACCACACACCCAACTGAGGTCTGGTTACTGCTTAACCATCCTCACAGGGAAGCATGGTGATGGTAGCACCATGGCATTAGGTCACTGTTCATCATCCAGGATTAAGGAACTGTTTAGGTTTGAAGGCAAGATTGATGGTAAGTGAACTAAAGGGGGAAAGAATGCTGTTTATTATGAGAATGGGACAATGGTTCCGCATCCCACAGGACAATAACCCTAAGCACATGACCAGAGTGGTTTCAAACTAATAACCTGAAAATGTTAAAATAGCCCTGTCAATGCTATAAAGATCTTAGTCTGATTTAAAAAAAAAAAAAAAAAAAAAAAAGATTTTGTTTGTTTGTTTGTTTAATTTGATCTAGAAATTCATAGTAATGGTATTGTAACATAGGCCAAACACAGACAGGCATGATGTTTTAAAACTTTGCACAAAATGTACGCAAAACTGGGGTTGGCATGACCTTCCAAAGTTGTATAGCACTGAGGCTGAATCCCATTTCTATTTTCTACCCCTTGTCCCTTGAAACGAAGTGGAAAGGGGAAGGGTTTAAATATTTCCCCTAAGAAATGGGACACCACTACAACACTGTTATACTGTACGTCATCATATGTTGTCACTAGTTCCTAATGTTACGTCAGAGGACATGCGCCGATGTTTATCACACATTGCAATAAGAGAGAGATTACTCACTCCCAAAGTTTTTTTGCGCCCGTATTTCATCCCTATACAGGTACATAATATAAGTTACAAAACTGTAGTCACGTTGAAATAAGTAAGAATAGTGTAAGCACCGTTCATTTACATGTACACATATGGCCGTAAGCAAAACAAACAATGCGTAATCAAATGCTTGGCAAACTGCCGTGCTACTTGTAACCCAGGTTAGAAATTAGTGCATTTAAAAAATATATAAGTAGTTTAGTTAGAATTACAAAAAAAAAAAATAATAATAATAATAACAATAAAGAAAGATGTATATTTAAGTAATTGTACTAAAAGAATAATAAAGAAAAAACAGAACAGGAATATTAAATTTAAATGGGTAATTAAATTTGTTGATTTGTTGAATAGACTTTTAAACTATTGAGATAACTATGGGTTTTGTGAAATGCGCACTGTGATGATGTCATCAGAGTGACGGAAAGGCGCAGAGAGAGAGAATATGCGCTTTTCAACTGATGAGTGACAACACTGATTTAAAGACAGCATGATCATTGATGTTATTGAAGTGGATGAAGTGCGATTGTAAATCCTGCAAGCGCCGACACGGTTGATTTAAAGTGTGTTGAAATTCTCCGGACTTGGTGAGTTTCAAAATATGACATGCAACTGTCTTAAATGAAGTGTTAATGTGATGTGTTAATGTTTTGAATGTGGTGTTTTTTTTATTTTATTTTTTATAAAAAAAACTTACCTCATATTGAACATTTGCACTAGTGAACATTTGCACAACAAGATTTTACACTATGGAACATTTGCACTACACCAAGACTCTTGTGCTCATTAGAATTTTCATTTAGACTAAGAAGACATTTTCTTTTTGTTTTGTTTTTTCATGTTACCTTTAAGGACCAATATCTTTTTTTTCATATTACTTCATTCATTTTCATTATTAATTGTTATTGAGTGTTTGAATTATTATGGTTAATTGATTATTTCTTAGCTTAGATTGACTTTACTGTACAGTTGTTTTAATTTGTGGGTCACAGATTTAAGTCAAATGAAACCAGTAACCAAAAGCAAAGCTCCAAAAAGAGTTATTATAAAATAAATAAAATAGAAAAATAATAGAAATTAATAAAAATAACCAGCTATTGGAAAGGTAATAATTCTAAAATTATTGAACTAAATAATTGAATTAAAGGAACAAAATTGTGCAATAGAAATATATAGAATAACTAGCTACAAGGAGCTCAAACTTAGTCTTAAAGGAGAAGCATTATTTTATATTATCTGTGCTGTTTCGCTGTTTAATTTCATGTTTCATTTTCATTTCCTGGTTTTACACTTTAAAGTAAACAAGCAATTTGAAGTCATTCTCTTGGTCTGTCTGTCTGTTTGGTACTGCTGCTTACCAACACTCACATATATTTTTGCTCTCCAGTAGCGATTCTAGAATCTTGACTGGTCCATTAGTGTATCCCTTCATATAGAGCTATATAGGAAAAAAAAACTGTAACCACAGTGCACTTTTAGTGGCGTGGGTTACAGAAAGTGGCGAGCCAGCCAGGAGGGCATTATATTGAATTTCTAGTGTTTTATTTTGTGCCAGTTCAGTATTTGTGGAAATACAGGAGACCAAGAGAATCACTCTCTAATTTATAGTAGTGCAAAATGGAAGTAGTTGAGCTTGAA
Source organism: Channallabes apus (assembly GCA_030522415.1). Classification (NCBI taxonomy): domain Eukaryota; kingdom Metazoa; phylum Chordata; class Actinopteri; order Siluriformes; family Clariidae; genus Channallabes; species Channallabes apus. The sequence continues at coordinate 18,965,769 of CM060105.1, read as the reverse complement.
AGCGTTGTAATTGAGATAATTAGCGGACTGACAAATACAGAACTTGATGAAGATCTGACTGATTTCCTGAACAAATATGGCCGTATCCATAGACACATTCGTATAGACGATCCCAAATCGCCTTATCATAGGGAAGTCATAGTAGAATACAGCAGTTATTCTGCATTAATGACTCTCACACCCTTGTTGCCTTACCATTTCAAGAGTCCACACAATGTTGTTTACCATGTGAGGCTTTTATCAAGCGTCTATGCTTCAGCAGTGACTGAACATGCTACTACCCATTATTTTGCTGAACTGAATCGGATAGCAAAGATCAGTGGCAGAACTTTTGACGAACTCTTGAAAGAGCAGTTTCTCTCAGCCACTGCCTCTGCTGCTAAAAATCTGGCAGATACAAAAGATCTTGAATCATCCCAAGTGACCAATCTTTCCTCACCTGACATTCCTCTTCCACCTAAGCAAGCTGAGCGTACAGAAGGGCAAAATTCTGATACAGTCCACCATGAAACCACAGAACGCTTTTCACCCACTCTCGGGGTGAATGATGTGAACCCACCCGAAGTCCAGAGAGTGGTCGTGGAACACATTCTGAGAAGTGATGGAGTTTCACCCTCTAGTGCATCATTCAGGCTAAGAGTCTTCTCAGGCAGAGTCCCTCGTCCTAGTGGCAAAGTTGATTATGACATTTGGCGAAATAGTGTAGAGAACCCAAAAAGATCTAGAGACAAAGAGCAAATTAAGCAAAGTGAAACAGACTAATACATTTTAACCTCAGCCAAGTTGGATGCAACCAGCTATAGGTGGTTGTCTGCTTTGTCCACTTTCTCCTTTACCCTCCAGTATCGCCCTGGAAAGAGCAATCTCGATGTGGATGCACTCTCCAGGCGGCCTCATGGTGATCTGGTAAATGACTCAGCATCTCAAAAAGAGCTAGATCGTATACGTCAGTTCACCTTGTATCACACATCTGAGGTAGCCAATTCCACTCTGGTTTCTGCTGATGCAATCCAAGCAATCTGTGATAAGCTTTTATATCAAGGTGAGTCACTCTCCATGTGCCCAGAGTCAATTCCGGAAGTGTATGAGAAAATGGAAGGATCTCTAATTGTTCCTTGTATGTCAGAACAGGAATTAAGGGAAAAACAGAGAAATGATCCAGCACTGCAAGAAATAATAATTCAGTTAGAATCAGGAGACCCTGTCTTACCTGCACTGAGACATGAGTTTCCAGAGCTTCCGTTCCTGTTAAGGGAATGGAGAAAGCTTGAACTGAAAAATGGTGTTCTCTACCGTAAAATAACTCTTGGAGACAGCACAACTTACCAACCTGTTCTTCCGTTTGATTTAAGAGCCATAGCCATGGAAAGTCTGCACGATAACATGGGTCACATGGGAACAGAACGGACCCTTGATCTCGTACGGTCACGATTCTATTGGCCCAGGATGGCAACTGATGTTGAGAACAAAGTCAAGACTTGCAGTCGTTGTGTATGTAGAAAGGCCTTGCCAGAAAGAGCAGCGCCGCTGGTAAATATCCAAGTTACCCGCCCACTTGAGTTAGTGTGCATGGATTTCTTGTCGTTGGAACCCGACCGTGGCAACACCAAAGATATACTGGTGATAACTGATTTCTTTACCAAGTATGCGGTCGCAATTCCCACCCCAAACCAGAAAGCCAGAACGGTTGCCAAGAGTTTGTGGGAAAATTTCATCGTCCATTACGGTGTGCCTGAAAAGCTCCACAGTGACCAAGGACCTGATTTTGAGTCTAAGACCATCAAAGAGCTATGTGATATTGTAGGCGTTAAAAAAGGTCAGAACTACACCATACCATCCAAGGGGCAACCCAGTCGAGCGCTTCAATTCAATTCAATTCAATAGGTTTGTTGACGGTGAGGTGATTGTTTGCTTTACATCTCAGGGAGCCCTCATGTTTGTGTTTCCTTCTGGCTCTCCCTTTAGTTATGCTGTCATAGTTAGTCCTGCCGGAGTCCCTGCTTGCACTCTACAGTAAATATACATACACATTAGACATTGTGACTGTGACCATACCTAATTGCAATCTCTCCTCCTCTTCTCTTCCTCCCCCTCTTTCTCTTTCCTCTCTCCCCCTGTCTCCCCCTTTCACTCTTTCTCTCTCTCTCTCTGTCGAGCTACACATGTGGTTCCTGAGCTGCCAGTGATCCAGACTCCCTCTGCCCTCCGGACCTGTCTGGTCCATCCTGGTGCCCGGTTTCTGGTTGGAGGTCTCATCGCATGGATGCCCCGTGTGTCTCTTTAGGATGTGCCTGGTGTCTGGGGATGATTCTATCTACTTAGAAGATGGTTCTGGCCTCGACTGGTGTTGTCAGCTGTTTCTCTGAGGACTTGACAATTCGATAGTTCAGGACTGGAACTTTCTACAAGTCTATCTGAGTCTCGAATAATTACTGGACTCCATTTTACATCAACTATTATAACATCAATTAACATCAACTATTATAGCTGAACCTAACACTTAACACAGTATAAATGCAGATCATTTCCTGCTATCTGTTTCACCCAGATGAGGATGGGTTCCCTGTCGAGTCTGGTTCCTCTCAAGGTTTCTTCCTATTACCATCTCAGGGAGTTTTTCCTTGCCACTGTCGCCCTCAGGCTTGCTCACCAGGGACTATCTGAACATTTTGATTCATACACATTCACATTCCATACAAACTTAAATAATTCTTTTGATTGTGTAAAGCTGTTTTGAGACAATGTCAATTGTTAAAAGCGCTATACAAATAAAACTGAATTGAATTGAATTTGTCATTTGACTCTGGAGCTGCGTAACTTGTTGCTTTAATTCAAGAACAGCATCATTGGATGACAACATGTTTTGTTCTGTCTGCTTGTTCTTTTGTTTAGCAAGCTGGCTCTGAAGCTTGGCGACTTGTCTTTTTAATTCGGTGACCTCGGTCCCTTCTGACATTTCATCTTGTTTTAGATCAGACGGATTGACAGTTAGAGTATGGGAACTGGTTCTTTGTCTTTGTGTACCTAGGTGTTGCCTCATGCGGCTTTCTTTGGCATAATGTTTGTTCTCCCCACTTCGTAACTGTAGAAGCAGCTCTGGGAATGGAGGCGGTCTGTTAATTTTTTGCTCAAGCTGAAGGTTTGCTATTAGTGCGTCATCCCAACATCCCAGACAAAACTGTTTTAGTAGTTGTCGATCAGCTTCACCAGCAGGGATACCACCTCGCTTCATCACTTTGAGAAGGTAAGTGTGCAATCGTTGCAAGTACAAGGAAGGCTTTTCACCTGTGTTTTGCAATATGTTTAAAAACTTAGCAAAAAGATCATCACCATCTTCCACAATGTCAAAAGCTGAATCCAAAACATCAAGGTAAGCAGCAGGTAAGGCTTTGACACCTAACTGCTTCACCATCTCTGATGCTGGTGGCAATAGACTGTCCAAGATCTTTCTGGACCGATGTAAGTCAGACAGGGATGGATCTTGAAGGAGTAACTCTACAAAACGGACTTTGTTCCTTTCAGCGGTCTTGGCTGCATTCTTCTGAGCTAACTTGTAGCTCTCTTGGAGGTGGGTTTTCAGTGACTGCACGTATTGTGAATGGAATTTGGGACTATCACGGCTCACTGAGGTATTGAAAATCAAGTCTACTGGTAGCCTGGGTTGGCGTCCGAACATAAGTTCGTACGGTGTGAAACCGGTTGTCTCGTGTTTCGTGCAGTTATAAGCATGCACAAGTGGTTTTACAAAATCTTTCCAATGTGCCTTCTCTTGAGCTTTCAAAGTACCCAGCATTCCCAACAGCGTACGATTGAAGCGCTCGACTGGGTTGCCCCTTGGATGGTATGGTGTAGTTCTGACCTTTTTAACGCCTACAATATCACATAGCTTTTTTGACAAAATTCAGAACCCAAAAAGATCTAGAGACAAAGAGCAAATTAAGCAAAGTGAAACAGACTAATACACCATTTCCCAGAGAAACCCCATCAAAAGCTGAGCAAAAGCTACCTTACAGACCTAAGCCAGGCTATTGCTTTCGATGTGGTGAGAACGGGCATGTTGCTTCAAATTGCGAGAATGATCCGAATCCATCACTGGTGACTGATAAGAGAAAGCAACTGAAAGAGCGCCAAGCCTTATGGGACCATCAATATGGTTCAAATGCCTCCGGTGTTTTAAACACCATTCAGCTCTCGTAGCGAGACATACGAGGGCTGTCAGTTGTCAAGCAAGTCTCAAGAAATCAGCAAATATGAGTAATTCTAAGCCACATCAAAAATATAATTCATCTGGTATACCCAAAGGATTAATTGGCACAAAATGTACTGCTCAAGTGAATATTGAAGGAAATGCTTGTCCTTGTTTACTCGACACAGGGTCTCAAGTGACGACCATTTCACAGTCTTTTTATGAGCAAAATTTGTCTGGATTAAGCATAACGTCTTTGAATAATTTGCTGGACGTAGAAGCGGCAAATGGGCAAGCGGTACCTTACTTAGGTTATGTTGAGGTGAGGGTCGGTTTTCCAAAAGACTTTCTTGGGTCTGATGTTGAAGTTTCTACTCTTGCTTTAGTAGTCCCAGAAACTGGTGGCACTGCCCAGCCAAAAGTGCTAATAGGCACGAACACTTTGGATCTTGCATATGACCAGTTTCTTGAGACCAATGATTCAGTTTGTCAAGCTGTTCCATTGGGGTACAGGGCTGTGATTAAGACCATTGAACACAGACGCCAGCAGAAAGTTAACAGTAGCATAGGAACCGTTAGGCTTCCAGGTTTTACTCCTACTGTTGTTCCTGCGGGTCAAAGTGTTGTTCTAGAGGGACTGGTGGGCATAAGAGGGCAGGTAGCAGAAAGATGGGCTGTAATGGAACCTCCTTCATGTTCTGCTTTTCCTGGAGGACTGTTAGTTTCCAGTTGCTTACTAAACCTTCCTCAGTATCCGTCACAGAAAGTCCCAGTTGTATTAAAAAATGAAACTGAACATGACATTATTGTTCCTGGCAAGAGTGTGATTGCAGTTATTCATGCCTTTCAGAAAGTGATGTCTCACAAGGACATGAAATCTGATTATTTAGTGTCAAGTGTCCATGCAAAATCTACAGAAGAACTTTGCTTTGACTTTGGTGATAGTCTTCCAGAAGGGTGGAAAAGGAGAATCACTCGGAAACTACATGCTATGCCTGCAGTCTTTGCAATGCATGACATGGATGTTGGACACACAGACAAAGTTAAACATAGCATTAAGTTACACGATGAAACCCCCTTTAAGCATAGAGCGAGACCGATCCATCCCAACGATCTTGAAGCTGTTCGCCGTCATCTTGAGGAATTGCTTGAAGCTGGCATCATCCGTGAATCAGAATCGTCCTTTTCTTCTCCTATCGTTGTGGTAAAGAAAAAAAATGGTGGCATAAGGCTTTGCATTGATTATCGCAAGCTGAATACGCAGACTATAAAAGATGCTTATGCCTTACCCAACTTGGAGGAAACTTTTTCTGCACTTCGAGGTTCAAAATGGTTCTCAGTGCTTGACCTTAAATCTGGATATTATCAAATTGAAATGGAAGAGAATGACAAACCCAAGACTGCTTTTGTATGCCCATTGGGCTTCTGGGAATTCAATAGGATGCCTCAGGGAATCACTGATGCTCCCAGCACATTCCAAAGGTTGATGGAGAAGTGCATGGGTGACATAAACCTTTCAGAAGTCTTAGTGTTCTTAGACGATTTGATTGTTTTCTCAGATACTCTTGAAGAGCATGAAAAACGGCTTCTTCATGTTCTTGGGCGTTTGAAAGACTATGGATTAAAGCTTTCACTGGATAAATGTAAGTTTTTCCAGGCATCAGTGAAATATCTTGGTCACATAGTCTCAGAAAATGGAGTTGAGTCAGATCCCCGAAAGATACAAGCCATTAAGACCTGGCCAAGTCCACATAACTTGAAAGAGTTACATTCCTTTCTGGGTTTCTCCGGTTATTACCGGCAGTTTATCAAGGACTATGCAAAAATAGTAAAGCCACTGAATGAACTGACTGTTGGTTATCCTCCTCTTCGGAAAAGTTGCAAGCATAAAAGTAAGGAGAAAACTTATCTTGATCCTAAAGAGCCATTTGGAGGGCGATGGACAACTGACTGTCAGGAAGCATTCAAAACACTTATTAGTAAACTCACAGAAGCACCTGTGTTAGGATTTGCGGATCCTGGGTCGCCGTATGTGCTGCATACCGATGCAAGGGGTGCTACGAGTCATTGCCTATGCCAGTCGAGGATTATCAAGGAGTGAGACCAGATATCCTGCTCACAAACTGGAATTTTTAGCACTGAAGTGGGCAGTTACAGAGAAGTTTTGTGACTATCTTTATGGGAGTAGTTTCAAAGTGATCACAGACAGCAACCCCCTCACTTACATTTTAACCTCAGCCAAGTTGGATGCAACCAGCTATAGGTGGTTGTCTGCTTTGTCCACTTTCTCCTTTACCCTCCAGTATCGCCCTGGAAAGAGCAATCTCGATGCGGATGCACTCTCCAGGCGGCCTCATGGTGATCTGGTAAATGACTCAGCATCTCAAAAAGAGCTAGATCGTATACGTCAGTTCACCTTGTATCACACATCTGAGGTAGCCAATTCCACTCTGGTTTCTGCTGATGCAATCCAAGCAATCTGTGATAAGCTTTTATATCAAGGTGGTAACAGCAGCAGCTTTGCCCTCATTGAGTCACTCTCCATGTGCCCAGAGTCAATTCCGGAAGTGTATGAGAAAATGGAAGGATCTCTAATTGTTCCTTGTATGTCAGAACAGGAATTAAGGGAAAAACAGAGAAATGATCCAGCACTGCAAGAAATAATAATTCAGTTAGAATCAGGAGACCCTGTCTTACCTGCACTGAGACATGAGTTTCCAGAGCTTCCGTTCCTGTTAAGGGAATGGAGAAAGCTTGAACTGAAAAATGGTGTTCTCTACCGTAAAATAACTCTTGGAGACAGCACAACTTACCAACTTGTTCTTCCGTTTGATTTAAGAGCCATAGCCATGGAAAGTCTGCACGATAACATGGGTCACATGGGAACAGAACGGACCCTTGATCTCGTACGGTCACGATTCTATTGGCCCAGGATGGCAACTGATGTTGAGAACAAAGTCAAGACTTGCAGTCGTTGTGTATGTAGAAAGGCCTTGCCAGAAAGAGCAGCGCCGCTGGTAAATATCCAAGTTACCCGCCCACTTGAGTTAATGTGCATGGATTTCTTGTCGTTGGAACCCGACCGTGGCAACACCAAAGATATACTGGTGATAACTGATTTCTTTACCAAGTATGCGGTCGCAATTCCCACCCCAAACCAGAAAGCCAGAACGGTTGCCAAGAGCTTGTGGGAAAATTTCATCGTCCATTACGGTGTGCCTGAAAAGCTCCACAGTGACCAAGGACCTGATTTTGAGTCTAAGACCATCAAAGAGCTATGTGATATTGTAGGCGTTAAAAAGGTCAGAACTACACCATACCATCCAAGGGGCAACCCAGTCGAGCGCTTCAATCGTATGCTGTTGGGAATGCTGGGTACTTTGAAAGCTCAAGAGAAGGCACATTGGAAAGATTTTGTAAAACCACTTGTGCATGCTTATAACTGCATGAAACACGAGACAACCGGTTTCACACCGTACGAACTTATGTTCGGACGCCAACCCAGGCTACCAGTAGACTTGATTTTCAATACCTCAGTGAGCCGTGATAGTCCCAAATTCCATTCACAATACGTGCAGTCACTGAAAACCCACCTCCAAGAGAGCTACAAGTTAGCTCAGAAGAATGCAGCCAAGACCGCTGAAAGGAACAAAGTCCGTTTTGACCGTAGAGTGACTGAGTCAACTCTTGAAGAAGGTGACCGTGTGTTGGTTAGAAATGTGAGATTGCGCGGCAAACATAAACTGGCTAACAGATGGGATCCTGTGGTACATGTTGTAGTAAAACGTGCTGGCGAATTACCTGTCTACACAGTGAAACCAGAGAAGCAGGATGGTCCCCAAAGGACTCTGCATAGGGATTTACTGCTACCCTGTGGGTTTTTGTCCTCGATTGATGATGAGCCTGATGTAGCAAAACCTTCGAAAAAACGAGTAACTAGACAAAGCCTGCATGAGGAAGATGAAGAATGTCCAGAGAACTACCAAAGCTCTGATGAGGATGACTACTGTATGTACCAAAAATCTCTGATGTGTCAACTCTAACTTCAGAAAGGTTCATCCGAGGGAGTGATGTTATAAGAAAATCTGTAAGGATTCCTTTAAACTCTGATATTGCAAACCAAGGCTTGACTGACTTAGAGCCTGTCTCAGCTGTGAATACAGGAGATGTGCTAAGAAGGAAAGATCTACCTGAAGTCGAATACTTACCTGGTACGGGAATCTCACCCGATACGCAGCACTTACCTAATGCTGAATCTTCACCCAGTAGCACAGAACTTGTGAGGGAAAACCTGAGGGAAATAAATAATTTACCTGACGTAGAACCACAGATACAGAATGGACCTGGTGATGAAGACCAAACGGAGGGAGACAATGAAGTACATGCAGTACAAATCGAGGAGATTGTACCTGATGTTACATTGCAGAAAACTGGATTAGAGTCAGATGAACTTGAGGAAGAAACGGAGCTAGATGAAAGTGAGGATGAAAGTTATCTGAGAAGGTCTAAAAGAGTGAAGCAGAAGTCAAAAAGGCTTACTTACCCAGAGTTGGGAAACCCAATGATATCCATCATTCAATCCTTGTTACAGGGTTTGAACACTGCTTTTGTCGAATCTCTTGCAGAACAACCCAGATCAACCAGACACCCCAAAAACCCTACAAAAATCTTGTCGCAGCCATGCAAAGGGACTTGCATAGAGTTAAGGGGGGACGGTGTAACCCAGGTTAGAAATTAGTGCATTTAAAAAATATATAAATAGTTTAGTTAGAATTACAAAAAATAATAATAATAATAATAATAATAATAACAATAAAGAAAGATGTATATTTAAGTAATTGTACTAAAATAATAATAAAGAAAAAACAGAACAGGAATATTAAATTTAAATGGGTAATTAAATTTGTTGATTTGTTGAATAGACTTTTAAACTATTGGGATAACTATGGGTTTTGTGAAATGCGCACTGTGATGATGTCATCAGAGTGACGGAAAGGCGCAAAGAGAGAGAATATGCGCTTTTCAACTGATGAGTGACAACACTGATTTAAAGACAGCATGATCATTGATGTTATTGAAGTGGATGAAGTGCGATTGTAAATCCTGCAAGCGCCGACACGGTTGATTTAAAGTGTGTTGAAATTCTCCGGACTTGGTGAGTTTCAAAATATGACATGCAACTGTCTTAAATGAAGTGTTAATGTGATGTGTTAATGTTTTGAAATGTTTCATGCGAGTTTATATGCAGCTAGTGTTCACATGTCATGTTGTAACTTTTTGCATTGTAATTCTGAAGAGCTCAAAAGTGGAAATTAGCAACTAATCAATTACATAACTGATTTTAAGTGCTTCAATAGTATTTCCCAAGTAGTTTAAGTTACATGTGGAAGATGTGTTCAGTAGCAGTCATGTTAATTGTTTGTGATGTGACGCTGTTTGTATAAACAGGTCAGGTTTTTTTCCTGAGTTGAGATGTTATCCTGAGATGGCGAGCCACCCAGTTAGAGAATCTTGAAATCCTGCGATTCATCAAGTGTTTGGAGTTCATCTAGTATCACAGGTGGAATTTATCCATTTTCCCCCCCGTGGTGTTTTTTTTTTTTTTATAAAAAACTACCTCATATTGAACATTTGCACTAGTGAACATTTGCACAACAAGATTTTACACTATTGAACATTTGCACTACACCAAGACTCTTGTGCTCATTAGAATTTTCATTTAGACTAAGAAGACATTTTCTTTTTGTTTTGTTTTTTCATGTTACCTTTAAGGACCAATATCTTTTTTTTCATATTACTTCATTCATTTTCATTATTAATTGTTATTGAGCGTTTGAATTATTCTGGATAATTGATTATTTCTTAGCTTAGATTGACTTTACTGTTGTTTTAATTTGTGGGTCACAGATTTAAGTCAAACGAAACCAGTAACCAAAAGCAAAGCTCCAAAAAGAGTTATAAAATAAATAAAATAGAAAAATAATATAAATTAATAAAAATAACCAGCTATTGGAAAGGTAATAATTCTAAAATTATTGAACTAAATAATTCAATTAAAGGAACAAAATTGTGCAATAGAAATATATAGAATAACTAGCTACAAGGAGCTCAAACTTAGTCTTAAAGGAGAAGCATTATTTTATATTATCTGTGCTGTTTCGCTGTTTAATTTCATGTTTAATTTTCATTTCCTGGTTTTACACTTTAAAGTAAACAAGCAATTTGAAGTCATTCTCTTGGTCTGTCTGTCTGTTTGGTACTGCTGCTTACCAACACTCACATATATTTTTGCTCTCCAGTAGCGATTCTAGAATCTTGACTGGTCCATTAGTGTATCCCTTCATATAGAGCTATATAGGAAAAAAAACCTGTAACCACAGTGCACTTTTAGTGGCATGGGTTACATACTGAACTTTCATATTTGTTTGTAGCTTGCAGTAAAGTGTATGTGACATAAAAATATACAGATGTCGCCATTAAAAACCTGCGTTTCGAGAAAAGGGATCCCGTGACTTGCCGCGGCTTTGCGCGGCTGCGTGCGGGAAGCTGTGAACATGCCCTTCATTACCTGTAGGGGGCAGTCGTGTTTCAGTCTGAAGTATTGTGTGTCTACTGAAGCCGAAAATGTGTGCAAATTAAACTGCGCATGCGTGTTTGGAGTCGCTGTGTATCAGTCGGTTGGGAATCATCACGGAGGTTACAACACGGTGTGGCTGCAGCTGGAGTTTGTCGTGTTCGAGGTAAGTTTAGCTTTCTTTTTTGGATGTGATTCTCGCTTTCATGACTCCCAATTAATGTTCATCTTAATCTCAGGACGTACAATTAGCAATTTCAGTTTTTAATAGTGTGGAGATTCACAAAACACCGTTTTCGTGTAAAAACCTGAACCTACGGAGCCCCCATGGGTCCTGTGGTAAATAAATAAATAAATAAAATAATAACGAACCGAGCGCGCGGATTAATACACCGAGATGTGTGTTTCTTACCCCCACCCCGAGTGAAAACGGCGTGTTCAGACAAAGCCTCGCCAGTTAGATGCCATTTCTGAACAAACTGAGTCGTGTGTGTTAAAGCATTAAATGGTAAAAGAGCACTAGCAATAAACGTTTTTTTTTCTGAAGCCGAACTTTATTAATGAGTTACGAGTAAAGAACCTGTACATATGTTCATACAGTATTGACAGCAGCTCTAATTTACTGCGGTAAAGCCAGCCGCGGTTCAGAAAAACACGGTCAAGCCAGCCGCGATTGATTTTAGTGCGCGCGCATATTACAGCGATTACGGTAGTTTCATGAACAACACAGAGAGAATGCCCCATATCTGAAAAATGCTGCAGTAAAATAGTTTCATATGTGGTGTGTATATAGTATGGGACGTCCTGAATAAGAACTGATCATTGTTTTTTTTCTGTTTCAGTCTGAAGTATTGTGTGTCTACTGAAGCCGAAAATGTGTGCACATTAAACTGCGCATGCGTGTTTGGAGTCGCTGTGTGTGCCCGCGCTGTGCACAGTATCAGTCGGTTGGGAATCATCACGGAGGTTACAACACGGCGTGGCTGCAGCTGGAGTTTGTCGTGTTCGAGGTAAGTTTAGCTTTTACACTTATTAGAAATGGGGTCTTTATACCCCTTTGAAATGTAATAATGCCCCATATCTGAAAAATGCTGCAGTAAAATAGTTTCATATGTGGTGTGTATATAGTATGGGACGTCCTGAATAAGAACTGATCATTGTTTTTTTCTACTTTTTTTTTTATCATATAATGTGTGTACATTATATGGGATAAAAACTGACCATGGCGTTTTATACTTACTAGAATTAATTTTTTCATAGGTCTCTGAAGTGAAATAAAGGCATTTTATTTAACTTTTTTTCCCCATTGTGAACATTTGTTTATTTGACCTCTCTTCCAAAGCAGACGTTAATCCTCATTATAGAAAACATTCATTGAAGAATAACTGCTACTTTTGAACAGTAAAACAAAATAAAAATCAATTCTGGTATTTAGAAAGACTAAATACATTATTTTGTCTGTTTTCTACGAATTCTGCTGTAACTTATCTACATAAAACAATTATTTGAATGGTGAATATTTAAGAAAAATATTGTAACAGACAACCGTCAAAGTCACCAATAAATAACACGGATATTAAAGCAGAAATGCAAATATCTGTTTCTAACGGTGTCAGAAACTTTGTGTTAGTAGCACTGCTTGACATGCTTGATGCCTTCCTCTTTTGTAATTTGCTTTGGATAAAGGCCTAAATGTAGTTGTACGAATAAAAGATTATGTAATGATACAATGTAAATATTTTCACAGAAACAAAGCGTAAAGATGAGACGTGAATCTGAAGAGGATCTCTTTGATGATTGCCTGGTAAAGCATTGTTTTCTTATTAATTATACAATTTATTAATACCTTGAATATAGTGTTTGTTGTATTGGACAGAAGCATATAAATGCAAATGAATATATAAATATGAGTAATTATTGAACGAATTTTCATGTTTGGACTAACCCTTTTAAATACAAACTCAGCATTCATCATAGGATTTCCTGACACTGTAAAGCCATCTCATGCCATGTTTTACTGATGCAAGATAAAGCAATTTAACCCAAGTTTAACAATATGAAGTATATGAAGTGATGGTCATTTTTTTATTATCATTTATTTTTATTATTATTTTTTTCTCAATGAAGTCAGCACAGGTTGAAGCAATTCAGATTTTTTTGCTTCTCAAAATAAATGATTTATTTTCTTGTAAATTTTATGCAGGGGGACAGACGAAGTGACACCTTCTTAAAATCCTTGTCGTCCGTGCTGTTGAAGGGGAAGAACCGGTTGGTGTATCCATAATCCTTGAAGGAGAGGCTATTTTCAGAAAGTTCTTCTAGAACTTGATGGGATTAAGCTATCACCAAAAGTGCAAGCTTTAAAGATGAAGTTATCATCTTAAAACATTTGATTTGGCTTGACTACAAGTGTTTACATGTTGTGTTTACATGTTCAGCTTAAAATGTTTTCATGCATTAAGGTTTCAATGGCATACTTTTAAGTGCACTAGTCCAGAGTGCTGATTTGAAAGTTGCAACTTCACTGCTTCAGAGGGCTATTACGTTTTAACGTTTATTCTACAGTTTGTTTAAAGTATTTTCTGCTGCATTTTATTTCTAAATGAATGCTGTATTTTATTTATTTATTATTTTACACAATTTTGTTTAAAACAAGTATTTCAGGCCCTGGTGCCGTGCAGTTTTTTTCTATGGATGCAAAATTTAGCTGAATGCACTTTTATTAAAAAGACAACTTGGATCTAGACTGTGAATGTCACAAATATTTGGTAATGTTGGTGAATAAACTGTTTAATTATATTTTTGTTGTGTGATTTATGAAAGATATAGATGAAATAATTACTTAAGTTTCTTTCCAAAACATAAATTAGCAATGTTTACATTATTATAGGGAGTAATATAAATTGATAAAACCAAGTAAGGGAAAATCTCACAAAACAAAATGATAGTAATTTCATAAAATCAAGGTTCCTGCTGATACAACAATGCATTAACTTTAGATTTATTTAAAATAATCAAGTAATTTGTGCATTAAGTATAATTATGTAACTTTTACTTGATTTATTTTATTGTTAATTTAATTAAGTAGATTTTACCTGACAATTACGGGTGAGTTTGTTTGTAGCATGCAGTAAAGTGTATGTGACACAAAAATATATATTTGTAATATCGTGCAATCTCTGCTATCCGCTAGCAAACTTGAGCGATTCTTTTATTTTTTATATAATATAAAGTATGTTTACAGTATAAACTTTCTATGTACGGGTCCAATCAGAAAAATTTAACCAGAAAACAGCATATTACATTGATTACATTGTCCTGAGGCTGGACAATGGAATAAACTGGGATAAACTGTAGAACTGAACAGAATTTTTTTTTCCATGTGACTTGAAAAGCCTTCCATCTAGTTAAATATAAATATTAAAACTCTGATCATGTTATCTAGTTTAATTTCGTGTTTTCGCTACATAAATAAGACAGTAGGTTCTCTATTCAACCCCTTAAAATTTCAAATGTAATCTAAAAATGGCCTAGCTTGTACAGGCTACTATACGCTCATCAGCAGTCGGCGCCCCGCTGTAACCAGCAGATCAAAGGAGCAGTTATCGGCTGACACGTAGCCTTCTGAGTTTAGAGACCCACAGAACCCCCACTGTAATTCCCCCATCTCACCTTTCATTCACATAAGGTGTGAAGTTATCAAACCGGTTTCCGGTAGAATTGGGGGGTTTTAAAACAAACGAGCAGGCGTCTCTGCCTAAAATGTTTTTCTCCTCTCTCTCTCTCTCTCTCTCTCTCTCTCTCTATATATATATATATATATATATATATATATATATATATATATATATATATATATATATATATATATAGTTAATTCAGGGCTATTTATGATGGAGACACCTTTTTCCTTTTTACGTTTTAAATATGTAAAACCTCCGCTGCGTGTATTCATTCACAGGCTGCAGCGCGCGCACAGAGAAATAGGAGACTGTGGTGTATGAGTGGATTGGAGAGAAGAGAGCTGTTCAGTTACTATAATATATATATATATATATATATATATATATATATATATATATATATATATATATATAAACATAATATGATCTTTTTGAGTTATAATGTTTTTTTTTATTATTCATAAGAAAACCTTTCAGTTTTGTAAATATTCTAGTTATAGTGTGTTATGTTTTTCTTTAGGTTAAACGGTTTTGAGAATTAGACCATACAGCTAAGATAAATATTATGTCGTTGATTGATAAAATCTGGATTAAGGATAATTTATTTTATTTAATTTGTATTTTTCACCCCCCCCCCCCCCCTGAGGGATTGCCACCTTATTGTGGTCAGGGGGTTTGCGTGCCACAGTGACCTTAAGAGCTATACCAACAGGAGCTTAGTCTTTGGAAGTGGGGGATGCATGTTGAAATGCAGACTTTTTAACCCAAGACTATATAAGTTTTTACAGTACTTAGATAAGGGGGAATCAAAAACTGCCCCCAAAAATGTTTTACTGCAAGTTTGAAAAACCCACTCTCACATAACACACACACAAATTATTTGCAAACCGGTTTCGCTGACACTTTGAGTGTAATTCATAAATTTACTGAACATATTCAAATAAACACACCATACGGCAAATAAATCATCTCAAAGCGTTTATTTTTTGGGTCATAAATGCAGTGTTCATTTACATTCCTGTGTGTCCACCCTGATTTTTAACCACTACTAGAAGGACTTTAAACAACCTATTTATGTAATTATTACATGCCTCTTCTGTAAGGACCTCAAACCAGAATTTTTCAATGGCAGTAATTAAATCGGATTTTATAGTCGGTTTTGCTTCTTTTCGAATATAGTCTTTCAGAGCATGCCACACCATCTCAATCGGGTTCATGTCAGGAGACTCGGCGGGTGTCTTCACCCAGTTAATTCCCTCTTCAGCGATCACTTTTCTTGCAGCAGTGTGCTTCGGGTCATTGTCCTGGAAAAAACGGTGATGAATACCGAAGGTTTTCTTAATGTATGGGGCAGCGGTTCCTTTTATAATCTCCTCTTCGAAGAAAGACCTGTCCATTATTCCTTCAAAGATGGCAATAGGTCCTGGTCCACGTCTAGAAATGGCTCCCCAAACATGAATTTTAACAGGATGTTTCGGCTTGGGTTTGAACACTCGTCTCCCTTTTTTACAAAAGGACATTGTGGCAAAGCGATCCAAAGCCACCGTAGTTTCATCAGTGAAAATGACGTCGTGAAAAGTTTCCGATTCTTCGATCCATGTTTGAGCTTGTTGGAGACGTATCTCTTTGTTTTTGTCGCGGATCATGGGACAATGCAAAGTTTTCCTATATCTCCAACCAAGTTTTTGCCTGATTCTCTGAATTGATCTCTCACTGATGTCCACTCCACTGTCACGCAACAGTTGTTTTTTCACAGAGCTTGCAACCATTTCGTCGTTTTCCCTAGTGATGGTTTCTATGGCTGCGACAACGGCTCTGTAAAATAAGTGCATGGCATTAATTTTCATATGTGACATTTAAAGCCTAACAAACACATGACAGTGTATAATTTGTGATAGTATAAGACAGAGCTACGTACCGAGTAATTTTGCGAGGGTTGCGTTTGCGTGATGTCCGTTCTTTATAATGTGTTCTGATGGTGCTCAATGTAACGTCTACACCAACAGATTTCAGATGGCGGTGTATTTCGCGACTGGAACTTCCAGCAGACTTCATTGTCCTGATGTCTTGAGAATGAAGCTTACTGATCTTGGTCATTTTGAAATGCTTCTACTGTTCGTGTGGATGGACTATTTATCCAGGCTACTGTATGTCATAATGACGTGGAAAGTGAGAATCTGAACTGTGCATGGGCGTCAACTCGCACGTTCTGTAATGTTCCATTGTCTTTTAGAGCCCATTACTAAAGCAGTTTGATTCCGTTCTACGTTTACCAGAACTGGGCAGGTTCGGTGAACTTTGATGGTTCCAGAGGGAAAAATGCACTACCGTCGAATCTGCGTCAAGCAATTTCCGATGCTGTTGCTAGGAAATTCCACCCCACAGCCCGCAACAACAAGCAAATCAGAGACAGAATTAACGAACTTCTTAGAAAGTAAAGATTGAGTTTTCCTCTTTTGTAAAAAAAAAAAGAAAGAATGAATACTCTTACAAAGATTTTGAGTGAACATTTACTATATACAGTACTGCCTGCTTTATTATATATTTAATAAAACTTGTTTCAAGACATCCTTAATTAAAAATTTCCCCTAATTATATCTCCACAAATACTTTGACAACATACACTTATCAACTTATCCACATAAAGATGCTCATATTTTTTACCCTAGTTTCATTTGGTTTTACGCGATTTCATGTATTATTTGTATGTGTACAGTGTGTGTGTGTACAGTGTGTGTGTGAGTGCGAGAGAATGAGAGCGCGTGCGCGAGAGAGGGCTTTCATGCTGATTTATCCAAGGTTACTAAAACCTGGCTTACTACCTATAAAAAATATTTCAATTTAACTCATGGGTCTCAATCACAGATGACACGACAAATTATATACTCTGAAACGTTCATTTGAACATTTAAAATGTTAATACAAAAATACAAAAACATGAATACTAATGTTATCATGGTGTAAATTATTAACATTAGGTTAGGTCCTGCCCTTAATTAATTCATATTATAATTACTTTTACATAGTATAGTTACTGGACTGACATGACCAAAACTAGCTATTTGATTTAGCCTTTCTAAAATCAACCCATCTATCATTTATAATCAGAAAACATAAAACATATTATGATCTGTTCAACAGCCCATCTGTTTTAATTTAGTTTGTATTTTTTATTATTCATAAGACAACCTTTCATTTTTTTCTAAATATTTTAGTTATAGTGTGTTAAGTCTTACTTTAGGTTAAACGTTTTTGAGAATTTGACCATCCAGCTTAGATAAATGTTATGTCATTGATAAAATCTGGATTAAGGATATTTTATGATATATATATATATATATATATATATATATATATATATATATATATATATATATATATATATATATATATATATATATATTTTTTTTTTTTTTTTTTTTTTTTTTTAGTTTCCCCCTGAGGGATTGCCACCTTATTGTGGTCTGGGGGTTTGCGTGCCTCAACACAATTCAGCAAATACAATACTGTTACTATACAGTAAGGCCAGGTAAAAACAGTGCTCGAACATGATGCCCCCCTCCCCCCACCCCGTGTTGTCTGGTCTAGAACAGCCCTGCCTCTGACCGTCTTTTGTCTTGTAAATGAGTATTCTCACTCACCTTCCAATCCCACCAGCGCACACACTCTGTTTGTACTGTAAACTGTACTGTAACTGTGTTTGCTAGGGCACTTGGTTATACACAGTACTTTAATGTATGGAACACTTACTTAACTTACTGGTTTGGTTTAAATATCGCTTATTACCTTATTCAACAAAATAAATTCATTATTAACGTATTGAAGTATTTTAGTTAAGGACAAAAACTGTGCTTGTGTTTAGAACTGCTGAACAGCCGAAAACACACACACACCCATCCCCCCGCCAAAAACACACACACACAGAGCAATTAACACCATGTCCTACTCAGGAGTGGAAGGTGAGAAACCGCAATGGAGAATACCAAGTTTGTCGTTGCTCTTTTGGAGTTCTTAAAACCCAAAACATTTATTTATACTGAGAAAAAATTATTATGGGTCACAATCACAAACACAAATACATATAATCAAGTGTTTAACTGGTTTCATTTGTTTCTATGATCAATAATTATTATTATTATTTTCAGCCCAACTCTTTGACTATTTAAAACAAAGTTGTGTCCCATTTTTTGCCCATTGAAGTTGTTGGTTCAACTAAACAATTTTTAAATACCCAAACAATCCCCCAAAATTAAAACACGCAAAACATGACTTTAACAATTCAATTTATTCTTCCAAAACTAGTCAAAGTTAAAACAGTAATTTATATAAAACAGATGAATACATGTTGTCTTTTTGCTTAAAGTTCATTAAACAACCCGGATACACTAGCTGCTTATAAGTCTCTATCTATAGTCCTTTTACATTAAAATAAAAAATTTTCAAATATCAAAACTATTACATATTTGTTATTAATAATGTTATTACTTAACAGTTTAAGTCTTTGTTTCCCCCAAAGTACTGTATCAGACATTTTGCAGTTCTATGTTCAGAATATACAGTAGACCTGATCAAACATCATTCTAAAGCTGTCGGACTGTGACGTCATCGCTACCGCAGATCAGTTCATCAACTTGTAATATATACATTTTAGGAATATATTAACATGTGCAGACATTTAAGGGTGCACTGCCCTCTCTTGCCCCTGTGTAGAGCCTACACACACACACACACACACACACACACACACACACACACACACACACACACACACATCTATCTATCTATTATATAAATACACATTTGGAATCTGCATCTACATTTTCTGTTACAAGTATAGAATTAGGTTCAGCTGAGACTCAAGATCAATGGTGTTAGGGTACTTATGTAGTGATATTTAGTTTCAGCCAGATCATTAAAACTAACAATGGACTATGACACTCTTGAGAGGGGATATGAAGGTGTTATTCATTTATTTATTCTCTACAAGGGTGCGAACAACAGTACAGACCAAACTATAACTCTCTCTTACTACTATAAAAATTCTAGATATAAACAAACAAAATACAGCTTTTTTTCCTCAGAGGTAAACGGAAAAGTGAAGTTGTTCAGCTGTTCACTTTCACTGCAGCTTCTTCAAAGTCTTCCCACTCCGTGACCACTGAAATCCGACACGACACCACGCTAGGCTACGTCTTGACTCATTTGTATACCGACGGTGATTGGATGTTTCCCGAGGGCTCAGGGGAGTGTGTGTGTGTGTGTGTGTGTGTGTCTATGTGTGTGTGTCTATGTGTGTGTCTGTGTGTGTGTGTGTGTCTATGTGTGTGCGTGCGCGCAGGTACTTGTTCTACTGTTATAAAAACTCTAAATATAAACAAACAAAATACAGCTTTTTTTTCAGAGGTAAACGGAAAAGTGAAGATGTTCAGTGTCACTATGCAGATGTTACACTCAGTGGAGTTACCGAAATCATTGGTTTAGTCCTCATTGAGCTTTTGTTCCTCTTATGTGAGCATAAACAGTGAAACATTCCACAGGTTTATAATACACCGCGGCCAAGTGAACCACGTTCCCGTCGAACGAAACGAGGCATAATCGTGGTGTTTGCTTCGGTTATGACACACCATAGTTTATTACCTGCTGTGGTAGATCTGAATATTTATTCAAACACAATAATAAAGCTTTATATCCTCAGGAGGGCTCAGTACATTGTTTTAGCGATAGTTTCACGAAAGCGAGTTCAGAACTAATCTAACCAAACCAAAAAAAAAAAACATCCGAAGCTTCAAATAGAATGAACGAACTAATGAAATTGATATATATGTAATTGATATACTGTATACACAGACGTGTGTGTGTCATTTTAATTCAAATGAACATTTTAATGCTTTCTGATACACTTATCAACTTATCCACATAAACTTATCAACACATACTCTCCGTGCACGCACATACAATCTCTAAAAAAGTAAAATTAATAACATACATATACAAATAAACAAAAATATAAACGTCTATGTATATTGAAGTTTACGGTGAACGCAGAGTCGGCTAAGCACATGTGATGACGCGCGCGCCCTCACCTCTTGTTACGACTGCCTATTTGGCCAAAAAATAATTGAACGATATGCCTGGTCCTGGAAAGAGACAATAAATATATATATTTTTTTATACATTTATTGCATTGTTTGTTGTTTACAGTCAAGCCATCAACATACAATAAAATGTAAACATGAGATCTAAACTAAAAACTGTGCTCCCTGTGCTGGTGCTGGCAATATCATCTCTTTGTTCTGCTGTCTCCGGCTCCCTCCCTGGTCCTGAACCGTACCATACATACCAGATCAAGAACTTGAAGATGAAGATTATATCTCTGATCTTCTCTCTGACGGGTTCCTCCCTAGTTTCTGATGATCTCAATTAGTTTGTAGTGTTGCTTGTCCAAGGAAACCAGTAATCTTGCTTGAAGTGGAGCAGATATAATTCTCAGAAACTCATTACTGATCTTTAAAAAAAAAAAAAAAAAAAGGTAAAAACAAAAATTGGACTGGCTCAAGTTCTTATGTTAGCAAATCTTAATTACAGTGTGTATAAAGTATAGAAAGCAGTACACTACAAACAGCACTCACTCCAAATTAGCTTGTTCTATGTTTACGTCACTTTCCTATTAATTTTTACATCGTTAACCAACGGTACTTAAATATAATTATTTTCTTCGGCGCCGCTGACTTACTGTATAAACTCCGGTGTTTTTGAAAATCACCACGTTAGTTAGCTAATGCTAATGCAGGTAATATAGGTGGTTTTAGCTACAGTAGCAAACACGGACACAAAACTCAATCTACAAAGTAGTTGTTCCTGACATAAATCATGAATTTGCTCATAGAAGAGATACATTTAACATAGAAATGACATGAGTTTGCTTTCTTACCTGGTTTAAAGGAGTTTTCTTTGAGAATCTCCACCCGCAGGTGATTCAGTCCGTGAAAATGCTGCGTCATGAGACACGGTTTGAAGCAGAAATGTCCTTTGTGAATGGATTAGATTTAAGTTTAATCAGGGGCTTTAACTAACAGTAACTGAAATACAGGTTCTGATATCCTTCCTTACTTGTTTCAACGTCATGCTCCGGTTTGAGGCGGAAATAAAATTATACCGGCAAAACTATGGTCTAAAGACTGCGCATGCGCAAATCACACTCAACCTAATAAGAGTACCTTGATCAAAATGAAATATTTCACTTTGGTTTCCTGCTGTAAACAGCATTATACTAAAAAAAAAAAAAAAAAAAGATTCACCCATAAGCATAAATTAGACACTTCAGTTAAAAAGAGCAATTTATTTTTTTTACTAATGGAATGAGAAAAAAAAACACATTAAACTAGGTTTACTTTTTTCAGTGGATCCCTCAATAATTTCTGTCTCCTTTGCCTGTGTTTGATAATGTGAAGCACATATACACTCATTCATCATGAAAGATCTATTATAAAACAAAATAAAATTCATGTTCGCTTCAGCACTGTTCATCCGCGTCCTTACATTCATTGTTGTACTTGGTCCGGCTTTTAGATAAAGTCCTTCCATGCGCCATCTGGCGGATATTCAGTGAAGCGCAACACATTTATTTAAAATTCCCGAATGTTGCCTCCGGCAAGACGCGGCACGCCGCGCGCTAAATTGCGGCATCCCGCGGGAAAACGCAGGGTTTTAAGGGCGACATCTGTATATTTGTAATATCGTGTATTCTGTGCTGTCCGCTAGCAAACTTTAGCGATTTTTTTTGCAAACGTTTCTTTACAGAACATCACCATAAACACAAGACTAAAGGTAATATACATATAATGAAAACTTGTCATAAAAATCTTTATTTATGGCAAAAATTAACATTTATGGGTCTGCTTGCTCGAGTGAGCAGCCATGTTGATATTTTCGCTTAGCCCTTCGTTTGAAGTGAGGTCCTGAAAAATCTTCGTTTGGAGGGCTATCTGGCCCTTCCCCTCCCCCCTACCCCTCCAACCAAAAGAGAAATGAGACACCACTACCCCTTCACGTGAACGCGCCAAACGGAGGGGTAGGGCTAAGTGTAGGGGTAAGGGGTAGAAATGGGATTCAGCCTGAGTGTGTATTAGAAACATTTTTAAACAAGGAAGTGACCTGGAAATTTTAAGCTAGAACTCAAGTGGTGGAGACCCCTGCTGGCAGGTAGGTGCAATATACATGTATTACATTCCTGAGCCAAGTAGGGCAATGTGCAGTGACCTTTACCTATACGCCTGATAAAAAAAAAAGATATATAAAAATGTTGGAAGTGTTTCAATATTGCAGTTTTATATAGTATTGTACATACTTCAGTATTATTGATTTACACCCACTGAATTTGACATACAGTGGGAGCCACGTCAAACAGCCGCCTGGAGCATGACTGCTCCGTGGCAGTTCCATGAAGGGTTAATGCACGGTCCGTGCACGGAATGTGATCCCCCGCGATGACGCAGTTAACGATGCCCCGCCCCATAAACGCCCCCATGCGCTTTCTAAAAAGATGGTTGCAATGCCGTATAATTCCGCCAGATGGAGCATTGACTGGCACAGTTAATTGCAGTGTCCAGGAAGCCCAATACCGTATCTTTAATATACAGACAGTTCTTGCATTGTCAACATAGTTTCATAAATAGATGAAAAAACAACAACAACAGATCGATTAATAAAACAGATTTGTTAAATCACTCAATACACAACCCATGATGATTATGCTATTTATTATTTAATAATGAATTAATAAAATTAGTTAGTGAAATATTTTTTAAGACATCCTGAAATGATCCTTAAAGACACGGTAGCGGCTGTAATTTGTCTATACCGATCATTGTAGGTACGGAATAAAAACGCAGGCTACGTACAGTATTTTACATTACGGTGTATTTTACCCCGTTCCATTTAATATACTGATAGATAATATTTTGCTGCAAAGTAAAGCTCAAAATGTAACTTCTGCTTGGGTTTGTTTTCGTTATATTTTTTATGTTTTCGCTGAAAGTCAAATTGGCATAACAAATTGATTAATGGCGCATAATATCTGGAACAAATATCTGTCCATACGGATCAGTGTGTCTTTAGTCATTTAACCAGCATAATGTCCCACATTAAAGATCTGATGGGGCACAAATCACTTATCACAACGGTGTATAGATGCAGCAGCAGAGACAGATTTAATCCCCATAAACATTCACACTTGAAAACAAAACTAACAGAAGTAAACAGTTCTAGAGTGTTAGTGCCTGTTATCACAGGACAGGAATCACCTACAGGATACTACTGTATTTTACTGCTCATATTTTTACCCTAGTTTCATTTGGTTTTACGCGATTTCATGTATTATTTGTGTGTGTCTGTGTGTGTACAGTGTGTCTGTGTGTGTGTGTGTGTGTGTGAGTGCGAGAGAGGGCTTTCATGCTGATTTATCCAAGGTTACTAAAACCTGGCTTACTACCTATAAAAAATATTTCAATTTAACTCATGGGTCTCAATCACAGATGACACGACAAATTATATACTCTGAAACGTTCATTTGAACATTTAGAAATATATACAAAAACATGAATACTAATGTTATCATGGTGTAAATTATTAACATTAGGTTAGGTCCTGCCCTTAATTAATTCATATTATAATTACTTTTACATAGTATAGTTACTGGACTGACATGACCAAAACTAGCTATTTGATTTAGCCTTTCTAAAATCAACCCATATATCATTTATAATCAGAAAACATAAAACATATTATGATCTGTTCAACAGCCCATCTGTTTTAATTTAGTTTGTATTTTTTATTATTCATAAGACAACCTTTCAGTTTTGTACATATTTTAGTTATAGTGTGTTAAGTCTTACTTTAGGTTAAACGTTTTTGAGAATTTGACCATCCAGCTTAGATAAATGTTATGTCATTGATTGATAAAATCTGGATTAAGGATATTATATAATTATATATACATATATATATATATATATATATATATATATATATATATATATTTTTTTTTATTTATTTATTTTTTTTAGTTTCCCCCTGAGGGATTGCCACCTTATTGTGGTCAGGGGGTTTGCGTGCCTCAACACAATTCAGCAAATACAATACTGTTACTATACAGTAAGGCCAGGTAAAAACAGTGCTTGAACATGATGCCCCCCTCCCCCCCCCCCATGTTGTCTGGTCTAGAACGGCCCTGCCTCTGACCGTCTTTTGTCTTGTAAATGAGTATTCTCACTCACCTTCCAATCCCCCCAGCGCACACACTCTGTTTGTACTGTAAACTGTACTGTAACTGTTTGCTAGGGCACTTGGTTATACACAGTACTTTAATTTGCCATAGAAAATGTTTTGGAGTGTGTAACAATTGAAATTGAAACAAAAAGTACAAAAAATATAATGATCAGTTGTGTGTACAGAGCTCCAGGCACATGCATTGATAAATTTACAAAAGAGTTATTTAATATGTTCGACCAATCAATTAAAAATAAGGTAAACATCATATGTGGTGATCTTAACATTGATTTACTAAATCCACATGGAAGTAAGAGAATTGCTAATTTTATTGATGCACTGTACAGTTATGGTTTGATTCCAATGATAACAAAACCTAGTAGATTGACAAAAGATACAGCAACATTAATAGATCATATATATACTAATGAATTAAAAGGAAAAAGACTAGGAGGGTTGCTTATCAATGATATCACAGACCATCTTCCAGTTTTTGTGATTTTCTATGATTTATTGAAAAATCCCCCCCTCAAAAAAAGGACTAATAGTTATAAAATTATTCGCAATAGAACACAAGAGGCAATAGATGCTCTTAATGAAGATTTAGTAATACAAAATTGGGATGAAGTTTATGCATATAGCAATCCCAGTAAGGCGTATGAAGTGTTCTTGAATATATTAAATGAGCAAATTAATAAACATTGTTCATCTAAGAGGATTATAATAAAGCAAAAGAATGTATATAAACCATGGATTTCTAAAGGAATAGAGAAGGCATGTAAAAAGAAAAATGTCCTATTCACGAAATTTCTAACAACAAGATCAAAACAAGCAGAAATTGATTATAAGACTTACAAAAATAAATTACAAAATATAATAAGATTCAGTAAGAAGGACTATTACAATAGGTTATTGAATATCCATAAAAACAATGTAAAAGCAACATGGAAGGTACTTAATGGTATACTTAAAAATAATACATGCAGTTTTGATTACCCAAATCGTTTTTTGTAAATGATGATAATCAAAGTATAAATAAAGGGGAAGATATTGTCAATGAATTTAATAAGTATTTTGTAAATGTTGGATCTAAATTAGCAGAAAAAATTACTAAACATGGATCAGTGAATGAAGTAAAAAACTTATGTAATAAGTATACAATGTTTATTCAGGCTGTAGATGAAAAAGAAATACTTCTAACAGTTAATAATTGCAAGAGTAAATATTCCACCGATTGTGATGATCTAGACATGTCATTATTAAAAAATATAATTGTGAGTATAGCAAAACCTTTTGCTTACATTTGTAGTCTGTCTTTCTTAACCGGTATCTTTCCTAGTAAAATGAAAATGGCAAAAGTTATTCCGATCTTTAAAGGAGGAGATCATTATTCCTTCTCTAATTACAGACCAATTGCTCTTCTGCCGCAGTTTTCAAAAATCTTAGAGAAAGTATTTGTGCAGAGGCTTGACAAATTTATAGAAAAACATAATTTACTGAGTGAATATCAATTCGGATTTAGGACTAAGAGGTCGACTTCAATGGCAGTAATGAAAATGGTTGAAGATATCTCAACTGCAGTAGAAAACAAGGAATATACATTGGGAGTATTTTTAGACTTAAAGAAAGCATTTGATACAATTGATTATGATTTATTAGTGAAGAAATTGTTAAATTATGGAATAAGAGGAAAAGCGTTAGACTGGATAAAAAGCTACCTGGAAAGCAGACATCAGTATGTACAAATTAATAATGACAAATCTGACTTATTGGAAGTTACATGCGGTGTTCCACAAGGTTCAGTATTGGGCCCTAAATTATTTGTGTTGTATGTTAATGATATTGATAAAGTGTCCAATGTATTAAAATTTTTATTATTTGCTGATGACACTACTTTATATTTATCAGGTAAAAATTTGAAACAGCTTCTGAACACAGTGGAAAATGAATTGCTGAGGCTTAAAAGTTGGTTAGATGATAGTAGGCTTTCATTGAATTTGACTAAAACTAAGTTCATAATTTTTAGTAATCAAAAAATTAATCATGATGTGAAAATAAGAATTAATAATGAGGAAATAGAAAGAGTCTCCAAAATTAAATTTTTGGGAGTAATAATTGACAACAAACTGAATTGGAAACCACATATTAATTTTATTAAGACAAAAATCTCTAAATCAGTTGGAATTCTTAACAGATTAAAGTATGTATTGGATAATAAAACATTACGCATATTGTATTGTACACTCATATTTCCATACATCACTTATTGTGTGGAGGTATGGGGGCATACTTATAAAACTTATTTAAACCCAATATCTGTGTTACAAAAAAAAGCAATAAGGATTGTTAATAAGGCCGATTATTATGAACACACAAATAAATTGTTTATAAAATCTAAAGTTTTGAAATTTGTGGATCTAGTTGATTTGTATACTGCACAAATAATGTATAAAGCCTATAATAATTTACTTCCCAGCTGCATCCAGAGGCTGTTCAAAATTAAAGTCAGCCAGTACTACTGTCTAAGAGGAATGTTCATGTTTAGCAAAATAAGGGCCAGAACAAATTTAAAGAATAAATGCATTTCCGTTAAAGGGGTTAATTTATGGAATAAATGTGATATGGAATTAAAATTATGTAATTCACTTCATAGATTTAAAAAAATGTTTAAAGACAAGGTGTTTAGTGAATATATGACAAAGTAATATATATACTGTATATAGACATGATTATTTTCTTTTCCAAATTTCTCTTCTCTTCCCAAGTGAAAGAATAATTAATTTTGACATGTTTTGTTTATGTGCACAAGTGACAATATTTGTTGACAATATTTTGTGCAATTTACTGTAAAGTGTCGCTCATCATTTGTTGATGTACAAAGGGTAGGCATAATAAGCAAGGCTTCAGCCTACACCTTTTTTCAGTGTTGAACTGAAATAAACTATCTATCTAATGTATGGAACACTTACTTAACTTACTGGTTTGGTTTAAACATCGCTTATTACCTTATTCAGCAAAATAAATTCATTATTAACGTATTGAAGTATTTTAGTTAAGGACAAAAACTGTGCTTGTGTTTAGAACTGCTGAACAGCCGAAAACACACACACACCCATCCCCCCGCCAAAAACACACACACAGAGCAATTAACACCATGTCATACTCAGGAGTGGAAGGTGAGAAACCGCAATGGAGAATACCAAGTTTGTCGTTGCTCTTTTGGAGTTCTTAAAACCCAAAACATTTATTTATACTGAGAAAAAATTATTATGGGTCACAATCACAAACACAAATACATATAATCAAGTGTTTAACTGGTTTCATTTGTTTCTATGATCAATAATTATTATTATTATTTTCAGCCCAACTCTTTGACTATTTAAAACAAAGTTGTGTCCCATTTTTTGCCAATTGAAGTTGTTGGTTCAACTAAACAATTTTTAAATACCCAAACAATCCCCCAAAATTAAAACACGCAAAACAAGACTTTAACAATTCAATTTATTCTTCCAAAACTAGTCAAAGTTAAAACAGTAATTTATATAAAACAGATGAATACATGTTGTCTTTTTGCTTAAAGTTCATTAAACAACCCGGATACACCAGCTGCTTATAAGTCTCTATCTATAGTCCTTTTACATTAAAATAAAACATTTTCAAATATCAAAACTATTACATATTTGTTATTAATAATGTTATTACTTAACAGTTTAAGTCTTTGTTTCCCCCAAAGTACTGTATCAGACATTTTGCAGTTCTATGTTCAGAATATACAGTAGACCTGATCAAACATCATTCTAAAGCTGTCGGACTGTGACGTCATCCCTCCTACAGCTCCCTCAACAGCTTGTTCAGGCTCCTCCAGTCCTGTAGCTCCAAAAGTCCAGCCGTCAGCCGTCTGACCCCCCAAATCCTCCACAGCGGAGCTCTGCTTAAAGACAACAGGAGAATTTAGTCAAAACAAAGATAAATAAACTTTACAGAACATATAGTTCTAATAAAAATAAAATATATTAATAAACCTATTTACCACAGAGTGTGTAAAGTACTGCTTTGGGGATTCTGTAATGTAAATAATCTGCCTGTGCTAATGTTAACCAGTGAACAGTGTTAGTGTTAACCAGTGAACAGTGTTAGTGTTAACCAGTGAACAGTGTTAGTGTTAACCAGTGAACAGTGTTAGTGTTAACCAGTGACTGTCTGTATTATCGTCTGCATTAAATTAACCGGGAATTTACTTAATGCGCTTCTCATACAAATAAGTTAAGCGATATAACACTCGTATATGAGCATTAGTACATCCCTGAAGCCAAACTATAACTTACTGAAGCCCCTCACACACACACACACACACCTCCCCCCTCCTCCTCCTCCTCCTTAACTGATAAACACTTCTGTGTTGTTATTCAGCTCTTTAACTAAGCGCTCGCG
Source organism: Channallabes apus (assembly GCA_030522415.1). Lineage (NCBI taxonomy): Eukaryota > Metazoa > Chordata > Actinopteri > Siluriformes > Clariidae > Channallabes > Channallabes apus. The sequence goes on along the minus strand of CM060105.1, from coordinate 18,936,629 downwards.
CTACCGCGGAAAGTCCTGGACAAAGTGTATAAAATATAAACCGGGTTATGAGCGTTACTAGCTCCTGTACAGCTCCCCTCAGTCTATGTCCCTCATCAACTGCATCACATTATATTACAGTCACAGAAATAACCTGCTGATTAACTCTTAACCAGAGAATAAATAAGCGCTGAATTTATCCAGACAACACGCGGTGAGATTCTCTCAGTATTTACAGAGAACACAAACACTCTTCATCGGGTAGTGCAGCTCTTGTAATAGGGACATTAATAGTATTGTCGAAGCTTGAGCATGTTTTTGAGTTAAAGTGGAGTGACATTGTGAGTGTGTGACACTGACAGTAAGCTGTAATATTAACTCCAGACTTGGTAAACAGAACATTAAGTTCTCTAAAGTCACATCTGACCGCTGCTGGTGCTGCCAGTGATATTTCAAACGGCCAATAAAAAAACTAAACTGGGAAATAAACTGTAAACTACCCCAAACACATTTTATAAAATAAAACATCACTTACCACGAATAGTCCGTTAAGCCGCCATCTTCATCTCTGTAGTTTGGCAGCGTCAGTTCGGCGGGGGTGGAGGCGGGTTGTTAAAATCACGTGATTGCAACTCAGCGCAGCTGGCTTGTTTTAACGTGTTCTTGAGAACGAAGCGCCATCTAGTGGTGGCACCAGGTAAATGAATAAATTGGGCTTGAATGGGCGTGTTTACTGTGAAATCTTGACACGCCTTTCAGCCAGAAAAGGGAGGGGGGATTACGGCGTGCAAAGGCCATTCACACGCCATTCACACTTCAGCCACACTGTCGCGGCTATTTGGCGTGGCTCCCACTGTACAGTACAGTAGGGCAGTAGATTCTGTGTTCAGGTGACCTGTTGCAGTGAATTTGTAAACACTGGTTACGCTTCAATTTTGAGCGTTATCCATCAACACAGCCATTACATCTTCCAGAAATAAACTGGTCAGCAGCTTAAACAAACTGGTGTCATGAGAGGAGACTCAGATAGTCAGTCCAGTTTCAGCCCGAGAGCTGCTGTGAGCCCATGAATGATTCACAACCCTCCCCACTGAGCTAAAATATTGATGGGCCTTTCTGATCAGTCACACTGACCCTTATTAGTCTACCCTGTACATGCAACACCAAATCCCTACATACAAACACTGGCCTCCCGTATTGTCTCTTCTTTTCCACTCATGCTGTTTATTTCTCTTTTTTTCTTCTATTCTTTCTCTCAGGATAAAGCGGTATATAGAAGACGAGTGATTTGATGTGTTTTAATCCTGGATTAATCTGTAATTGCTGAAAATATTGCCATTATGCAACATTACATGCAATAGCCTACTTTTATATACTATATATATAATAGTATATAAAAGTAGGCTATTGCATGCCATGTTGTATAATGTCAATATTTTCAGATCCAGAATCCAATTACAGATTAATCCAGGATTAAAACATATAAAATTTTGGAAATAGACTGATCTTATTGATGACTGGGAGTGTTTGAAATAACATTAGGCTGGTTTTTGGGTCACATTTAAATAACCATTAAGTTGGTTTTAGGGGAAATTCTAAGTGCCTCTTGAGCCTCAAATGAATGGCATTTATGTTGTTTTTAGGTCAATTTTAAAGTGCATCAGTCTGGTTTGGGGCGCATTTCAAATTAATTTTATGTTGCTTTTTAGGCCACTTTAGAATGACCCTTATCTTTTGGCCAAAAGGAAATTTTGGCTTTTTGACCAATTTTTCAATAGCCATTAAACTTCTGATAAACCTATTTTGATCAGTCATGCATTTCTTAATCGACCCCAAAGGGATTGTTGTGCATGCATCACAGCGTGCCTTGGCGAAAACACTGGCCTTGACCAAAGTTGACCAATTCCGTCAGTTCTTTTCTATTCATGTTCCCTAGTCATTCTCTCTCTCGCTCTCTCTTGGGATCCCTGAAATGCTCTATAAAGGTCACTCCTTCACAAATTGATAAGTTCAACTGATTGCTTAATGGGACATTCTTGCAAGAATCTGACAAAAAAAAGTTTAGAAAAATAAACCAGCACAATACAGCAGAATAGTTCTTCGTTCTTCTAATGATAATAAATGAAACACTTTACATTCTGACATCTTGACAGCTCATGTTCTCACTCATGTCTCAATAGTTTCGGCCTATCCCTCGGATCGATCTTTTTCTATCAATACTTATTATTGGACAAGAATAGGATAATTCATTTCAGTAGTTGTACATGTTGCACTGCACTTAAATGCGACCCTTGTAAAACCTCAAGTGTCGGAAAATGGATGGCGAATAAATCATTCAGGGAGGGGGACAGAAATACTCGCAGCCCTTTGAACCATCACCCGAAATTAAATTGGTTTTCAACGGCAGTTGATACATTATCATTACGGTCAGGTTTCCTAGTCTCTCTGCAGACAGCTTGACAAGTTGACCAATTGCAGTTATTGACCCGCGGAGCTTGTCTTTAGTTGCACTTAAATGCCGAACCCACCAACGCATCTATCAAGAGTGCATTAGCAGTGTGTATTGGAACAAGAAAGTGGAGAATAAGCATAAAAGTCTATTTTGCACATGTATAATTCAACGTTTAGAGGCTATCCGTGTTGAGCTTTCGAGCACTTTTTCTCCACGCACGGAATTAATGACGCGTCACCCGCTGTAGCCTCCGTTTCATTTCTGATGTGACGACTACAACATACGATATGTTTGTCAGGATGGTATGATTATGGTATTCTAATTAAAGGAAATAAAGCACCAGGTCATTACAGTAACTCCAGTAACATCACTAAAATATGAGAAGATCAATACCTCTGTTGTGTCTGGAAAATCCTGTTAGCATCACTTTTATTACAGATACAATGAGCCACTGCTATTCAGGAGCAAGATTTCAAATGATTGAGATGAAGAAACTCAAGAAGTCTTAATATTACAAAAATGCAGTTTTACTAAACATATACAGTTTTTAAATGATGATGTAATTTATTGAGAGTAAAAAGATGTCCAAACAGTACCTGTTCTTATGTGAAAAAAGTAATTTCCTCCTCCCCTCTAAATCATGAATGAATTGTGATTAGCACCAGGACTGATTACCGCCATAACTGTTGAAAAAAGAAATACCTTCAATAGAACCTTTCTGATAAAGTGAAGAATGGTTAAAGATCTCACATCATACCTGCTATCTAAAGGAATTCAAGAACAAATGAGGAAGACATTGACATGTATTGACAAGTCTGGAAAGGGTTACCAATACATTACTAAGGCCGGAACTCCAGTGAACCACAGTGAGAGCCATTATCCACAAATGGAGAACAGTGGTGAATCATCCCAGGAGTGGCCACCCGACCAAAAAGTGCTCCAAGAGCACTACGACAGAACATCATCTAAAGAACTGCAGGCCTCACTTGATCAGTTAAGGTCAGTGTTGGTGTTTCAACATTAAGAAATGGACTGGGCCAAAATGGCATCAGTGAGAGAGTTCCATGGCGGACCTTTCTATATATTTTGATTTGTTGTACGGTACAGGTGTATATTTATTATTGTTCAAATTGGAGTCCAGAGAAGCATAAATCAATTAGTTCAGATAGTTATTACTCAATAAAAAGACACTTTTTATTAAAGAAACTTACTCAATACTTTGTGTATAACAAAGTAATTTTTTATGAGTACACATAATGCTCTTGACACTAAATTATGTACATTTTAATCAGGAGCTGCTCATGCATAAATGACGGTGTCATGTTTACCAGGCTCACAAAGTGCTTCCGCTACTAAACTTTTCATGATCAGGATGACAAGTGCATCAAAACAACATGTGTTTAGCCTTGATTACTGTCCACATCCTTCTTGTTTCATGAGCTTATCTGCTAATGTGGTGTATGTTTTCTTCCGGTCGGAAAGGGAGAAAAACAATGTTCACAAAAAACAAATTTTGGCACTGCCCCTTTAAAATAGGAAGAGAAACTCAGGAGTCAGAGCTTTTTCTGTCACGTTGGGATACTTTTACTCTTCAGACCTGGATCAGCCCTTTCTCTTTGTCTAGTCTTTTCTTTGTCTAGTTTATTTTTTTCCTTATTTGCCCATGGGTCGGAGGTTGAAACGTTTTACATACATTAGCTTATGATTGTTTTGCAAGCAAAATAAGTAAGCTGAAGGCCTTTCAATGCTAAAGACTTATTTACATATCGAGTGTGAGCTGCTGTTTTTATACAACATTTAGTGGGTTAACGTATGTGTCATGGTTCCTTCATTAAAATGAACGTTATTGTACTGTATGATGTAATTTTGTAAATGCTACATTGCTTTTGGAGTTTGGACAGGGTTTTGGAAATGGACTAAACCTATTGATCTTCGCGACCATTAGGCTGCTTCGGGACCATTTTAATTGGTTGCTGGTTGGTTTCTTTGGCAAGATTACAGTGGTCATTAAGGTGGTCATTGAACCAGTTTAAGATTTCCACTTTGGTGGTTTTGCACCAAATTTATATAGAAATTGGGCTGTGTTTTTTTTTTTTTTTTTTTTTTGCATATTTTAAATGGTCGTTAGGATGGTTTGTTGTGGAAATTGAGGTGGTTTACGAACCAATTTTAAATGCCCATTAGGGTGAATTTAGCCAGTTTTATGTAGAATTCTTGCTGTTTTTGTTGGAATGTTTCAAATGGCAATTGGGCTTGTTTTTGGGTGAAAATTAAATGATCATTAAACATAATTTTTGGGGGCAGTAAATAGCTACTGGGCTGGGTTATAGACCAGGATCTGTTATTCCAACTTGCCGTATACTCATCAGCAACATTAGAACCATTAAAAATTACATTAAACATAAAACATAGACACCTAGAGTTTGGGTTCCACTTACTCCACCAGGGCAGCTTTGGCCCCTCAGAGTGTGGCTCTGTGGGGCCTCTAGGGGCATGCTGTGGTGTCTGGCACCAGGGTGTTGGCAGCCAATCCTTCTAGTGCTTTGGTCTGTGGGGTGCGGTCTACGTAGATCTGACTTGTTAGCTCAGTGGATTAAATGGGTGATCAATTGGATTGGAATTTGGTGACTCTTTTCAGAGATTTGCTGCATTGACTTTTCTGTGGAATCAGATCTGACAGGCTGGTCTTTGGCTCCAAGTGCATAGGTGAGCCTTGGAACTGGCTTAAAAACTGACTGAAACCTGGATTAAACAGGACGAGTATGTGAAATAAGTAATGAAGAGAAAATGAAGCTAGTCCTCCTGGGTACAGCTACATACACCAACCTCGGTTTACTGGTAGAGGAGGAGGCGTCGCAATTATTCACAATGATAATCTGTCTATCATACAAAAACACGGACACAAATTTAATTCATTCGAAATCCTTTATAGTAATATAAGTGTATTTAAGCATATTAAGTCAGCTCAGTCGATCCCGATAATCATCATTTACAGACCTCCAGGGCCGTATTCTGAATTTCTCAGTGATTTTGCAGATTTCCTCTCTAACCTAGTCGTTTCTGTAGACAAAGCGTTAATTGCTGGAGATTTTAATATTAATTTTGAGAATCCAGAAGACCCTCTGAGAACAGCATTTATGTCTGGATTCAGTAGGCGTAAATCAGTGTGTAGTAGGACCCACTCATAAAGCAAGTCACACTTTAGATTTAATGATATTTCTCGGATTACAGTAAGTATAAAAAATGTATTCACAATTCCACTGTCTGAAGTTATATCAGATCACTGTCTTGTCTCAATTAAAGTGTGTCACAGTGATAATATACACACAGCACCGCGCTACCGTATTAAACGTACATTCACATCAACCACCACACAGAGTTTTATCAGTAATCTCCCAGAGTTACCAACTTCGATTAGATCACCGTCTGACCCTACAGAACTCGATCAGAATATTTAGAGTCCGCTATACCTTAGATAATGTAGCTCCAGTCAAAAGAAAAATTATCAGAGATAAGAAACTCGCTCCGTGGTATAACGATCACACGCACACTTTAAAACAGACCGCTTGGAAATTAGAACGTAAATGGCGTCAAACTAAATTGATAGTATTTCAAATAGCGTGGAAGGAGAGCATCCAGAAATATAGAAAAGCTCTTAGTGTAGCTAGATCAGTGGTTCTCAAACTGTGGGAAATACAGACATGACAGGTGGGGCGCAATGAACAGGAAATTAGTGGAAAATAATAGGAAAGTACCTATTCTAATTCATGCTTTTCTTTATTGATAATGAATGATACGCTCAAAACTAAACAATCACACACAAATAAATGGATCATTAATACAAGTAAATTTAAAATAACATCAGTTGTGGGCCGGGAGAAAAAGTGGAACCATAGTGGAACAATAATGGTTTAACGTTGGACAAACTTGAGCAGCGCAGCTCGAATCACAAACCTGCGCAAGCCACTGGGCAGCGCTGCGCGACTCTGACAGAAATAAACCGCGCCGACCATCAAAATACATTTTACCCCGCTGGGATGTACAAACCAGGCATGGCAAGGCGGAAACAATATTAAACAGTCTTGACATTTTAAATAAATTGTTTTTAAATAAAAACACAGTGGGTCGCGCAGGTTAGTGATTCGAGCGGCGCTGCACAATCCACCGGGCTGCGCGAATAAACCAGATCATCACTGCGCTATTCAGATAGTGGCGCTGCGCTGTATTTGCGCAGATATTTGGTTCAATCGGGTGCCGCGATTTCGTCCCACTTTTGATGTGTTTGGCTTCACATACACTTCGACAATGGAAGAAGACGGTGCAGCAGCAGTGAGTTTGCTTACATGTGACGAAACCAACAACGAGGAGATTGTAAAGAAAAAAGCTGCATCGTCTGTGGTGTGGAATTGGTTTGGATATAAGAAAAGTGATACGAATGAGATGAATGTGATTTTGGAAGGTATGCAAGTGCCCTGTTTTAACAAGTGGTGGAAACACGTCAAACCTTTTCTATCATCTGAAATACAAGCATCCAAACGAATATGGCCAAAGTAAAAAAAAAAATGCGGCAAACCTCAGCAATTCACAGTTTAAATAAAATTACATTAAAAAAATAAAATTATGTAAAACAATTTCTTTGTGTTTTCATTTTTATTTATGCATTTTCAGATACAAATTGCTATATTGTGATATATATCGTTATTGAGTTAGAAAATTGCTTCTACCGTGATAGAAGATTTTGGTTATATCACCCACCACTAATGAAGCCTATCTTCAGCTTGGATTCATGGTGGGCATGGTGCGGGCAGAAGAGAGACCCAAGTGTGTTTTGTGTCTTAAACTGCTGGCAGCAGACCGCATAAGACCCAACAAATTAGGAAGACACTTAGAGACAACACACTCCAGTCACGTTAATAAACCACTGGACGTCTTTGAAAGAAAGCTGGCAGAATACAGACAGCAGGAGAATCGCATGGTAACATCTGAATCAGTGGACAGCAAAGCACAAATGGCTTCATTCAAAGTTGCATACAGAATTGGCCAGCGCAAAAAAACTACTAATGATTGCTGAGCAGCTAATAAACATGGGGTCAATTATGCAAATTAAGTGACAACGTAAGCCTTGTAACAATTGCACGTGAATTTTATCTTTTTTTAACTTGGTGGTGTTTGATCGTATTGGTTTAGGAATTGATATTTCAATAAACAGTAAACTTGGCCGATTTCGTTATTATTTTGTTGACAAGTGGGGCTTGAAAATTCGCTCACCCCCTTAAGTGGGGAATGACAGAAAAAGTTTGAGAACCACTGAGCTAGATCAACATATCTCTCCACTCTTATAGAAAATAACAAAAATAATCCTAGGTTTTTATTTAATACCAACTAGAAATAAGACCACTGCAGAAATCTCCACAACAACATCTTGCAATAGTGAGGACTTCATGAACTTTTTTTAATAATAAAATTATACAATTGTTGCTTCGAAACCGGACAATGCAATTTATGCAGATGTTAAACTAACTATGACAGATCGGAACCTAGAATACTTTACTCCCCTTGAAGAGAATGAACTAATTTCACTCATCACTTCTGCAAATTCATCAACCTGTATATTAGATCCTATACCGACACATTTTCTTAAACAGCTAGTGCCAGTAATAACAGAACCGCTGTTGAGAATAATTAATTCCTCACTCAGCATTGGGTATGTTCCAAAATCTTTTAAATTAGCAGTCATTAAACCGATTATTAAGAAACCTGACCTCGACCCCAGTCAGTTGTCTAATTACAGGTCAATGCCAAACCTCCCCTTCATCTCTAAGATTCTCGAAAAGATAGTAGCAGAGCAGCCATGCTCATATTTACATAGAAATAGCATACAGTACATGAACTGTATCAGTCAGGATTTAGGCCTCATCACAGCACAGAAACAGCACTCGTTAAAGTAGTCAATGACCTCCTATTGGCTTCTGATCAGGGTTGTGCAACTATGCTTGTATTACTCAGTGCAGGAACCATGACACATACTGTACGTTACCTCAGTGCAGCTTTTGACACCATTGATCATGCTATTCGTCTTCACAGATTTGAAAATGTAGTAGGAATTAAGGGTGCAGCCCTCTCCTGGCTCAGATCATTTGACCGATCGTTATCAGTACGTAGACTTAAATGGTGATTATTCTGCATGCGCTCTAGTGGAGTTTGGTGTTCCACAAGGTTCAGTTTTAGGCCCACTGCTTTTTTCCCTTTACATGCTTCCTCTGGGCAACATAATTCTTAAACATGGTATTAGTTTTCATTGCTATGCTGACAACACACAGTTATATGTCTCATCAAAACCAGATGAGAAAAACCAGCTCACTAAAGTTGAGCAATGTGTGCAGGAAATAAGAGATTGGATGCTAATTAACTTTCTACTGCTTAATCCTGATAAGACTGCAGTTTTAGTCATAGGACCGCATTCAGCTAGAAGTAAGATTTTAGATCACACTGTAACTTTAGATGGGCTTTCTGTTCCATCAAGTGCAACAGTAAAAGACCTCGGTATGATTATAGATTCCAGACTTTCATTTGAAGCTCATGTAGATAACATTACCAGGATAGCATTCTTTCACCTCAGAAATATTGCCAAGATAAGAAATATATTGTCGCTAAACGATGCAGAAAAACTAGTTCATGCTTTTATCACCTCTAGGTTGGACTATTGTAATGCTTTACTGTCTGGCTGCGCAAGTAAAAAAAAAGTATGCTAAGTATATTAAATCCTAGCATGCCAAAGCATACTTAAATGTACTTGCAGCCAGACTAATGACTAGTATACTTGAAGTTTGCTATTTTGGAACAACTAATTTTGTACTAAGTGTATTTAAGTTGTAATTAAATTGTACAAAAGCACAATTTTAAGTGTATTAAGTATACTTTTGTGTGCTAAAGTGGAACAACTTTAAGTATACTTTAGTACACTTAAAGTATATGGCTGTGTGTGTACTAACGTACATACCTGACAGTAATTATTACAATTTAAGTATATGTTTAATGTATTATAAGTACATTACAGCTATTTTTACTGTATTACAAATAGATTATTAATATACTATGAGTATATTCTTATTGCAGCAGTAGCATGCTGTTATACTTCTAGCCAATTACAAATACTAAAAAAGTACACTTTGTGGTTAATATAAATAGACTTTATTGTATCATACAGTACACACAAGCTTCTATAATACTGTAGCGTTTTTCGACACTAGCAGGGAACTTGGAGGACGAGTGAGTTTTCTGGCTACACAATGTAATGACACACCTATTCAGCTATTAGCTAGAACTGGAGAACGGTAGCAGAATGCAGCACATACACACATAGAGATAACACACATGCACACATACTCAAACTTGGCCGAAGCCACTAACCTAAACACACGTCCCAAACAGGGTGAACACAAAAAGAACACCTGCCGCAAGGCACGACGGTCGCAAACCACAGCCCCGCCCACGCCACAATACTGTATTGCAAATGTATTACCAGTACATTAAGTGTTTAGGATAATTTACAAATGCTAAATGCATTTTCTACACTATAACATGTTTTTGAAACACATTACATCAGTAATTATGAGGCAGATTTTATTCATGAGTTCAACAGATTTAATTTGCACAAGGTTACAAAAAAGCACTACTATAGTTTATTTTGCTCAACAAAACATCAGGTTGTCTTACAAACACACAAACTAAAATATAACCTGGTGTGTGAACACAGACAGACATTAGTATTAGAATCTACAGGTACAGTATTAGTTTAAACCTGGTGTGTGAACACAGACAGACATTAGTATTAGAATCTACAGGTACAGTATTAGTTTAAACCTGGTGTGTGAACACAGACAGACATTAGTATTAGAATCTACAGGTACAGTATTAGTTTAAACCTGGTGTGTTGATTCTGTTTCACAGAGACTGAAAACAGGCCGAGAGCTACAGAGCCATTATACCACAAGCAAAGTACACAACACATTAACAACACCACATTAGACAATATAAACCATAGATTAAAGTATGTACCTAATTTAAAACCGTTAAATTGACCTTATGCCGATGAAAATAAAATAATAACGATACGAACTAACGCACGCGATGATGCAGCTTCAGCCGTTAATTCAAACTAGAAGTGGAGAACTGGGGAGCCAATCAGAGAACGGACAGTCCGAATCTGCCCGCCTCTAGCTCTGATTGGCTGGTGGGGCGCTGTCTAGTCTCCGGTTGGCTGGAAAAGTCGCAAAGTTTACAACCCTGCTGCAGTTTGTGTGTCGCTTTATGACAGTGAGCGGACAGAAGAGTGAGGAGTAAAAACATAAATTATCTTGAACGGAAAAAGTGATTTTGAGCGCGCAGGAACGAGTTTGAGATCGCGCGCGCGAGGGAGAGATTCAGTGTGCAAAAACGAGTCTAAAAGCGCGCGCATGAGAGAGTAGTGCACTCAATATAAGTACATTTACATTTAACTGATAATATACTGAGACTACCGTATATTAAAATTTGTATTCTAATATATATACTTTCTGTACATTTGTACAATGATTATTTCGAGCATATTTTTAAAAAATATACCAAAAATATATTGAAAAACAAGTTTAAATAAGTATACTTTGGAAATTAGACCAACCTTTCACTTAAAGTAGTATAATACAATAATTTTTAAGTATATTTAAAGTTTAATTCCAAAATTTGGTAAAAGCATGATGTTAGTATACTTTTTATATATTAACTGATGGTACAACTTTTTGTTAGTATATTTGCAGTGTATTATCGAGGATTTCAATATATTTGTAATACACAAAAAATTTATTTTTTTTTTCACTTGGGTGTTCAGCTAGATGCATAAACAAGCTTCAGCTAGTCCAGAATGCAGTAGCGAGAGTCCTCACTAGAACCAGAAGATATGAGCACATCACCCCTATCTTATCTGCACTTCATTGGCTCCCGTGAAATTTCGCATTGATTTTAAAATACTACTCTTGACATATAAAGCATTAAATGGTCTCGCGCCACAATATCTGAGTGAACTGCTAGTGTCTTACGATCCGCCACGCCTACTTCGATCAAAGGATGCAGGCTGCTTGTCAGTACCGCGTATTATGAAACCTACAGCTGGGTGCAGAGCTTTTTCTTACAAAGCCCCAAAATTATGGAATAGTCTTCCAAATAGTGTTCGGGACTCAGACACAGTCTCAGTGTTTAAGTCTAGGCTAAAAACCTATTTATTTAGCCAAGCATTTTTATAAATAGATTTGCCATAAGGTAAAGGAGCAGATCTGGGGGACTCATGGATGTAGAGTAATATGGTGAACTGGTATGTTTAGATGCTGTCTTCCTCACTCTCATTTGATCACTCAGGTTTGTTGATGGTGAGGTGATTGTTTGCTTTACATCTCAGGGAGCCCTCATGTCTGTGTTTCCTTCTGGCTCTCCCTTTTAGTTATGCTGTCATAGTTAGTCCTGCCGGAGTCTCTGCTTGCACTCTACAGTAAATATACATCACATTATACAGTACATTGTATGACTGTGACTATACCTAACTGCCATCTCTCCTCTTCTTCTCTTTCAGTTTACTGATGTGTACAATTGAAAATTAATGTTAACGTGTTAATGTTATGTATTGTTAATGTTGTCACCAATCAGTGCTGTGGCTGGAGAAGATCAATGTTGAATGCATGCAATCTGTTATACTGTAGGTAATAAACCCTGGTGTCTTCTTAAATATTATTTAATTAATTATTAATTCCTAATCTCAGTTTATAAGGATACACATTTATATCTTGTCATCTACAAACATATATTTTGGATAATTGATAACCAGTTAGTGTATGCTAGCTAGTGTGGTAATAAAATGTATACAAGCTGAACTACAGCTTTTTTTTATCCCAACTTGCAAATACTATCAATAAAGGATAGTCCTTAACATCCTTAACATAAGGATGAAAGTGTTTATATCATCATTTGTTAGCGCTGGTTTGTTTTTTTTGTTATCATGGTAATTGTCATAAATCATCTCTTATTGATTCCATGTGGTTTTGGGTTCTCCATTTGTGTTTTTTTTTTTTGTTTGTTTGTTTGTTTGTTTTCAGTTCTAGCCCTGTGCTATGATGAGTTAAAACAGATGAGAACAAAATCACAAAAACTGGAGAAATAAAACAGAGGTTAGTTAAAAGATGATTTATATTCATTTACATTCATTTGTTAAAAAACCCCGTAGGCTAAATGGCTGATTTGGCCTTTCAGTGTGAACTGAGAACTACCGCTGAGTACTATACTGTAATAGGAAGCATCCTATATAGCCCGAAGACAAAGGCAAACGTGTTTTCTCAGCTTCCTGGCACCCTATAATCACATTCAGTGTGAGAGAAATGAAATTTGCCTGAGCACAGAGAAACACTGGAACATCTGTTCAATTATGCTCTGCAGCTTCTCGCTCTCCTGGATCATCATCCTCGCTGTTGCACACTAGCAGGGTGAAAAATAAATGACTGGGGTTACCACAAACACAAACTCAACAGCCTAAATTAATTTGAGAATTTGCATGTATATACAGTATGGTATGTGCAATTGTGCTTATGCATGTATAAAAAGGATAAACGGAAATGGATTACGTGTGTGATTCCTACTGGCATGTTTTGTTCCATTGAGAGGTTGGAAGAAAGCACACAGACACTCTTCACAGACACTAACCTGAGCTCAGGGTCGATTTCTGAACCTGTGAGGCTAAAATGGTTCCATTGAGGGGTCGCTATAGTGAACCATCCAATCCACACACAACTTGCCACAGGTTTTATGCTCAAATTTTATCCAGGCTTGGGACTGGCACTGCATCCAGTGGCTGGGGTTTCAGCATTTGGTGGGAATCGAACCCAGACCTTACAAATGCGCCTATATTGTAAAGTTTTTAAACATTTAATCAAGTATTAATTTTGGGTGATTTAAGTTATGCATATTTTCAGATTCCTGGTCCAATGTTTTATATATATATATATACACCATGTTTATTACTGTATTATGTCCTGTGCATGAGATATGGCCAGTTTAAGTTTGTTTACAAGGAGGGCTTTTTAAGAAAGAAAAAAAGTTAAAACTCTATTTTTAGAATATTTAAATAAGGATTTTGTTATGTAGGAAACCTCAGCCACATTTTGCTTAGATAATGTTCATTAATGTCCTTTTAAACAATGTTTTGGATTAAAAATCTCTCAATTATGTCAAAGGATCAGGAGGATAAGGCATTTATCAAACAATTTTACCAAAATTCTAAATATGATACACTTTAGTACCTACAGTGCTCTGTTGGCCAGAGTGCAAAATTAACCTGTGTGACTTAATACCTGACAGGTCATATATAATAACTGAATGTCTTACATTTTAGAATACAGCTGAAAATGATCATGGTCGAGCGATAGCTCGTTCTGGATAAGGGCGTCTGCCAAATGCGTAAATGTAAATGAGCCAAATTATGCAGAACTACGCTACTCATCAGCCCAAGCACATCACATGACCATGCCACATGCTTCAGTTATCAAACTCACGTGTTTCATTATGCCGCATTAATAGTTTTAATATGACACAATGAAATTCATTAATTGTATTAATTGTATTCTTCTTTAGTTGTTATGATTTTTCACAGTAAATCACCTGCTCTTGCATTCTTCTCCACTACCAGTCACTGAAAAGCATGCATTCTGAAATCTTAAATCAAAATCTGGATCACATTTCAACTTTATCTTGTGGTTAGCACTGTCTCAACACAGTGCACCTTAAGGGTTGAGGTTTCGAGTCTCACCTTCGGTTTGTTTGGTCTCCCTGTGCTTTATGGGTTTCCTCAACCAACCCAAAGACATGTGATGTAGGATGAATGGTGTTTCCAAATTGTCCGTAGTGTATGAATGAGTAAGTGCGATGACCCCCCATTCAGAATGTATCCTGTCTTGTGCTTTTATTTTCTTGGGATACGCTTTGACTCCCTGCAGCCCTAGACATAATAAATGGCATAGACAATGGATGGATGGAATGTGAATGTTCGCAGGAGGAAAATTACATTTAAAGGGGACAAAACTTTCTAACACAAATGCTGGTGTAATAAAATGTATGATTTTTTTTATCTTAGGGATGGTGCAGTGTCTCAGAAAGGTCCTCCGTGTATTTATTTTATTTATTTTTTACAGGAAGTTACACTGTACTCCTATGAATAATATTTACTATGAGGCAAAAATCCATGGCTGGTTTCGAATGACAAGCATTTAAAAAAAAGATTTTAAGCAAAAAGAAATCAGTTCTTTATGCACAAACATAAAAGTAGGATATTATTTGCGTTTTAGAACAGTTCTGGATAATATGTTGTATTTTTTTAATATACTGTATAATTCAACAATATTCATTCAGCTATTTTCACTTGATTGCATGTGTCTCAGTTTCCACTCACGCTGCTAATTGCATGTGCTTGTATTCAGTTCAAATTTCAAGCTTCGCTTCTTCTTCTTATTCTTCTTCTTCTTTTTCTCCCCTCAAGTTCATTTCCAAAGCATCCTACTAAGTTTGTCATGAAAGGCTTCCCCAAAGAATGGGGTGACACTGAGAAAAAACTGTACAGAAAAGTAACAAAACTTAAAAAAAAAAAAAAAATGAGATTCCTCTCCTCTGAGACGATTTGGGCTTGAGTGTGTGCAGGAGAAAGGTTTTGGAGTTCAAGGAAACCTCAGATACGGATAGTTAAATTCTGCTTTCATTTAGCAGGCAATTTGCCAGCAAGGCAGCAAGAGAATGAAACTCCGGCTGTCTTTTTTATCACAAGTTGAAAAGGCACTCGGTTTTCTCCTCATGTAGCTGGTGCTAATTAGCTCACCCTGGAGATTACCCAGAAGGCTGCTAAACACCACCCCCTCACACACACTTCCCAAAAATAAAGGCTGGCTTACGGTGATGAACGTTAAAAAGATGGCTATTGCTGCAGACTAAAGACGGAAAGCATTCAACAATGGCCCGGTTCTTTTTATTAAAGTGTCAATGACAAATAAATAAAGACACATAAAAAACATTTGTACAGATGTTTAGGGAGTTTAGATGATTTTTATGTAATGAAAAGCCTGACCGTCATGTTGATGTATTTACTTTTGAAGCAGGACGTCTTGTGATGAGTGACAGCATGCTGAAGTGCTTGACTGGTTATAACAATCAATAATGTTAGGGTGGCAGTGCTGAGGTGTTATTGAAGACTAGGTTGCTTTGATAACAGCCTTCAGCTCGTCTGTATTGTTGGATCGAGTGTTTGTAATAGCTTATACGTTCACT
Source organism: Channallabes apus (assembly GCA_030522415.1). Taxonomy (NCBI): domain Eukaryota; kingdom Metazoa; phylum Chordata; class Actinopteri; order Siluriformes; family Clariidae; genus Channallabes; species Channallabes apus. Next base: position 18,920,869 of record CM060105.1, on the reverse strand, counting down.
ATGAGGTCAAGATCAGGCAAGTTGGCAAGACAATCAAGCACAGTAGATAACCAGTTGGTGTATGTTACAGTTAGTGCCAGTTTCAACTAGTTAGTGGTCATTTTGGGACTGTGGGAAGATGCTAAGTCCTGCTGAAAAAGGAAAGCAAACACTATACTGGTAAAAAGTATTCGCTCGCCTGCCTTCACATGCATACGAATTTGAGTAACATCCAATTCTTAATCCATAGGGTTTATTATGATGTTGGCCACACCCTCTTTGCAGCTACAGTATAACAGCTTCAAGTCTTCTGGGAAGGCTTTCCACTAGGTTTAGGAGTGAGTTTATGGGAATTTTTTACTATTCTTGACCATCCATATGTGCATTTGTGAGATCAGATGAGAAGGCCTGGCTTAATGTCTTCACTCTAATTCATCCCAAAGGTGTTCTATCAGGTTGAGCTCAGGACTCAACTTCTTCCACACCAAACTTGCTCATCCATGTCTTTATGGACCTTGCTTTGCGCGCTGATGCGCATCATCCCCATGTCTTGGAATGCTGAAGCATTAAGAGTTCCTTTCACTGGAAGTAAGGGGCCACACGCAAGCTCCTGAAAAACAACCCCACATCAATTCCATAATTACTGCTCAGCCAGTGAATACCTTTGGCAATATAATGTAGTATAATAATGGAGAAGCCCTGATGGTGTATGAAGAAGGAATTGTGTCTGGAGGAGCATGGCATTGCAGCACCTGAGAACCCCAAGTTGGTAAAACGCTTCTCGAAAAAGTGCCTGTCACATTACTGGCAAATTGCACAAATTCCGTCCTTTTCTAAACTTGAGAAAGGAAAGTTGGAAAAGAGAAAAGTGTGTGGGAAGACGTGAAGCCAAAAACACACTGAGGAAACATGTTTTCTGCTAGCTGTCTGTAGGTGGGACACGTACAGTATGTTCTAGAGAAACAGGACTTGTATAGGATCATCCCCAAAACTTAAAAAAAGGAGCCAGAGAGAGATAAACTGAAGATCAAAATGAAATAAGAACTCTTTTCATTTTCCATTAGATTGATGTCCATAACTCCTAACCCTAAGACACACGTATCAAAATGTTAATTTCTGGAGCACTAATGATTAACAAAGCAGCTTCACAGAGGTTTGCTAATTTGACATCTGTGCTGTTTATGCTCTTAATTGCTCTTAATTGTCTAAGCAAAACTCAAGCGGTGTTCACCAAAAGCTCCGCTATCTGCATTTCAAATCCAAGAACCTAATTTTGTGCGACTGCACAGTGGAAAGAGCACCTCACATACTGTCTTGTTGAAATGTTAAAGTAATGAGCATCACTTCTGCTCACACTGCAGAAGCAGTGCCATTAGGTTTGATTGTCTGCCCGTCTTCACCTGCCAAATTCTTTAAGCGCTCACACTCTCATTAGTTTTCAACACTGTCTGTCTTTAAACGGAGCAGTGTGTATAAATTCCATCTGAACTGCCAGTAGCGATCTTAGTCAATCCAGAGTTAATTTGTTAACTATCATCTTAACTTTAAGGATGATTTCAGAGGAGTGAAGACAAAAGGAGATAGAATAGAAGCATGGCTGATTAACTGCTCAGTGCCATGTGTAAGGCTAAAGCGGTTCATTAGGGATCGAGGCAGGCTCATGTAAATCCCGTTTTATAATTCCCATCAGTATTCATGAGTTCAGGATAGATATTTATGCAATTTCTCAGGTGGATTTGTGTGATAAATGTGCTGGAAACTTGCATGTCATTTGTTTAATATCATACATCAGTGTCGACTCAGCATGACAAGGAGCATGAGCATCAATAAATAAAAGCGTCTGCTGTGTTCGCAAGGTGTCAAACTGGACAAACTGGCTCTATCGTAATGGCTACATGACTTGATGCAAGGCATGCAGCTTTGAGCTAAGGTCCTTATGGAGTTTCCTCTGCATTTTTCTGTTTCCTCCCCCTTTGTAAAGCATGCTCGACTGGCTATGCTAACCTGGCTATGCTAAATTGACTCTTGTCTTGGTGTTAATATGGGTGTACGGGGCCATGCATTAGAGTGGCATTCGATCCACGGTGTATTCCCGATTCATGTTCCCAGGATACACTGCATTTAGGACAAGTTTGAATGAGTGAATTGTTCAATTGTTCAATTCCCTCCCATGTCTCTGTTAGGACATTTATCCATCAAGGTGAAAACTATCAACAAGGTAGGACAAAGGCTACCACATGCCTACTCTGAGGCATGTGATTCCAATCAATCAATAAACAATCACGGATTAAAAAGACAAGCAGACGGGAATTCCAAATGTCAAAACGAGACAGAGAGAGTTATGGACATGAAAAAAAGGAGAAAATAAAGAATTAAAAATATATGTGTATATGAACTACAGAATTATGAGAAACAAAGGCATTGTTGTATAAGAACTAAGTTTAAAAGATTTTTGAAAACATTTAGAGAGGGTAGGGAGTCCAAATTTAGGATATTTTTTAATGCATTTCACTCATGTGGTGCATATGAAGAAAAAGCAGCTTTGCGTAACTCTGTCCGTGTTATTGAAGAATGAAGAAGGATGTAATCTTAAGAAATACATTTTGAAGGACTTTCATGAATCTCACTTTTGGCAAGTTTTGTCTCTCATTTTCAGTTCAGTCCCTGTACCTGAGCAGTTTCAGAGGAATGTTTTTTTGCTAGTGAAGCCACACAGTGATCTATGAATCATTCAAGCATAAAAAGCACCTAACTTAAGGCATGAACCAGTGAGAAACAGGTGCAGATGATGACAGATGATGATCAGGCTGGTGATTAGTATCCTGGTGATGCTGAATGCTGAGTGGTTGGAACAGACGAGAGGGGAAATGAGGATGCTGCTGAGGCTGTTACAGAAATAATCAATTGTATCTTAAGGCACTTTGAAGCCTGTCACAGTATCATTAGTTCCCATTTCTTTCAATTTAATGTATATAATTTTGTTTAATTAAATTTTATTTAATATGAATACATACAGTAAGAGACCGGTGCATAGTACTGTATTTCAATAATACTTGAACCGTACACAGGCTTACAGTAAGCTCCACCCACTTGACAATCTCTTCATGTCTAATGATATGTGTCATTTTAATATTTATGTAAATTTTCTTTGCAAACCATACAAGTTACATTAATGGATAAAACATGCTGTATTATGTTGCATTTTCTTTTGAAAATGTTGCATGTTTAAAAATCTAATTAAATTTTCCATTAAAAGGAGGTTAAAGAGAAATGTATCAAATATTGATTACTGTAGATTCACAGTATCTTAGATATTCTAAAAGGAAATAGCATAGTTTCTTGAAACAACTCCTTGGTTTTGAATTTTTTTTAAGTCTCTTTTTCTTGATTAAAAGAGTTTATTTTTATGTGTTAATTTTATAAAAATGTGTGCAAATATATGCATGTTTAATTAAGCCCTCATTTGTGTGGGTTTTTTTTAAGTTGTAATACACAAAATACTTGAAAGAATATTTGCAATCACTTGAAGAAGACGGATTGTGATTTCTATTGGGCTTTTTGTGTCTGTAATGACCCTATTCACCAGTAGCGCTATTTAAAAAAAAAAAAAAAAAAAGTAAGTACATCACCTATACACGTCTTTTATGAGATTTTGAAGGATTTTATCCCAAAGCCCAATGATCTTGCACTTCCTTGAGGGGAAGCCATGGCCTGATTGTGAACAAGAGTGCCTTAAATTGCCTCTTCACGTCCATTATTCCTCTAATTTATTGCCTGATTTGGGACATGGATCATTTATGCTCTGCCCGATCTGTCTGCTAAACAGCTTCACTCCACTTAAATTGAAAATTTTCATGTGGAGATGGCTCCTTTGCCATTTCTGTAATTAGGATTATGGTAATGAACATTGTTTTAAACCAAAGCAGTTGTTTTTCTCTTCCTTTGGAAGCGCTGCCTCATGGAGCAATTAACAGAAATGGGAAATAGATTGGCTTTGTCAGGCTGCCAGTTCCTTGCAGACTCTTTCTTTAGCCGTTTGTTTGTTTGTTTGTTTGTTTGTTTTGTTTGTTTGTTTTCTTTTTTAACTTCGGAGTCATGGGATTGTAAAAAAATAAAAAAATAAAATATATATATATATATTCTCCATCAAGACTTAGTAGTGGGAGAGAAAGAAGGAGAGAAGCACGAGAGCATGTTCTTGTTTCTCGCATGAGAGCATCTCTGCCCTCAAATCTTTTCCATCACTTGGACAAATAGTGATTGGGAAAGTTTTGCGAGTAGAGGATGTGAGAGGACTCGGAGAATTGACAGAGAAAGGAGCCACAATATAATCGTACCCACCACCTTGGATTACTGTAATACATCTTACATAAAATGTGCTGAAATCCAATTTAATGGATGGGGGTTATTACAAATAAAGCATTGTAGCAGTGCTGTGGGACTCGCAGAGAAATAATAAAAGGCCATGTTGATGGGAAAAAGGGGGGCCCTATTGGAGTCATTTCTTTTCATCACAGAAGTATCGCCTTGAAAGGAAAGGTAGTGGATTTCATTTGGGTGTTTTGTTCTGTGCTTGTCATTGAACACAGAGGATTGCTGCTCAGCCTTTTTGAGTTTGAGGCGCGCTGAAACCGAAATGGAAGAACCCACAGATTTATTGCGGGGAATAAGAAGAACGAAAGAGAGAAAAGACTTTATTACGTTTATTAATTAATACTTTTATCACATTTGCTTCGGGTGCCGGGTCGATCCCGAGACGCGGATTGCTCGCTGATGAATCACGGAAATGCTCGCTTTTTAAATTGATGTGTTCAGAGACTAGGTTCAATTACCATTCAGTGCATCAGCTATGCATTCCTACAGCAGAATGCCGCTCTATGTTCTCCAGGCTTTAAATCATATTGAAGGAATAAGGGCCAATGTAAACTCCATGAATGCAAATTAAACCTCACATTGAAATAGGCGGTTTTTGGTCTCATGTCCTCAGCACACGCCACTGATATAAAGCTCTGTACTCAATAGGCTTTGCGAGAGAGTGTCTTCAAAACTTTACAATGTTTCCGTTAACATTGCCAAATCCTGAATGTTGGAGCTTTTTAAAATCTTGCTTTTTTTTTTTTTTTTTTTCTTCAGAAAAGTTGGACATTCATAACTGCCCTCAGTATTCCCACTACATACTCATGACTGATAAAATAAAGATTATTGCATCATACCGGTCTTTACAGAAATAAGAACTGTCTATCACGAAACCTGTATGAAACATTCCTGCAATTTCATGGATGTTGGTTTGATATGGAAGCTTGTGACTTTCTTGCTAATCCGGTCTCTCGCCATGCAATGCCTGTGCTTAAAAAAAAAGCAATTTTATATAAGCGTGATTAATACAGCATCTTACATTCATAATATGACAATATGAGAACTTAGGGTTCATAACATTGTCTCTGGTAACAAGCTGCATTGTGTTCTCCATCCTTGGGCGTAGAATTAATGGGCGGTCATTAGTAATGCGTTAGGTTCGAGCAGGTCATGCAGTTTGCCAGCACTAACGATGCCTCGGTGGTTGTTTGGCTTCAGATGCTGTTAACTTTTAATGTTTTTTCTCACTATTTTCAATTGCTACCTTCTACTTTCGGTTATCATTGTGAGCTCGGCGGGGAACTTTGAGGTCTTGTGAGTGCAGAGAACAAATTACTGTACAAGAGGTAGAGTGACCTTTTCAAGAGTTTGCTCTAATGTTAAAGGCAATATTCTGCATCTAAACTATACTGTAGTAATTAAAGTGATACCTTGTGTTTATCTCGATTTGATTAATTTAAACATAAGCGGAATGAATTGCACTTGTTTTTACATTACGACTGGCGCTGGCACGCTCCCAAATCGGGTCCGAAGCTGTTGCCTAATTTACTATACTACCAGCTCTAACCAGCTCCATCAGCACGTTGAGATAAACTTTGTTTATCTCAACGTGCAGAAATTCTAATATGTTATTTTTTAGTAGAAAAAGCTAATTCTCAATGATGTCCAACAGATGCACTGCCTTGATTAAATAAAAAATAAACAGATTTTAAAAAAGGTTATTTAATAAAAAAAAAATTTAAAAAGCAAATGTATTTAATTAACTAATTAATGAATGAATTAAAGACGATATTAATTAATAAAAATGTAGTTGTTGATTTACAGTATGGAGAGGTTTTCTGAAGAGGGAATTTGCACTGAAATGGAATTATTTAGCCCTAGCGTAAATACCCACCATTGACGAGTAAAAAAGTTTGTAGGAAAAGTTTTAAGCTAAAAATAAGTTGATCAGCTTTAATGTAATCAGTGATAATATTCTTTCAGGTTGAAGCCCACGTACATGTCTGTCTGTGTTTCTGTACGGTAGAACTCTCTGTCTAACTTATTAATACAAAGAAATCAAATTTTGTAAGGTTGAGTATCTTACATCTTGTTTACACCTTGTTTAAGTTGTACTTCTTTCATTGTCAGACACTCAATGTTCGGTAAAGTGAATCACAGACGAGAAATCAAAAAAGTACTGTAGATTGGGCAAAGATGAAATTTTGTCTTGAAACTACTTACTTAGACCACTTGACTGCTGTTATTTCAGCAGGGAAAATATTAACTAATCCATGTAAAAAATATTATGTTTAGATTTTCTAATGACTAACTATTGGTGTAGGTGTTTGTTTACATTGAGCAAGTAGTGCATTAGTAACTTATTTGAAAGTTGATTATTAAATCCATCGCTTTTACTCAACATTTTGACTTCACTTATGGTGCCAGTTAAACTTCAGGCAGATATCTAAGTACTGCAAAAGTTTCATTAAATTCTGTCCAGCCAGTTTTGCGTGATGCTGTGACAAATTCAACTGGACATACATATACAGACAGACTGGTTTCGGGTCCTTCAGTGTATGAAAGAGCGAGTTCCGATGTGTCTACAGACAGAAAGTGTGTGTTTGTTTTTGTGAAATGTACTTAAAATTTGGGTAAACAAAGTGTTATGAACAAAGTAGATTAGATTAGATTAGATTCAACTTTATTGTCAATGTGCAGAGTACATGTACATACAGAGCCAATGAAATGCAGTTAGCATCTAACCAGAAGTGCATCAGTGGCCTATTTACAATAAATAAATACAACATATTCTACAAACAGAAGATGCATTTGGAAACAGAGTTATGGTATATATAGTGATATAGTAATGTACAGTATAACTATGCAACATTGTACAATACATGTACTATATTAAACAGTGCGTGTGTTTCGTTTATTTATTTTTTAAATGTTTTATTACATTTTATTTTTAGATTTTTAAGATTTAGAGTTACGAATTTTATTCAAAGAATCAGAACACTGCAGGTTATCCAAACATACAAGAGGCAATCCGATATCAAAATCTCACAAACAGGCAAGAGTTAGGTGATGTGCGACAGGTACTGTATATAAACTGGGTCAGGCTAAGCAGGAAAAAAACAAAGTGACTGGGTCGAGATCCAAAAAAAATCTTTTAAAGTTCAAAGGCTTGGTAACAACACTGAAACTAATCACAGGGAGTGTTTATTTTGCAATGATGATGTGTTTGTGAGTCGCTTTTATATGGATGTGTAATTAGTCTCAGGTGTGCTAGAATTATGATGAATTGTTGAATAGTTTTTGAATTATGATGAATAGTTGCTGTTGGTCTGCGTCTGAACCACTGTTTACAGATGCTATAAAAAAGCAGGAACTACCTCGGTGTACAAATTTCATCCATTCCGAAGTCGAGTTCTTAAGGAGAAATTTCGTATTGTGAAAATAGGAAATAATGTAAATGCAGATAATCCGTTTCAGAGACCCAAAAATATTACCTATTTCCAACACTATAATCATATTTTTGCATATAAAAAAAGACATAGACATTAAACTTCACTTAACCTTAATTTATGATTCCTCTTGACACCAACTGCTTTAAAAAACAAAACTGAAAGTGTCTCTCCAACCGTCCTTGCTAACAATGTTGGGACCCATAGTGCTATGACGACAAATCTTGCACAAAATGAAAAAAAAATTCTGGAAAAGTCTTGGCATTTTGCTTGGCTTTCCACTGATGCAAAGACGTTTTGAACGGCTCCTGGATGTGCATGCAGCGTAGCCTCCATTCAGTTCGGCTGAGTTTGTTCGCTCATATGCCGGAAATGCTTTTGTATGCAGAGACCACAAAAGTAAATTGTTGTAAAATATGACCCATTGAAAAAAATAATTTAATCTCTGCAATCATTGCAATTGTCATTGCTTTCATATACATACTGTAATAGGAATAATACACTTACTTATTTGCTGTTACAAGAAAATAATCAGCCAATAATAAAATACTGTACCATTACAACTTATACAGGTACAGTAGATGCTCTATTAAAGTGACTCCATTGTCACTATTGTATATGCTGTTGCTCCTGCTCTGGTTCACATTCGTCCTCATTATAGCTGACTAATCCCGAGGACTGTAAGAGCTTGTAAAATAACGGAAATATGACTATCTGTCTTCATTATCCTTGGCTGGCAAGAGAAAACATTCACATGTCACATTACCTCCCAAGGTATGCTCCAAATTTCTTAACCTAACAGGACACCTGAGAGCTGAGCCTCAGCATCTTTGCCAGACGTACAACGTCCTTGTTGAAAATCTGGCCAAATGAGCCGCAGTCTAGAATAGTGAGACCTGAATAAAAAACTCCTAAGTGTTATTAAGTGTTCTAGTTAGCTGCTGAATTTAGTCGCGTTGCATGATGCTATGACCTTTTGTCCAGGAGCTGATAGTTTCTGAGTTAATAAGCTGGTTCATTTAATACCAAGGCTTTTACACTGCTTAGAATAAATGGCAAAATAACCCCCCCAAAAATAAAACCCTAACAGTTATTCCATATGCAGAACTCTCTTCTAACAATAAAATGTCAAATACTTAGCCTTCGCAAACATAAAATTCTCAAAGTCAATTTTTCCCGGCGATTTTGTTTCCGCTCTTTGAAGTAATCTACGGCAAAATTCATCCTGCCAACACGAGGTGAGCCTAAAGGCTCTCCCTGCTGTAAGAACATCACAGACACACTGCACAGAAAATAGTTCCCAAAGCTGCTATTCACCGTGACTCTAGGATTAAGTTGTTAATTCGTGTCATACTGTCTGATCTCAGCTAATTTCCCCATGGAAAAAAAAAAGGGAACAGTTTGTTGTTTTTGTTTTTTTGTTTTTCATCCCCCACACTTCTACATTCTAGCTTTCTCTGTCATGCCCCTAGATTGATCTAATAATTCTACACCGTCGTATGATACGCTATTATTCTAGGTGGAATTTATGCAGTGCACTTGATGCGTTTTTGGATGAGGAAAGGGATTTTTTTTTTTTTTTTTTTTTTTTTATAATTTCAAGCCTCAGGAATATTATGCACATAATCATGCATGTTTTTATGTTGTACTTTTTTTTAACCTTGATATGTATGCATACTTTATATACTACTCTCTATAGAATACACTACCTATTTAGCAATTATAACCCTAGCGAGATCTCAGTCTCTAGTTTAATTATCTCTACCCCATGGAAATTAAGTGAGAACTGTGACCTTTCAAGTAAATGTCTCCATCTGCATGTTAATGGTATGCAGATGAAGAAAATATTCACTCAGATATTCATAAGTAGTCTCCGGGCATGATGCAGAGGAGGTCACGTTTGCTTTTAATATTTAACGGAGAGGGGGGAAAAAACTTTTAAGAGGTGACACAAAAACGTCGCTTTTTTTTTTTTGCATGCAAAGTAATTAAGTTAACTTTTAGTGTTTGAACTTACGGCACTTTTTAAAAATGCTAATGCATGGAATCATTAGCTGTGTGCATCCGTTATGACCACGGACATCTCAGACAATATTAATTTAATTGGACACGCTCATAAGGATAATAACGTCTAAATCTGACCGCATGAGAAACTTGGTGTCCTCGTTAAAAGCCCAGAAGTATGTACTTTTTCAATCAATTTAATTATTTACCGGCGGCGCGGTGGTGTAGTGGTTAGCACTGTCGCCTTGCACCTCCAGGGTCTGGGTTCGATTCCCGTCTCTGTGTGCATGGAGTTTGCATGTTCTCCCCGTGCTTGGTGGGTTTCCTCCGGGTACTCCGGTTTCCTCCCACAGTCCAAAGACATGCAGATTAGGCTAATTGGTGTTCCCAAATTGACCATAGTGTGTGAATGAATGAGTATGTGTGTGTGCTCTGCGATGGATTGGCACGCTGTCCAGGGTGTACCCTGCCTCGTGCCCAGAGTCTCCTGGGATAGGCTCCAGGTCCCCGCGACCCTAAATACAGGATAAAGCGGTATAGAAAATGAATGAATGAATAATTATTTACCTTGTAGCTGCTAAGTTAAAACTTTTAATAATGTTACATAGAAATTACCTGAATAATTTCACTTGACACTAAGATTTCAGCTGTGGCCTGCTTATGTTTTGTGTAAGGAGATTTGTTCAGCATTATTGGAAGGAGTCTCCAGTGTCAGGAACTAACTAATTTTCATACGTGTCACAATGTTCAATTTCACTATAAATGCATGACTATTTCTTTTAATAAGAATTAATCATAAAAATTAATTGTTGGCAAATTGCCCTTATGTACAGTAGTAAGCGTGTTGTATTTGGAAAATAATAATCTTCAATGCGGTAGCTTTGAGCAGTATCATCATGTCCAGCATGCCATGTTTAATTCTATGCTTCATTTCCATTTGTGTCTATTCTGCAAGGGTGCAATTACAGAACACCATGCAACAAAAAAGAGTCTGTTAATAGGTAGTAAAATAAGTCTATACCCTATTTTTCCTGTAAACAGGGAGACCATTACCCAGCCTCCCTCAGCCATCTCTACTGATTTCTGTCAGCATTTTCTCAGCTCATGGCCTTCAGCTGCACAACTTCCCCATAAAGGAGGACTCTCATATAGGAGGAGCCTTGTAATAAAGAACTCATAAACAAGTGCATCCTTTCTCTCTGACCAAGTGAACTTGATTTTATCCTATTAAGGTACTGCTGCGAGCTTGTAGTAATAATGTAGAATCTGTCTATATAATTTATTAGATTTTAATATTTTTTACGTTTTTATTATTTATCGGTTTTATACTCCTTTGTGTGTTGAACATTGGTTGGCATCAGCACCGGAAGCCTTCTAGTGCCAAAGATTTCGGCAACACCCACTTTGGGTTTAAATCCAAATACAGCGGAACCTCGGCATGTGAATGCCTCTCCTTAAGAACTGAAGTTTTGCATAAAAAGCATTTTCCATATATATGCCAACAAACCCAGCTGATTTTTTTTTTGTGCAAGATTTAGTGAAGACATAGCACCATAGGCAGTGTTGGGGGACGTTACTTTTTAAAGTAACTAATTACATTACAAAATTACCGTAATCAGTTACATTACAGCGTTACTTTTTGATACAAGTAACTAGTTCGAGTACTTTTCCATTGCAGAAAATGGTCCTTTGTGACCTTTATAATTATTCTACCATCATCACTCAGCCAAGTTTGGCCCATAATCTGTTAACTACTAATACCCCTATCTCGCGTGGTGGCCGTTAGTACGGTTCATCATGCTTCACCGCGAGTTTTGGCGCTGTTTCCATCTTTCCGCAAGGCGGTTCTCAAATAGTCAAACCGCATAGGTGAGATAGGGGTATAATAGCAGGAATAACAGAGCCGGCGTGGGTTATCAGGGGCGGAGCTTGTAGGACGACTTTCACACACACACAATAACGGAATCACTGCTGTCTGGCTCACGGATTACATAAATTGTCTGAATAATGGATTACATTTTTTAAAATATAACTAAATAACTGCGTACTTAAATGGTGGACCTAACGCGTTAGATTACTCGTTACATCAAAAAAGTAATCCAAGTACTTTTTAACGTGTTACACCCAACACTGACCATGGGTCCCATAAAAATTAACAAGGACGATAGCGAAACAAAAAAGGCCGCCACTTTCAGTTTTGTTTCAGAGCAGCCGGTGTCAAGAGGAATATGTACATTCTGTATGCATAAAGTATGCATATGCAAACTGTTTATTATAATATACAATATCTTTCTCATTGCATACATCAAAATCATTGCACTCTTTGTGCATAACTCTTCCACTGTATACTGTTTAAATGCAAATTCTTATCATAATATACAATACTTTCCTATTGCATCCACTTATGATTCATTTTCTCATTTGCACTCATTACTGTCATATTACTGTACCTCCCTCACTGTATAATGTTTATATATGCAAGATTCTTTGTCAAGGTATACAATACCTTCCTTACTGCACCACCTATAATAATCATAATAAGAATAATTTGCGCCCATTATAATTCATCTACCTCACTACTGTATATACTATTTGTATATGCAAATTATTCTGCACTGTGAAAATGCACTTCTGGTTGAATCTAATCTAATCTTATCTAAATTAAGGTTAAGTTATGTTTAATGTCTATTTATTTCACATTTTACTTCATTTACATGTCTTTTCTAAATGTTTTGATTGTTTTTATATGCAAAAATATAATTACAGTGTTGGAAATTGCCAATATTGGTAATATATTTGGGTGGCTAGTACAGATTATGTGTAAATTATCTATAATTATCTCTTTATAGATTATCTGTAATCTATAAAAAAAGACCTACAGTACCATGGTCCACTTTAGCCATCACATTAACCCATTAACATTGATTATCAATTATGTACCAGTATACTGGTGACAAGATCATGAGACCCAAGGCTCACCCATGCCTGTGAGGAGCAAAGACCAGCCAGTCTGGTCCAATCACACAGAAAAACCAATGCAGAACAAATGACCAAAACTAATTAATACTGGCCATGATAACACCCAGTGCACCATCAGGAAAAAAACTAAAGGTTGTTGATCCCAGCCCCAAATTCCCCAAATCTCAATCCAATCGAGCATCCGTGGAATGCACCAGACAAACAAGTCCAATCCACAGAGCTCCCATCCTGCAACCTATAATGTTGTAAATCATTGTGTTATACTGTAACTGGTTGGCCTACAGTATTTGGTTTTAAACAAGTGGAATTTGTTTAAACACAAACGTTTTTGATGGTAATTAAATATGAACCATATCACAATGATTCACAGTGGACACATATTTAAAAATGCAAGCAGTATTGCATTGTGCATTAATTTTTGCTTTAACAGTTCTTCAACCTCAGCTACATTACTCAAGGGCATAGTCAGTCTCTACTAGCGATGTCCACTGCACTGTTTTTTTGTTAATCCTGTAATAAAGATCATCCTTTATACCTGGTGATGACAGTGACTGAATGGTTAGCACTGTCACCTTGCACCTCCAGGGTTCGATTCCTGCCTCGAGGGGGGTTTGTGTGCATGGAGTTTGCATGTTCTCCCCGTGCTTGGTGGGTTTTCTCCGGGTTCTCCGGTTTCCTCACACAGTCCAAAGACATACAGATTAGGCTAATTGGCGTTCCCAAATTTCCAGTAGTGTGTGAATGAGCGTGTGAGTGTGTATATGTGAGTGTGTGAGCCCTGAGATGGATTGGCACCCCATCCAGGGTGTACCCTGCCTCATTGCCTAAGTCTCCTGGGAAAAGCTCCAAGCCCCCCACGACCCTGTAAAGGCATCTTTGTAGTGAACCTGGGATCTTTGTTTGTCCTGTGAACTTTATATCTGATCATCACTTGCTTAGGGATTAAACCTAAAAACTCCCACTGACTCAAACTTTTTTTCATGCATCCCACAGGAGCCCAATGTCAATCTGGTGTAGTTTTAAACTGCATAGCTTGTGCTCTAGGACTTTTCACCATATACGTATAGTAGTATTAATACTAGAACATTTATAACGGCTTCCTTATTTCTTTATTTACTTGATAAATCTTCGAACAGTTTAAGCAAATAGTTTCATTCCAGACCTCACAAAACCTTTAGGCAATTTTCTGATATGACTATACATTTTTTGCTCGCCTCAAGGCCCACTGAAACTGCCTACATTACTGAACAAGGTACATTTTATCCTAATGAACACGCTGTCTAAATTTCCTGAAAGACTACAGCAGAAAAGTTTCAAAGTACAGCGCAGAGGGGGGATGAAAAAAAAAATCCTCTCTGCTATCATCCCAACCTGTCAGAGTAGTTTGTGCTTAAATGGCCACAGTGTATGGCAGCAAGGCTGCAGGAAGCCAGTACGCACTATAATTCTTCACTGATTGTGCTCTGAGAGTGCAGTAATGAAGGCCTTGGCTACTCCGACTGGCCTGTCGCTGGAAACAAAAGAAGGAGGGTTAGATTAAATCCCTTGGGGCGTTTTTTTTTTTTTTTGGTCTGTGAGATTGCTTCTTATCATCCAGCGCTCCTACTGCTATAGATGAGGAAGACGAATAAAGGAAAGGAAGGCTTAAGGAGAAGGACAGAATGGATGGGCAATACTTAATGGGCTGATCATTAATTGAAGGAACAATGTAATATCTGGAGTAAATTAGAGGATGGATTATGGACACATCATATCTTAACATATTCTGGCTCGTCTTATTAGGCAATTACTCAATCTCGATAAATAAATAAACACATAACAAATGTATGTGTCATGGAGGCTTAGTGGTTAACACCACCAGAGATGGAGGATCAAATCTCGCCTCTTCATCTTTGTCTGGTTTCCCTTAGGCTTTAAGAGGTGGTGTAGACTAACTCATATTTCCAAAATGCCCGTAGTGTATAATTGGGTGCATGTGTGAATCTGTGACCTGCAATGTATCTAATTCCTCGTATCTCTAATTACTTTCTAAGTAGTTTAATTAGTGCATCCATTTTACTTTTACTCCACTACATCCTACAACAAATACTTGTACTTCCTACTGCACTACATTTCTGCATGGTTTTGCGATAACTGGAGTGGTGTAGTGTAGTATTTGAAGTGATAAAATCGCCACCTGGTTATTATGCATAATGGCATGATTTGCATTCCCTAATCATGTAGCAGGTGTTTGAATGAAGAAGTGGAGGTGGTTACAGATAGCGAAGGAACAGCATGTTCATAATCGGGAAGTGCACATATGGAGAGAGAAAGA
Source organism: Channallabes apus (assembly GCA_030522415.1). NCBI lineage: Eukaryota > Metazoa > Chordata > Actinopteri > Siluriformes > Clariidae > Channallabes > Channallabes apus. The sequence goes on along the minus strand of CM060105.1, from coordinate 18,905,788 downwards.
GAGCGACTTTGAATGTAAAGTACTTTCTACTTCTACTTTTATGATTATGAGGGGCGGTTATAAAATTTGTATTATCGTATGAGAAAATGGAAATAATTTTCACAAATTATTAGGGATGTAACGGTATCAAAACTTCACGGTACGGTAATACCTCGGTATGAATGGCACGGTACGGTATTTATTGAATCATTAACAGGAAAAACAAAACTAATGAAGAGACTCGAAAAAATGGTAGCATGGCGCTGAGCGGGGCAAATGAGTATAGAACCGCTACTGAGTAGATAAATAATACAGTATTTGTTTAAAAATAAAAAGATATTAAGATAATGTCCAACAATGGACTGTTTTCTCTGTTGCGGTTTCACAGAGAGACTGAGGAGGAGCTTCTTCCCGCAGGCGATAAGGTCTCTCAATCACACCACCGCACAGGACTAATAACATCTTTTTAAACTTCCATCATTGACGAGACAATCATGGACACATTCATACACACTTGCACTACATATTTATATATCTGGACCATTGCACAAGACACTTTAATAAGTCACTTTTTATGCATATTTGCACAACCACTGCCACTTTCAAATATTTCTATATTTCAATATTTTGTAATATTTTTATCGTGCCCTAATTTTTACAGTTTATTTTAATAATTAAATTTATTTTCTTTAGTATTTCTTTTTACTCATATTTATTCCTTACGCATAAGTTTTTATTTTTTATTTTGCATTTTTAAGGTCACTGGCAGCCATATAAGCATTTCACTGCATTTCGTACTGTGTATGACTGTGTATGTGACAAATAAAATTTGAATTTGAATTAGAATTTGAGGATGATGGCCATGCCTGGGCTGATGGGAATTGTAGTTCCCGCTACCTCCCGTTCGCTCCATTCGCCTGAGCAAACTTTTCTCAGAAGACCCATCATTTTACCGTCATGCGACCACGCTATTATTGAAATAAAGTGTTATTGCGGTACGACAGTATTTACAATACCGTTACATCCCTACAAATTATGTTTCCGGAAATGAGCTTGCTCATGAACATTCCTTCTTGTTTAAAAAAAATGGCGCATGATGCCGCCAGAAGGTCAAAACCAAAATGGTGCACCCAATTGAAAAAATTTAAATGCGTGTTCTTCAAGACACCATCACCACTTCGTTGCAGGCATTTGATGACAGCAAGGTGATCACCGAGATGGAACTTCTCCTCAGGAGCCAAAAGAAAGCTTCTTCAAAGATGGTCTCCAGCATTGTTTGGAGGAGTGTCACATTAGGTGGAGTAAATGTAGAGAACGACTAAGCTCACAACCAATGTTCGTTTTCATCACATTATTTTTCTTAGCAATAATAACTAATTTTATGACCGCCGCTCATCATATTTTACCTAGGGTATTTCTACTTTTAATTAAGTACAGGCTTTGTTTATTTTGCCCATCTCTGCATATTCTTCATCCAAACCTGATCGAAAACAAGGTACTCACCTTTGAAACTGAAATGCATTAGAACATGCAGTAGATTTTTCCGTACAGTATATCCAATATTTTCATAAATTTGCTAAAATCTGCTTTTTTAAAACGAGCAAAGAAGAATAAAGCATTACATAAGGGATGTGATGTTAACTCTTTGACCCAAATGCAAGTCAATATTTTATAATACTGAGGATACTACAGGACATGCTGCTTTGTCTCCATTGTGTGAGTGTAGGATAAAATTGTGCGAATATAGGATAAAAATACGCATGTAAACAGTTTGTAGTGTTTCTGTCCAGCTGTGAATGTGTGCGTAAACGGTCCGAGAAAGAAAAATCAAATCATCTGAAGGTATGTATTTAATTTATGAGGTCAATATCATGAGGTATGATGAATGATGTATTTATTGAAATAAGATCAAGCTGCTTTCCTGATACCTCGAAAAAGAGACATCCTGGTTATTGCTTGAGGTAAAATGCACCTGAATGGAAACTAGCGGCAAGTCATCATCAGCGGGATTAAAATAGCGGTTGCAGAGCTTACCGTGTCTTTAATGTCGCTTCATTATAAAAGCATGATTTTTTTATTTAATCGATGTACAAAATTGCAGGCTATGGAAAAGTTCTTGATTATTGAGCTTTTACTCGTGTTTGTTTTACGCTGGGGAAATATCACAATGCCTTTATTTGTGCGGGTTAAGCTGAAATCCCTTTGACGGTTCGAGAAAGCTAATAACTTCACTCTGTTTCGTCTTTCATTATTAATGCAGTCCGGAGTGTCTGAGATGCACAGGAGGCAAATGTTCCCTAAACTCTATATCAGATGATGCCAAGAATCAATCCATAATCTCTTTTAATGCACACTGGTGATAAAAGTATACCTTGCTCAGGGGACATACTGTATAGTGTTTAAAAAAATGCCTGAGGACTTGAATCTTCCAAACACACTTAAATATTGATGCAGAAACAACATCGGCTCTCCGGGTGTGTGTGCGTGTGTGTGAAATTGCTTCGTTGTATATGGTTGTCTTTTAAGGTGAACGAATACTTTATTATTATATTGTTGTTGTTGTTGTTCTTGATGTTGTTTTTCATTATTATTCTTTTTTTTTTTTTTTCTAGAATATTACATAATACATTATGCATTGTATTTGTATGCTGCACTTTGCCATCTACAAAACTATGTCTAAAAACATAAATACGACATGAATAATGAATTAAAGTGCACATCAGAGGAAGCCGGATCATGATCTAAGACACTGCTCATGATTTTGGTGCACAATATAAAAAGTGAATAGTATAATAATGTAGAATAATGTTGTTTTATGAGCTGCCAAGTAATGAGGGTGGAAGCTATTTTGCTAAATTTACAACTATGATAACTGCAGCAATAAACCAAACTTCTGTTATATATTTATTTTTTCTGTGCAATTTTTCTTTTTCTTTTTTTTTAATGAAGGGTTTATTTATAAAAACAGATATATACAATTTTATAAATGGTCACAAATCCTCTCCAGGAAATACCAATCAAATTGATGTTTTGATAAAGTAAAGAAAAAAAAAGTACTCATCTGCTTTAGGATTCTAAATGTGGCACGTGCAGTACGTATAAAAAATATACACGGCTGTCTATACTTTTTTGATGAATGGCATTTGTCTGTTTTCGCAAATGAACCCTTTAAATCATCATATGTGGTCCAGTCTGTGAACCTGTCTGTCTGTCCAACCAGTGAAGGTTTTTTTGTTTGTTGGTTTTTTGGTCAGTGGTTTTTAATCAGAAAAAAAAAACATTTTAATATATATATACTATACAGTATATTACTGCATCTCATGCTTTGGTTCCCATTTTCCATCCCAAATTTGGAGACATTGATAAAAAAGAAGATTTTGGCCTCATGTAGCTTTTACATACTGATATTATATAAATTTTACTTAAGATAAATAATGTTTGTAAACATACCTGTTGCGTTGTACAGTATTTATCACTGTGGCCTCATACCTCCAGGGTCGAGGGTTCAAGTCTGTATGCGTAAAACTTGAATTTCTCCCAGTGCTTGCTCCTCTGAGTTTCCTCCCACAATCCAAAGACATGCGGACTAGTCTAACTGCAATTTCCAAATTCCCCAGAGTGACTGTGCGACTGAATGCGTGAGCATGTGCATGCCCCATTCTGATCACTTGGCCTCCTACAGTATGTATCCATAATGAGTCCCCCGGGAATAGGCTTCAGCCCTCACATGACCCTGTATAAGATAAGTGCTATAGAGAATGAATGAGAAAGTTTAGCATAAACATAGAAATTCATGCCTCAGGCTTTGTTCAATTCAATTCAATTCAATTTTATTTATATAGCGCTTTTAACAATGGTCATTGTCTCAAAGCAGCTTCACAAAAATTAAAGAAATTTAACAAAAAAAAAAAAATTATATATATAGAATAATTATATATAAAATAATAAATAAATAAATAAAATTATAATAGAAAATAAATAAAAACAAATAATAATAATAATTATAGAAAAGAAAATCATTGGAAGTGTGGATGTGTGAGAAAAATGTGCAGATAATAATGAGACGAATGAATGAAATTTCTCTGATGAGCAAGCCAAGGGTGACGGCGACGGTGGCAAGGAAAAACTCCCTGAGATGGCATTAGGAAGAAACCTTGAGAGGAACCAGACTCAACAGGGAACCCATCCTCATTTGGGCGATAACAGATAGAAATGATATAACATCTTGTGTGTTGTGCAGGTGAAAATTCAATATGACAGAAATTATTTAAATTTGTCATGAAGACCAGTTCAGCATAGGGACGAGTCAGTAGGTGCAGAGGGCAGATGAGGTCTGGATCACTGGAAGCACAGGAGCAGCATGTGTAGCTCCAACCATCATAAAGCTGAATCCAGTTGGAGCTGGTCCTTCTCTGCATGCCTCAGGAACCTCGCAGGGTCGGCCTTTGTCTACTGAAGCTGGCAAAATCTCCCGATGCCTCGGGATGGGTAGAGAAATACAGAACAGATGGGGAGAATTAGCGTAGTTGCCATTCGGTATAGGTGTACTGGAGTATGAGTACTGGGATGAGTTATGTGTATGCCAGATTAAAAAGATGCGTCTTGAGTTTACTTTTGAACTGAGAAACCGTGTCTGCTCCCCGAACACTGTCTGGAAGGCTATTCCAAAGCTTTGGAGCTAAATATGAAAAAGCCCTACCCCCTTTTGTAGATTTTGAAATTCTGGGAACTACCAGAAGTCCGGAGTTTTGTGATATTAAGGCGCGTGGTGGATTGTAGCGTATCAGAAGACTGGTTAGGTATGTGGGAGCTAAACCATTTAAGGCCTTGTATGTAAGTAATACTATTTTGTAATTTATTCTAAACTGAACAGGTAGCCAGTGCAGGGATGATAATATTGGGGTTATATGATCATATTTTCTGGATCTAGTGAGAACCCTGGCAGCTGCATTTTGGATTAACTGAAGCTTGTTTATTGAGGATGCAGGACAACCACCTAGTAATGCATTACAATAGTCCAGTCTGGAGGTCATGAATGCATGAACTAGTTTTTCTGCATCAGATACGGATAAGATGTTCCTAAGTTTAGCAATATTTCGAAGATGGAAAAAGGCTGTTTTTGTGATATTTGAAATGTGATTTTCAAAAGACAAGTTACTGTCTAATATTACTCCCAGATCTTTTACTGCTGAGCTGGTAATAACAGTACATCCTTCTAAGCGCAAGCTGAATTATGAAAGCTGTTGTGTGCTGGTTTTTGGGCCAATAAGTAATATCTCTGTCTTATCTGAATTTAATAAAAGAAAGTTATTGGTCATCCAATCTTTTATGTCTTGGACACACTCAGTTAATCTAGACAACTTAGGTATTTCGTCTGGTTTAGTTGAGATATATAATTGGGTATCATCAGCATAACAATGGAAACTAATCCCATGTCTTCTAATGATGTTACCCAAGGGAAGCATGTATATTGAGAACAACAGAGGTCCTAAAACTGACCCTTGTGGGACCCCATATTTCACTGGCATTATACCAGACGGTTCTCCATTTAGATCTACAAAATGGTAGCGATCAGACAGGTAAGATCTAAACCATTTTAGTGCCTGTCCCTGAATACCTATATAATTTTGTAAGCGATCTATGAGAATATTATGATCTATAGTGTCGAATGCAGCACTAAGATCGAGCAGGACTAGCAATGAGATGCAGCCTTGGTCTGAAGCTAAAAACAAGTCATTTGTAATCTTAACTAGTGCAGTTTCTGTGCTATGATGGGGCCTGAAACCTGACTGAAATTCTTCAAGGATGTTGTTATCCTGCAAGAATGTGCAAATTTGAGCTGATACTACTTTTTCTAGTATTTTTGATATGAACGGGAGGTTTGAGATAGGTCTGTAATTTTTTATTTCATTCGCGTCCAAATTAGATTTTTTAAGAAGCGGCTTAATAACTGAAAGGTTTAGGGACGTGACCTAGATGTAATGAAGAATTAATAATGTTTAGGAGTGGCTCTCCAACCGTAAGCATCACTTCTTTTAAAAATCTGGTTGGGATTGGGTCTAACAGGCACGTTGTTGATTTAGCCGAGGTGATAAGTTTATACAGCTCTTCCTGTCCTATACCTGTAAAGCAGTGAAAATCGAAATGTGAAGCTATAGGCTGAACTGGATCGTGAGATACTATTAGAGGTTGAACCTCCATTATTTTCTTCCTGATATTATTGATTTTTTCATTAAAGAAGTCCATAAAGTCTTCACTTCTAAACTGTGATGGGATACTCTCTGCGGGCATCTTAGGTTTTGTTAGGCGAGCCACTGTACTAAATAAGAACCTGGGATTGTTTTGGTTTCTTGCTATCAGTTGGCTAAGATGCTCGGTCCTAGCAGTTTTTAGAGCCTGTCTATAGCTGCAAATACTGTCTTTATACGCAATTCGAAAAACTTCTAATTTAGTTTTCCTCCATTTTCGCTCGAGGTTACGGGTTGCTCTCTTTAGGGCGCGAGTATGACTGTTGTACCACGGTGCCAATGTTTTATCTCTGACTTTTTTTAATCTGATGGGAGCAATAGTGTCTAATGTACTGGTAAAAATAGTGCCCATGCTGCTAGTCACTTCATCTAGATCATCTGCATTTAGGGGTCTAATAAGAAATTGGGACAGATCCGGCAGATTACTTGTGAATCTGTCTTTAGTGGTGGGATTCATATTTCTAACAGATTGATAGCGTGGGGAGACACAGCTAATCTGTTCTACGGGTAGAGTATATGTCAGGAGGTGATGATCTGTGATATCATCACTTTGAGGTATGATCTCTATATTAGAGACATCTATACCATGGGATATAATTAAATCTAGCGTATGATTAAAGCGGTGAGTTGCTCCAATTATATTTTGCTTAACCCCAAAGGAATTTAGTAAATCCATAAATGTGAGTGCTAAAGCGTCGTTAGCATCATCTACATGAATGTTAAAGTCTCCTACTATCAATACTTTGTCAGAGTTAACCAATAGGTCTGATAGCAGATGTCCAAATTCTTTAAGAAAATCGCCATATGGCCCCGGGGGTCTGTACACGGTGGCCAAGGTAAAATATAGCAAGGGTTTATTACGTATTTCATTTAGTGCAACATTAATGATAAGCACTTCAAATGAATTAAACCTGGGCCTTATTTTCTGGGTAACAGTGAGTACATCATTGTAGATAGTGGCGACACCACCACCGCGACCAATTAGACGGGGCTCGTGCTTATAGAAATATCCTGACGGAGTAGACTCATTCAGACCAAAATATTCATTTGGTTTAAGCCAGGTTTCAGTGAGACAGAGTGCGTCAAGGCAATAATCTGAGATAATTTCATTAACAATAAGTGCTTTAGGCGCAAGGGATCTAATGTTGAGTAGTCCAAACTTTAGAGGTGGATTTTGACTACTTATTTTGCCTTTTTCTGGTTTTCTGGTTATCAGATTGTTTCGGGCAAATTTAACAAATTTATTCTTTTTTCTCAGTATTCGGGGAACAGACACAGTTTCTATAGGACAAGCTATGTGTGTTCGTCTATCACTACGGTGAGTTGTGATGTGTCTAATATGTTTGGAATCTACAGTATGACTTACCGCTAGTCAGATGGTTCGTAGTGTCCTGGAGATGTTGTCAGAGAGGACCGCTGCTCCAGCTCTGCTAGGGTGTAGGCCATCGGTGTGATAGAGCCTAGGACGCTCCCAGAAAACATTCCAGTTATCAACAAAGCGTAATTTCTGTTGTTGACACCAAGATTGTAACCATTCATTAAAGGCAAATAATCTACTGAACTTCTCGATTCCTCGCTGAAATGTGGGAAGCGGTCCAGGTACGATGATCCTTGTCGTGGGTGATGTGCTGCGGACCTTCTCGACCAGGCTCCTGAAGTCCTTCTTTAGGATCTCCGTCTGCCTCAGCCTGGTGTCGTTCGTGCCGGCATGAAGAACCACAGCTCCAATGTTCCTCCTCAGGGCAGCAGGCACCTGTGCAGCAACATCAAGAACACGTGCACCAGGTTTGTCCCTTTATCTTGGAGATCACAAAATTGGATCATGTGATCCACAAGATCTCGTATAGGTTTTATGTTGGATGCCCCTCGTTTTCTATGGATCATAGGGCTAAGGGTCCTGCTCAAGAACCCAACAGTGGCGAACTCCCAAATTTCTGATTATCATGATTCTCAACCACCTGATCAATTCATACCATTATTAACAATTATTTATTTTTATGTTCAGCTTACATACAGTATTTACATGAGTGTAAATCTCCCTCAGTTTAAATAGTGATGATATGTAGTTTATTTCTCAGTTTAGAAGTGTTAAAAGCCAGTGGTATACAGTACATGCTATTAAACAACTGTACTCACAGGGTTGTCTAAATGCGAAGCTCTGAAAATTTCCCTAAGCAGGTATTTAACCAGATACTGAACATGTGTAACTTTCCCCACATAAACATTCATGGAACTTTTTTACACTTGTGTTAAGTACAGCCCATCGAATAAGAGTCCTGGGATGAACAACAGCAGTTATGAGGCACGAGTCAGTACAGTATGCAGGTGACATCATCAAACTAAAGCAACACTGAGAAGAGCTTGTCTTTAGCTTATCCATGTGGGACCAACAGTCAACCCTAACCATAGGTGAGTCACAAGTGCAAATATTAAGAATCATTTAATACCACTATGTGGTTTGTTTTTGTGCAAAAGAAAAAAGAAAAATAGCTGTGATATTTATTCATACAGTACCTCTCACCAGAATTCCCCCCTGAAGTGCTGCCTGCATGTTAACTGACACGCAGCGCTGATAGAGATGGCAGCTATTTTGTTCTTGTCACCTCCCCATGAATTTGCATATCATGTATTTGTGTATCACCGTACGACAAGAGGTAGGTTCGTGTCCCTATACAATATGCTTATTTAATAGTCACACTCAGGGGGACCAAAAAAAAATGGGTGGAAAAAAAAAAGTGGCTGGCAATGAGTATATAATATAATATAATATAATATAATATAATATAATATAATATAATATAATATAATATAATAAAAAATTAAGGCAAAATGAAGCTGTTACTTTGGTACAGTTTCTTAAAATTGTGATATATTCTTGTTTTTCAACCAGGGCAAATTCAACTTTGTTTTTCTCCTACAATTTTTACTAGATGTCATTTCCATAATTATTCTTTTATAAAGCACTCACTCAAGCACACTAAATACTTAGCCAATTTGAAAATTGGTTCTCTTAGATCTTGGTCTAAATGCACCATGGAGTACTTTTTCCATTTCATCTATACTTAAAAAAAAAAAAAAAAAGAAAGAAAAGTGTGATTGTTGGCACTCATGTTAAATCTAGTTGTAAATAATACAGGCTATTGACTCATTTAGTAAAACTCTGTAATGAGACACAATGTTATAAAAGAAAAAAAAATTAATAGCATGATGGAATGTGATGTGTGAAGGAGGCAAATTTGATTGTCCATTAATAATTACCAGCATATCCTGAAGTGTAATATTAAATAAATTGTCTATTAAATAAATAATCTATTTGTAACTTTTTTACATTTATATGACATGATGCTATTACTGTATACTGTAGCAGCATGTTATAAGCAGTCAGTGTCACGCCTTGTTGAAAGCTGTAACTGTTGCAAAGCACTAACACTGGAGACTCCTTCCAACAGCATTAAAAAGCTTATTATGCAGATCTTCTACCACACAAGTCCCTGTGTAAGTTAGCTTTGCAGTTGGAGCTACAGTCAGAGTTGCACTTATATAAAACTGATCAATACTTTCTGATGAAAAAACTAAATTTAGGATTTGGCTCGTGCAATGCATTGCTTGCGCCCCCCCCCATAAAGTGATGCACCCATCATGCATATTGGCCACTGTACACGCCTCTGGAGGCAGTGTTAGGATGGATCTGGGGTTGCTTCAGTTGGTCAGGTCTAGACTCAGCAATGTTATGAGGCAATAAAATTCAAAAAGTCAGCTAAGAACCTGAATGTACTGAATGACCAGGATATCGCACCTAATTAGTTCTTTTTTTTCCCCCTGATGGCACGGAAATATTCCAGGATTCAAACTGTGAAAGAGTGGTTCTGGGAGCACAAGGAATCATTCTCACACATGAACTGTGTGCTATTCAAAGCTAAAGGCGGTTGAGCAAAATATTAGAGTGTTTGATATTTATTTATTTATTTATTTATTTTGGCCAGGAAGTGTATAATCTGACAGAAATATGATGGATTTTTCAGAAACAAAAACATAAAAATGTTTTGTTCACTGTACAGTTTGTCGTCTATCAATATCTGACCGAAAATATTATATATCATCCATCTGGCACAAGTTGGTAATTCATCATCTGTATTGGATGGGACAGATCGCCGCCTCCAACACCTCCACACTTCTGCTGACTTTTGCTGCAATGTGTTTTTGCAGGCTTATATAAAGAACACATTGTTTTATACAAGTGTAAAAACAGAGGGAAAAAATTTAATGTAGAGAAACACACTCAAACACACACACACACACACACAGAATGCAATAATGTGCAGTGCTGTTGCCCTCACTATGAGTCATTTAATCAATTTCTCTCTAAATAGACCCATTCATTCATTATTCATCCAATTCCCTTCTGCTTTTTTTTTTGTCATCCTCCTCTTCATCCTCCTTAGCTCATTTCCCAGTAAGGAAAATGTGAAAAAAGAGCATTTAGTTTGGCTTACTGTACAGTACTTACTTACTACGGTGTCACTACAAATAACAAATAACAACTCTAAAGATGTCTTGTTAGAGCTGATCCAGTGCCTTTGAGTTGTGGTGTTTTTCTTAATATACCTGACATTCTCGTAAGAACGATGAAGACCTGATATAATTACACCCATCCTACCTTGAAATAATAAACCGGTTATGACAGGTGTAATATATGAATATTATTTGTTTTTCATGACATTGTGGCTTATTGTGCTGTGCGAGCTCGAAAATGTTGCTTCATACCTCAAAAGTTTAGTGATTTATTACTGAGGAGGTAAAAAGTGTCCAATCACTTTTTATTACACATCCACACATCATCAATGCACTATATCAAGTTTAAACACACACACACACACACACACACACACACACACACACACACACACACACACACACACACAAAGATTTTATGGTGTTACATATCTCATTCTCACATCTGAGCTTATAGCATTTTAAAGTGTGATTACCTCCAGAAGTTTACAACGAAAGCAAAATGCAATGCGTTTAAAGTTTTCTTTACATCTCTACTAAAAAACACCAACACACAGTCTAACACCAACATCTATTTATGGTATTACACTCTCATATTACCTAACCTGCCCTTTGCATAATACCTGGGCAAGTTCACAACATTATTAGAAACATTTGTACAACCGGTTTGTGGAAAATATAGCCGTGTTTTTTTAACTGTAGAACATCTGATCCAAAGCCTCACATTATTTTCATGCTTAAACCAATACTTTCAGCTTCTACAGCTTCAGATCAATTAAATCAGACATCCTTCATTAGATGCTATAAAGTGCAGATGAACATGATTGTTTACTTAACTTGATGATGAATTAATCATTAAATTACAACAATAATTGTAATCTGCTTTATTAGCATTTGTTTTTCATTTGACTTCGGCGCGTTCGTCGTTTTGATATTTACCTCCATTAAACAAATGATTCGAGACAGATTCATAAGAGCTCATTAGGAGTAAACAAGCCTCTGAAGTCTTGTTCTTCTCTCTTTAATTACAGTATGAGTTAGATTAGAGTTTCATTCTGTCAAGAAATGTCACACCTAAAATGTGTGAAGATGCTCACCGGTGTCTGGTCCTTGCTGGAACCGCAGACGCCGACTCCCAACTCACATGTTCAAGTTATCTGTTTATTGACTAGAACCCTGAAGTCAATCACATGCACTTACAGTCACTGCACAAAGGGACTTTAACTCCCAGTCTCTAGTTAAACAGTTATATAACCATCAGTTATAACAGTAACAGTAATATGACCACCAGCTGAACTGAATAACATTGAGCACCAATTATACACTAGAAAAGCCAATGCAGCACAAATCACCAAAATGCTGGCAAAGACAGAAAGGCATTAGAACACCCAGTGCACCACAGTCCTACACACACTGAGACCAGCAGGCAAAAGAGCCCAAGCTTGCCAAACTCAGCCTCCAAATTCCCCACATTCACCAGACATACAAGTCCAATAAATGGAGGCCCCACCCCAAAACCCACAGAACCCAAAGTATTGGATGCCAACGTCCTGGTGTCAGATACCACAGCATCACCCCATAGGCCCTGCAGAAACACGCCCAAATGGGCCAAAGCTGCCGCAGTGGCACCATGGGAGCCCAAAATCTAAGTGATTTTAACGTTAATGGTTGTAATGTCATGAGCAATTGGTGTATGTATGGTGTATCGTAATATTCTGTATTAGTCCTATACCCTAGGTATTTATTCCTGCTCCAGTCTTGACCCATTGACATTAGCCATGTTTACATAAACAAGATTTTTTAAATCTCATTGAAATAATTCTATTAGAGATTCCAATTGAATGGATTAAATGGATGCTTGGCAGCACGGTGGTGTAGTGGTTAGCACTGTCGCCTTGCACCTCCAGGGTCCGGGTTCAATTGCCGGGCAGGCTCGTTTCCCGTTTGCATGTTCTCCCCATGCTCGTTGGGTTTTTCAGTAAGAAATGGAACCAAAACTTCCTTCTGGAAATTCATCAAGTTACCTAATTTTACCACGAGGTGGGGCAAACATGCACAAAAAAAACTTGAGGTAATGACGAATTTGTGACATATCTGGTTTACAGGGTCACAAGATAAGGTCTGGAGCATATGCCAAGAGACTCGGAGGAAACCCACCAACCACGGCGAGAACATGCAAACTCCATACACACAGACCCTGAGGTGGGAATTGAACCCAGACCCTGGAGGTGGAAGGCAACAGTGCTAACCACAACACCACAGAATTTTTATACTGACTGATTATTAGTGAAATTTTCATTTCCAGGTAAACACACCTAGTGTTCAGACCCATTTCATTCAGATTCCTGGGTTTGGTTTAGAATGGTTTCGCTTAATAATACTCCTGTGTAACAGCACTTCACAGTTCTTCAAATGGTTCTGAGATATCCAGGCAGATAAACTGTTACTACATTTCTGTTTATTATCCCAAGTGAGGCAATATCAAACAAATAAGTTCATTTCATTTTATTTAAGCGTGCCAAATGGTTCTGTCAAGCCTTTGGCACTTGAATGTTCCTGCATTTTTGGTGCTTCAAGCCTTAATTTTAAATGAATTTGTATTTGACATGGAGTAGGAACTTTAAATCTTGTCAGGGTACTGTTTTTCCAACTCTAAATGTTACTTTGTGTTAAACATAATATAATCCGTATCAGTCATAAACAGTTAACATAAGAATGTCAAAATATCAAATACTTGTCATCCAGTACAGTAATCATAATTAAAGGTTATTTGGCTTAAGAAATGCCCGATTTTCTTTCTCTCTCTCTTTTGCATTTAAATTTATGCTGCAGTGCCTTCGATTACAGTTTCCCTGAATAGCTAAGACTGATAAATGGAGCCCTCACCTTGTCTACTCAGCTCTGTCCTACACTATAACAAGGCAGGGAAAGAGACAAGTAAAGTGGCAGCATCTCTTAATTATGTAGCAATAACAATGTTAAGGAGGTCTATCCTGGTCTCCATTAAAACATCTCCAGAAATAGCAGCTAGAACAGGCTGCTGCTCCTCTGTGACACAAAGCTGATGTTAATGAATGAATATAAAGTAGAATTAATCAAGTTGAATACCTGCCACCACATATACACAGAATTTCCTTTTTAATGAATTTCAATGTCAGGGAAAAATTCATCTTGAGCTATTCATAAGGAAAAAATTTTAAGGAACTGGTTATGCTCATACTGTATTTTACTTCAGCTGCAAGTGTTTTCAATCACTTGTGGAGTTTAGTTAGGAACTCATGTTCCTGTTCTTGTCTCCTGATGTTTTGTCATGCTGTTGTAGCCCATCAGCCTCAAACCTACAGTAGGTATGTTGTTTCTTCTGAGATGCTGATTAAAGACTGGAATCAGTGTTGTTTTTTTAGCATTTTTTCATTAATAAAGTAGAACTGTTGCATAAAAACAATTGTTGCTTAAAGCAACAACAGAAGTCAGACATGCAGATGTTTCAAGCAGTAGTAGAGGATCAGGATGGTCCAGAGGACCAGAAAGAACATATTATTAGATAAGCTGCTAACCTACAGTGCATTTAAAAGGAGGACACTTTGTGAATACTGCGTATGATTGGTGTATTTAGTGTGGCCATAAAGTAGATGCGCAAGTGTAAATAGATGTATACTGTATGCTTGATAATGAGTGTGTTTATGTATGTACAGTGCTCTACAAAAGTATTGAGCCATCCGTTATTTCTTCAAATAAAATAAAATGTTGTCAAATGCAATTTATTTGAATTTAATTGAATTTAATTATATAGATTGACCTAAAGAAATGGGAACAATTGTTTTTACTGTGAAATTTTATGTAACCAGAGGTGTCAAGTAACGAAGTACAAATACTTCATTACCTTACTTAAGTAGAAATTTTCTATACTTTACTGGAGTAACTATTTTTCAGCTGACTTTTTACTTCTACACTGTAAAGAACATACTGTAGAATTTACAATAATTTACTGGCAAAAAAGTTGCCAATAAAATCCTGTAAAATAGCCGTTAATTGCTGTAAAATGGATTACAGTATAATACTGCTTAGCAATTTACAATAAATTGATGTTTGCAGAATACAGTATTTTATCTTTTTCTTTTAACAGGATTATAAAATTTAACTTGTAAAAAGGCATTACAGTTTTTTTTTGTAATTACGCTAAATTACAGTACTTAGCTGGCAATAAAATCCTGTGAATTCAACAAAAGCCAAGATGTAGCTGTAACATTTTTACTATGAAATTCCTGTAAATAACTATTTTAACTGTGAACTGTACTGTCCTGTAACCTGTAACTGTACTTTACTATTATACTGATGTAAATGCATTAAAACAAAGATCTTGAAAAATAATCACTCAAATTCAAAGCTGTTGTAAGTAAACTGTTTATTAACGCTGACACCTGACAACACTTCAGTACCGTCACTGGTAACATCATTTTACTCTTTCAACTACAGAAAAACTTATAAAAATCTGCTGTTACAAAACAACTACAAACAACTCAAGATTAAAGCACAACGCAATTGTTAAATAAAAGTTAAAGGACCTGTTTGCCTAAAAATAAAAATGGTCCCCATTTCAGTCTGTTGTGTCTCTTTATATGCAATTATTTCAATAATACTCTATCGAGAGTAAGGTGAAATAAATCGGTAACAAAAAGCAGCATTCATCAGCATGACATTACGTTTTTACCTTTTAGCTCCGTGATGTTTCAGCTTGCCTGACAAAACAATTAATTAAAAAAAAGAAGTTAACGACACATTCCTTTACAAAATGTACTCCAGGTTTCAGAGAAACTCATCCAACGATGTTAATATTTACATTTTTCAACAGCAAAGACAACTGAGCACTTCATGTAACGTTAATTTTGTCTCACACGCACTTCCATAGCAATGCTGTTCCTGCCAAACTACAAATACTCTCTAGAAAATAAAGGCAAATAAAGCTAACAAACTGCAGCATATATCAACATTAACATGACGATAACAATTTACCTTTTAGTTTAGGCTGCTTTCTGAAATGGTGCACATTGTATTTCTCCTCCTCGCCTGAAGAAACAGATAAATAAAGTTAACTAAACATCCCATTACAAAATAGCTAAACATAATGTTTAGAGGGAATATCCTGATAAAACTTATATAACGTTATATAAGTTTTATCAGGATATTCCCCATATATACAGTATGAATTACTTTACATTAAAAGAAATAATTAATACTTATGGAAGTAAATTTAATTGAACTTCTTCAGCTGTTGTCGCTGTAATTCAGTCCACCAGATTTCAAACCATATCAGCCCGCGCAATGCCATAATGCAACAGCACAGGAAATTCTTGTAAAAATATTAAAGATACAGTGAAAGCACCTCCTACCTGTAAATAACAGCTAACAGCTAACAGTGAAATATACAGTTAACACTTGTAAAACCCTGTATAACCCATAATGCATTGCAAATTACAGCAATAAATTGTAAAATGGAAAAACGGTAAGTTTCTGTATAATTTTGCTGTAAAAAATACAGCAATTTGTTACAGTGTACTCCTTACATTTTCATGCAATTATCTATACTTTTTCTACTCCTTACATTTTAAAAATAGCCTCGTTACTACTATTTTATTTCAGCATGTCGTTTAAAAAAATTAAAATAAAAAATCGCGCCATCCGGATGAAGCGAATTTGATTGTGGTTGGACGATACCATTCCGACACCCTATTGGTTGGTACGCGATCCATCGCACCTGCACATGACGTTACGTCACACACTCCAGCAAGGACGTTTGAATAAAATAGCATTTTCAGTTGATAACGTTGTGATAAGTAAACGAAGATGTACGTGATAGAGACTCAAGATTCGAGCGAAATGTCACAACCAAGCACCAGCGAGGAAGGTAACAGGAATTACTGTATATATACAGTATATATATATATATATATATTTTTTTTTTTTTTTTTTTTTTTTTTTCAACCACTTGGATGACTCATTCATTCTGACAGCACTAATGTTTATTGTAGACAACCATACAAGGGTAATTGTTACTATGCCTGCCCTGGGTACACTAATTTTCTTGTATGTTGCCCTCACAGATTCCTGCAGCTAAGCTTGGATGTACATTTACATTCCAATAAAGGTTACTGATGACACGCCTCTGAAGTTTGACTTTTTGCACCATTAAAATACTTATAGGCAACTAGTTATCATATCTTCTCCATAAAACATGTTAATGCTCAGTAGTACACATATATGGTTCTTTAATGTATTTGCATTGTACTAAAATGTATTCTTTTTCAATTGCCGTATACAGTATCGCAAATCACTATGGCCGTTAAAAAATACAACAAAAAAACAACACATTTTTCTTTTCTTTTTTAATGAGGTGTTAGTGCAGTATATAGGCCGGTGGCACAGCCTAAGCTTTTATCCTTAATGCTTTTTTCCCCCTCACATTACTTTTACTTTTATACTTGAAGTAGTTTTGAAACCAGTACTTTTACACTTTTACTTGAGTAAAAAGCTTGAGTTGATACTTCAACTTTTAAAGAAGTCTTTTTAAACCCTAGTATCTATACTTCTACTCAAGTAATGAATGTGAATACTTTTGACACCAAAAGTATGTAACAACCTCAGCAGCGACCTCATTTCCCTTCTCGTCCATTCAAATCACTCAGCATTCAGCATCATCAGTATACAAATCGCCAACCTGATCATCTGTCATCATCTGCACCTGTTTCTCTCTGTTAGAGGGTTTTTATACTTGAATAATTCGCACTGTAGGTTACAGTGTGGCTTAGCAAACAAAAAAAACATTCCTCTGTAACTGATCAGGTACAGGGACTAGACTGAAAATGTGAGACAAAAACTTGTCAAAAAAGTCCTTCAAGAAGCCTGGAGAACTATTCTTCAAGACTACATTAAAAATACAAGAAAGTGAGTCTCTTTGGAAGCAAAATATAAAGAAATCAGGGGTGGCTCCAAACTTTTCCACAGCACTATATGTATACCAAGAATATGTACTGTAGGTTTTCTCTCACTAGGATTAGAAGATGGGTTAAGATGTTACCTCTCACCATCCCATCACGCTAAATAAAAGAGGGTCTGCAAAATCTATGTCATTTGCATGATTTATTGCGTCCCCCTTTTGGGGAGTTCTTTGAGATCACTTTGAGATCCTCATGGATTAAGTATAACTTTTTTGTTAGTAGGCCACAGAACATCGTAGTTTATTTATTTGGCAGGCGTTTTTATCCGAAGTGGCTTACACGTGAGGAGAAATAAAGCCCACTGTGTAAGTTGAGGACATCTCGCCAAGTTCTACAACGTTCCAGTATATTATTTTGTCCGGAAGAAATTTCATAACGATGGCTTGATGAATTCATTTCAGTAAATGTTTAAAGGTCACATGTTTAAAGGTCACATATCCTACAAAAATTTGCTAAAGACTTAGAGGTCTCAGAAATGTGCCTGGTAGTCTTCCAGCTGAAATATGACTCAGATGCTTGATTTTCTTCCCCATTTTCACTAATTTTGTTCAGCGTTTGTATTTTTAAATGAAATGCCCCAAATGACCCTTTGAGGAAGTGCATTTTCCTAACCAATCAGAATGCTGGGACAGGAAACATCCATGTTCGGCAACTTATCAAGCATCTCTAACCTGTTCTGACAGACAAAATAAAGGGAACATACATGTATTACCTCATTTCCACTACACTGGTGCTGGACTGGGAACCACCGAGAACCGGCCCCCGTTTACACTAGACAGGAGCACAGCACAAGCTGCATGATAATACGTCACAGGCCACGCCCACTAAACAGAAACGAACTTGCCCGAAGTCAGTTTACTGGTTATTCTCCAAACTATGAAAATGTATTTCAGTATCCAAAAGCAGCTTATTCGATGTGTTATAACCGCTGAAAGAGATCGATATAGACAACTAGCTTATTCACTATTTGGTCGGTTGTTCGTGTGAAGCCTGCGACTATTAGTTCTTCTCTTATTTCCTCATACACTTTTTTTTTTTCTTAAAGCACTTTCCAATTTCTGCTGAATCTCGGCGGCCGTCCAATTTGTTAATAGCGCTTTTGTTTTGTCCGCGCTCCACATTAACGGACTTTGCGTCTCCGCCCCTTTTTTTTTACGCTCCCTTTAACTCCACCCACCACTCGTGACGTCACGGGTTCTCGCGACTAGACCAGCAGAGTTTAGGGGCCGGTGCCGGTGCTTATTTTAGGGCAACGGCACCAACTTTTTTCTGTGGAAAACCGCGGCACTGGTTCCAAAATTGAGAACTGGCACGGGGACCAGAGCAGTGGAAAAGGGCTAGAAGAGATTTAAAACACAGTGACACCCTCATTACTCAGCAAAATACTTGTAAAAGTAAAAATAAAATAAAAAACTAAGAACTAAAGCTAATTAGGCAGCTACGGGGTCACTAGGTTAGCCTGATCTTATAGCCATTACCTGCCAGCTAGCATTATTTATTGTACTGTAGCTCTTAAAAACAGCACCAGAGTTGAGCAGAACAGTGTGGACATACTGTAAGCATTGACCTGGGCGGGGGGAGGGGTCTTGCTATATGAGGTCACAATAGGGAAAATCAACAGGGAATGTTTGTGTGTGTTGATGCAGGCTAGAGACCTAAACATTACTAAAACTGTGTGTGTGTGTGTGTGTGTGTGTGTACAAATGCTTCATACAGTGCTATTCCACTTATTCCACATACAATACTACTGTAAATCATACACTAAAATTAATTTGCATAATAATAAAAACCCTTGAACAGTCTAAGTGATTATTTTATTTAAATTGGATTATAAAAACCCAAAATCCCCCATCCTTTAAATGTGTTAATTTCAACTATTATTTCAGTTCAGTGTCACAGAACACTTCCATTACATGCTGGATTTTTATAATTTTGCTCATTTGCCTGCGGGTAATATTCTGCCCTATGACTGCTCGCTGATTTTGGTGAGCCACTGTGTCAAGTTGATTGTAAACCCAGTAATTTTGGGGTAATGGGGTTACAAAAGATTTTCTTGTGTTACTTTTAATTTTGGCAATTTAATAGAATTTTGCTTTTACTATAATGAGTGTGACACTGAAACTAACCTGTTTCAGAATTATGTGTTAGTGGGGTGGTTTCAGATTATTGAAGGCGACAAATAATGAGTTTACATTTACATTCAAGAATTTGGCAGGGATAAATGGAGTTTGCTCCATTTAGTTCAGGTCATTGCTTTGCGTCTGTCACTCTAAACAACCTTGAAAATGTTCTCAGTTGTCACATTCTGCCATGGTGTTGGACTGTGGGCTTGGTGTTGCGGCATAAATGCAGAGGGGATGCAGTGAAACAGAAAGAGTCTTTTAATAATGATAAACAAACAAAAAGCAAACATGAACACATGAACTAAGGAAGTTGGCTAAAAACATGGAGCATAATACAAAGAACTCAAAACACAAACACAGACTCAGGATTACACAATCTAATACAGTACCGACATGGGGATACAAACTGGACAAGACAAGACATACGAAACAGCCTAACGGAATAAACATTAGGGACTGTGCATTCAAGGTGTAAACAAACAAGACAGGCTTGGCTAGGTCTATTGGCTGAGCTGCACATTAGCTGCTAAGCTAGCTCATAGCTAATCAGACTAATGGCTACACCAGCCAGTAGCCTGAGACACAAGGGAATGAACAGACAAGGTACACAGCAGACTAGGTATGAAACAGACTAAGAACTCTAAAGGTTAGTGGCTAAAGATGTTAGTACCTAAACAGACTAAGAGCTAAGCAGACAATGAGACTAGACAGACAAAGATCTAGACATGTTAGTATCACCCTCATTAGTATTGAAACAGACTACTAGCTAAACAGGCAATGGGGGTTACTTACACAAAAGGGTAAACACAAAAGGCTAATTCTCCTAGAGGCTAATCCTGCTAGGAGACACAGAGACAAAGAGACAAACTAAATCAAAGCAAATACAAACTTTAAGTTAAGTGCTCCTGAAACCAAATGCCAACTATACTGTTAAACTAAAACAGAAAAGAACAAAACAAAACCCACATAACAGAAATTAATGCTCGACCCAGCTTCCCAGAACAAACAGGTATTTATGCTTATACTAATTGCATCCTCGGTTCAGCTGGGCATCTGCGTCAGCTGACCGAGGTGCCTTCTGGGAAACTGGGTCTACAACAAAAACTACAAATTAAAACACTGCCCTCTAGTGGGCAACCCTCACAGTACCCCCCCCTTAAAAACGCTCCTCCGGAGCGCTAACGGAGGTCCTGGGTACCCTTCCCCATGTCCCGGGTCATTCCACCCGACTGCGACGCCGACGAGCAGGCTCCCCAAGGTGGGTGGGAGGGTGGGCGAGCTTGAATTGCCGCCGAAGCCAGGCACCGGGTGCAGCAGCGGCCTGCACCCGAGGCTGGGTGGCGGAGGCAGCAATGGCTCGTCCTCGGGGCTGAGCGGCGGTGAGCTCATGACGTCGTCGGGTGGCGGAGGCAGCACTGGGCCGATGCCGCAGGCCGGGCGGCGGAGGCAGTGCCGGATCGCTGGTGTAGGCCGGGCGTTGGAGGCAGTGCTGTGTCGCTCTTGCCGGTGGAGCGCTGCCTGCAGCACTGAGTCGCCCTCCAAGTCGGGCGGCCGATGCAGCACTGTGTTGTCCTCACGCCGGGCGGCCTCTGCAGTACTGTGGCCTCCTTTGACTCCGGGTGGCGATGGAAGCACGCTCTCGAAGTCTGGCGGTGGCAGGTCGCTGTCACCGCTGTGAACAAAGCTAGAGAGCGTGGTGAGGGTTTTCCCTGGCGAGGTCCTGGCTGGGCTCTGGGGACATGGAGCCTCCCCTGCGGCGCGCTGGAGAACTGGAGCCTCCCCTGCGGCGCGCTGGAGAACTGGAGCCTCCCCTGCGGCGCGCTGGAGAACTGGAGCCTCCCCTGCGGCGCGCTGGAGAACTGGAGCCTCCCCTGCGGCGCGCTGGAGAACTGGAGCCTCCCCTGCGGCGCGCTGGAGAACTGGAGCCTCCCCTGCGGCGCGCTGGAGAACTGGAGCCTCCCCTGCGGCGCGCTGGAGAACTGGAGCCTCCCCTGCGGCGCGCTGGAGAACTGGAGCCTCCCCTGCGGCGCGCTGGAGAACTGGAGCCTCCCCTGCGGCGCGCTGGAGAACTGGAGCCTCCCCTGCGGCGCGCTGGAGAACTGGAGCCTCCCCTGCGGCGCGCTGGAGAACTGGAGCCTCCCCTGCGGCGCGCTGGAGAACTGGAGCCTCCCCGGCGAAACTGGAGCCTCCCCTGAGGCCCGCCGGCGAAACTGGAGCCTCCACTGAGGCCCGCCGGCGAAACTGGAGCCTCCACTGAGGCCCGCCGGCGAAACTGGAGCCTCCACTGAGGCCCGCCGGCGAAACTGGAGCCTCCACTGAGGCCCGCCGGCGAAACTGGAGCCTCCACTGAGGCCCCCTCACCTCCAGTTCAGTCCCCTGTTTTGACGTGGGGCAAGCTGATTATTCCTGGTCAGCTTACCCAGGTGTTATAGTCCCAGCCCCCCCCAAAAATTTTCTCCCGGGGGGGGGGCCCCTCTGCTATGCCTCTTGTTGGGTCGAGCATTCTGTCACGTTCTGCTATGGTGTTGGACTGTGGGCTTGGTGTTGCGGCATAAATGCAGAGGGGATGCAGTGAAACAGAAAGAGTCTTTTAATAATGATAAACAAACAAAAAGCAAACATGAACACAACATGAACTAAGGAAGTTGGCTAAAAACATGGAGCATAATACAAAGAACTCAAAACACAAACACAGACTCAGGATTACACAATCTTACAGTACCGACATGGGGATACAAACTGGACAAGACAAGACATACGAAACAGCCTAACGGAATAAACATTAGGGACTGTGCATTCAAGGGGTAAACAAACAAGACAGGCTTGGCTAGGTCTATTGGCTGAGCTGCACATTAGCTGCTAAGCTAGCTCATAGCTAATCAGACTAATGGCTACACCAGCCAGTAGCCTGAGACACAAGGGAATGAACAGACAAGGTACACAGCAGACTAGGTATGAAACAGACTAAGAACTCTAACGGTTAGTGGCTAAAGATGTTAGTACCTAAACAGACTAAGAGCTAAGCAGACAATGAGACTAGACAGACACGAAGACTAGACAGACTAAGATCTAGACATGTTAGTATCACCCTCATTAGTATTGAAACAGACTACTAGCTAAACAGGCAATGGGGGTTACTTACACAAAAGGGTAAACACAAAAGGCTAATTCTCCTAGAGGCTAATCCTGCTAGGAGACACAGAGACAAAGAGACAAACTAAATCAAAGCAAATACAAACTTTAAGTTAAGTGCTCCTGAAACCAAATGCCAACTATACTGTTAAACTAAAACAGAAAAGAACAAAACAAAACCCACATAACAGAAATTAATGCTCGACCCAGCTTCCCAGAACAAACAGGTATTTATGCTTATACTAATTGCATCCTCGGTTCAGCTGGGCATCTGCGTCAGCTGACCGAGGTGCCTTCTGGGAAACTGGGTCTACAACAAAAACTACAAATTAAAACACTGCCCTCTAGTGGGCAACCCTCACATCAGTAAGTTGACTGTGGTCCAACTTCGACCATAATGCCTTATTGACTGTAATACAGTCTTGTGGATTTACATAAGGTCCTCTCCAATACACCAGTTGGAAGATGTCTCAAGTAGACCTCGCTCCAAGTCAATGTAAAGGAGTGATGTCTTTGATTGGCCAATCTGTTCTTCCAATGAGATGTTACTTCTACCCAACCAATTTCTAGCCAAAGTTTGAATGTGCTGGTAAACAGACAAACATCCCATACACTTCCGTACAGCGGAGTGAGTTTTTGATAATCTTTAAACGACGACTCAAGACGTATCTGTTTCTTCAATACTTGGACCAATCCACACCCCTTACAATACAAACGTATATTGCAATATACTAGAATTTATATTGCAATACATTAGGAAGTATATTTCAATATATGAGAAACTTCCCCATATATTTCCAATATACAGTATGGATGGATAACCTATTGCTATATATTGATTCATATATTTTAAAATACATTGCTGTGCAAACAAAACTGTATTACATTACTGCATGTATGTTTATTGAAACAAAGTTTTTTTTAATGAGATAAGCAGGGTCCAAGCTCCAAATCATATTTTGCATGACATTAATTATATTTTACATTATTTAGCCATATGGATAGACCATACTATGTATTGATTCATATATTATAAAATGAAGTGACAGAGTATTATAAATGAAATCATCATTAACAGCAGCATAAAGTCCACTTTTTATTTTCCCACATGACATTTCATCTCAGCATTTTATTCCTCAACATGGCATTTCAGTCCTCCACACTGGAATGTGGTGGAATACAGTACATGCATAAAGTTTGACATAATGTGGCAGATCAACTAATATAAATCTATATATTTTCCAAAATATTTAAGGCATATGTTCCCATATAAATCTGACTATATTATCTTGTACAATGAGTTATATTATCTCATATAATTTTACATATATATTTCCATATATTTACAATGCCTTTTCCAATATATAATCTCAATTAATGTGGGATATAATTCAATATATGTAACAGTATATTAAACAGTATAACAATGTATTTATTCAATATATGAAAATGACAATAATTGCATTATTTTCATATATTTTCATATATCCTATTTCATATATTTATATATATTGCTTACATGTATATAATATATTATAGAATATATCACAACATATATTACTATGTACTATTCACAATATCTGAATACACATAAAATATATTGTCACATAATATTGAGAAATATATTTTTGTTGCATACGGGACTCCCCGCCAAAAAAAAAAAAAAACTCTTCCCAACTGTGTTTGACTGATGGCACTTACAGTAGTAACCCAGTGTAAGTATCTAACCAATTACTTCAAAGCACCTTTTGTAAGTCACTCTGGATAAGAGCGTCTGCCAAATGCCTAAATGTACAGTAAGTGTAATGCTGTATTTCAAGTAAAGAAAACCATAAGTATAAAATGAGTATTTAGAACTTTTTGGTATTTATGAGTTTGTAGAAAATGACACTTTTCAAGTTAGCGGAACAACTTTGATATTTTAAGCCACAGTAACTGTCTCCTTAAAGTTCCACCAACCTAAAATCTTTCAGCCTAGCGATTTTGCGTCTGACATCATCAATGCACATGTAAACTGCCCACGTTGAATTATTTTTATCAAGATGGCGGATTGGTCTGTCTTTGCATGATGCTGTTAAGTATAATATTTACAAATCTGGGGATCCTAAAGTTGATGTTTTTGATTTATGTCATCTGATTGTCGACAGTTTGGTGCTCTCTAGAGTTATGAATAAAATGTGTTTTGATGCACACGGGAGAAAACGTAAGCTCCACGGTTTGCTACCTAATGTTTAGGAGGTTAGAAAGCAATATTTCTTGTAATTGGCAAATATCAATCTTTAATTTGAACCGACTACGTTACTAGCATAAATTGTTTAGTTTTTTTAATTGTCAGGTTTACAACTCTGGTTTTCGGGGTTTGAATATAAATCCTGAATTCCAACTAGTTTTAGTTTTGGTATTTATAGTCATAGATTTTGTACTTTCAGATTTAACTGAAGAAAAATAAAGAAAATTACTTATTTGATTTGTAACAGGGCACTGGAGGCTCAGTGGTAGGTGTTTCGCCTGCCACGTGAACGGCCCGGGTTCGATTCTCAGCCACTGGATGAAGTGCCTGTTCTAAGCCTAGATATAATGGGCGGGCTGCTTCATGAAGGGCATCTGGTGCAAAACCTGTGCCAAGCTTGTGTTCAGACCGGTTGGTCCACTGTGGCGACCCGTTGCCGGGAGCAGGCGAAAGACCAACAACAATTTCTTTGATTTGCAACAACTGAAAAAATATATAATTACTATTAAATAATATAAGTTAGGCTACTCATTAATGCAAATAAAGAATGATAAATATGAATGAGTACAACAAAATCAAAAACTGATAGTTCTGTTCACTTAAAATGTAAAAAATTATTACTCAAACAATTTGATGTAACTGATTACCCGGATTTTTTTTTTTTTTTTGCCAACTTATTCAGGTTTACAGTGTGGATATATATTCGAAAACCCAAATGCACAGTTTGATGTCTGAAGTTAACGCACCCCAGCAATGCTTCCATACAAGTATGTATATTTCGTATATATACACACTACCGTTCAAAAGTTTTAGATGACTTTCTAACTCCATGATGTTTCCTGATTTTTATTTCTTTCTACATTGTAAAGTTTTGCTGAAGGCGTCCAAAAACTGCATGAATCTCCTTTGAACAGTTGATATTGAGATGTTTCTGCTACTTCTGCTCTGTAAAGACTTCATAACGCCTCTAACCTGAGGTGCTGTTAGTTGGTCATTTTTCAGGCTGATAACTCTAAATGAGCTTCTCGTCTGCAGCAGAGGTAGGTTTTGGTCTCGTCCTCCTGGGACGGCCTTCATGAAAGCCAGTTTCATTATGGTGCTTGATGGATTTTGCAAATGTACTTGACAATACTGTTCTTGCAAGAACTATTACAGAAAGGCTGCTTTGCATGATGCTGTTAAGTATAATATTTACAATATTAATATCTGTCTTAAAATAACAACTAACTGTTGTTTTTGTTGTTGTTACATAATTACCTGATTCTATATGTGTTATTTTATAGTTTTGAAATCCACAGTATTGTTGTAGAATGTAGAAAATAAATTACTAAACAAAAACAAAGAAATTTGCAAGTGACCCCAAACTTTTGACCGGTAGTGTAAGTATTTTTTTAATCATCATTGACCTATGCTATGTTGCCGGAAAAGATCTGTACCACTTGGGTTGTAGGGTCCATTTGTCTCCATAGTAACTGCTCCTAAATCATTGTATATTGTCTCTGAATTGTCCCTGTTGTGTTTTGATCCATCATTACTGCACGGACAGGTTCATGACAGCTAATATGAGCTACAAAGCTAATTAGCTTCTATTACAAGGCTGAATTCAATTCAATTCAATTTTATTTATATACTGTACTGTAGCACTTTTAACAATGGTCATTGTCTCCAAGCAGCTTCACAAAAATGAAAGATTTTTTTTTTTTTTTAAGAAAAATTTTGCATGTATGTGTGAGAAAAATGTGTCTGGACAATAATGAGATGAATGAATGATGAATGAAATTTCTCTGATGAGCAAGCCAAGGGTGACAGCGACGGTGGCAAGGAAAAACTCCCTGAGATGGCATTAGGAAGAAACCTTGAGAGGAACCAGACTCAACAGGGAACCCATCCTCATTTGGGTGATAACAGATAGAAATGATAACATCATGTGCCTTATGCAGGTGAAAGTTCAATTTAACAGAAGCTTTTTAAATTAACATGAAGACCAGTTCAGCATAGGGAAGAGTCAGTAGGTGCAGAGAGCAGATGAGGTCTGGATCACTGGAAGCACAGGAGCAGCATGTGTAGCTCCAACCATCATAAAGCTGAATCCAGCTGGAGCTGGTCCGTCTCTGGATGCCTCAGGAACCTCGCAGGGTCGGCCTTTGTCTACTGAAGCTGGCACAATCTCCCGATGCCTCTGGATGGGTAGAAAAATACAGAACAGATGGAGAGAATTAGCGTAGTTGCCATTCAGGATAGATGTACTGGAGTATGAGGTTATGGGATGAGTTACGTGAATGCCAGATTAAAGAGATGCGTCTTGAGTTTTGAACTGGGAAACCGTGTCTGCTCCCCGAACACTGTCTGGAAGGCTATTCCAAAGCTTTAGAGCTAAATATGAAAAAGCCCTACCCCCTTTTGTAGATTTTGAAATTCTGGGAACTACCAGAAGTCCGGAGTTTTGTGATCTTAAGGCGCGTGGTGGATTGTAGCGTATCAGAAGACTGGTTAGGTATGTGGGAGCTAAACCATTTGAGGCCTTGTATGTAAGTAATACTATTTTGTAGTTTATTCGAAACTGAACAGGTAACCAGTGCAGGGATGATAATATTGGGGTTATATATTCATTCATATATGACCCCAATATTATCATTAAATCCCAAATCCCACTCTAAACTCTGATAAAGGGTGTGTGTGGAATAAGGGATTCAGCCTCAGAACAGTTACTTATGAGATTTAACAAAAGAAACTTATGAGATTTACAGGACTGTCCTCCACCTTTTGGCTATATATTGAGGGCAATAATTTAATACATACTTTCAATACGATTACGTGTTTATAACAAACTAAAAGCACATAATTAATTTTTTTTTTAAGTGGTGACAAGAAACATTTGAATCATGACTGTTTTTTCTTTTTTTATTCTATCTGACAAGATGAGACTGATTTGAACTTAAAGCAAAAAAAATGTGCAGTACAGTCCTGATTTGGTACAAGCACTGGCTTTAAGATAGATTATCTGTATTGCAACAATACCCTGTGGAAATATGCTCTAACCGGCATGCATCCAGGAGAAAATCTTACAAGGTTCTCCATTCTTGTTTCCTTTGACACATTCTCAGGGAAGGTTTGCCGGCCCCTCGCACACAGCACTGACCCTGATTGATGCATTGGTTCAGACAAGTAGCGGTATAAAGTAAAAAAGCACTGTTAGATACAGTATAACCGCAAAACTGTATTTTCTGCTGAATTATAGGTTTTTACTGTAAATACACAGTGGATTCCATTCAGACATTATTAATAACTGTAATTAAATACTGTACTGTAAATAATACATTATTACTATTTCATTTATAGTGCCAATATTTAAAAGTCTACAAACGTTTTTTTTATTCTTTCTTTCTTTCATGCACATGTTGTCATTCTTATATCATGACTCATTTCTATACCGTCACCCTTTTTCTTCTCGGTGACAAAAGGCTGAAATTTGTGTTAAAAAGAAGCTGACAGTAATTGGCACAGCTCAAAACAAACCTCGTACAAATATAACTGGTTAATTTTAAACCTTTCTTTAGCATCTTAACCCATTACCATTAAACAGCACATGCTTTTTTCTTCTTTTCCTTGCAAAGTAGAAAACCCACTTAGGCAACTTTAATAAACTCCGAGTAAAAGAGATAACTGAGCCAATCTATCTAAATGAAAGAAAGGTTTTGTATGTACATTGGTCAGAACTCATACATTGGATGACCTGAGACAATCAACGCCATAGTTTAGCATAAATACAAAAACAGAGAAACAATGCTAATGCACCTAGAAGCCACTACAATCCTCACTTAACACAAATGAATGCACGACACAACATCAAAAAAAAAAAAAAGGTGCGTACTCTATGAAAATGGAACCTTGCATCAGAAATTAAATCAAAATGTTGATTAAATCAAAGTTGTGAGCAGTTATGGACCAAATGCTAATCAGTTTATTTTTAACCTTTTAACTATTTCTACAAACTCTTTACGTGTTAGCGACACTATCTACCAATATACAGCACATTTATATGTTTTTTTTTCCTTTTCTTTGTTGAAAACGAACCCATTCAACTTTAATAAACCCTAAGTAAAGAGAGCAATGGGCCAATGTAAACTTAAAACCACCTTCAAAGCAGAACATGTGGAGCTGTGCTGTCAAAACTCTACAGCTCTAAATAAATCTTTTTGTATGAGTCTGTCCTGGCCCTTCTACCCGTCATAAGACTAAGCCACAATGAAAAGTCCGCAAGTGAACAACCTATTGTGAGAGATGAATGACTGCAGCTATTGTGACACAGGCTGAGGTTAGAGTAAGACCAATCGTGATCTTTAACCTCTGAGCTAAATGAAATCACACCAGCGCTTATTCCTTCGAGATGAGACCCACTCATGCTCATGCGTTTAGAAAGCAGTATCTAGATTTACATATCCAAAGTATTCTCAGTACGAATATTGAGGATATAATTCTAAAATGTTTTTTATCCTTTAATCTTTGGGTTTGTCACCTCAAATAAAAAAAGCATTAATAACTGTCAGTGCACAAAAGTACAAAGTGCTAGGTCAAATGTTGTTTTAAGAGCTGTTGAATAACAAAAGGGATATTAAAACAAATTTGATTAATTAATATAATGAATTTACAATTTGGACAATCTGAGCAATTATATATTAGCAGTGTAACTGTCTCTTATTAGAATTAGAGTTTTATTCTAGTCTAGTCCTTGCAATATTCTCCTTCATACAGTATATCACCATATTATTGTTAATTGTTTATCCCAGGTGCGTTCAAGTCAAACCAAGACTTTGGATTGTGCAGAATAACTAAACACAGTTCTAAAAAGCTCACTTTATTTCTCTATATGATCCCCTATTACACTAAAGGACGTATCCCAGTGTTTCACTAGTGCTTGCATTCCATTAGAGTAGAACGTTTTCTCAGTACCATGATCAGACTGCCTGCTTCAGGTCTTTAAACAATGGCCTCCCAGGAACTCATTAAAGGCACAAAGATGTGGAAAAGGTTTGGAGCGAGGTCAGGACCGAAGATGGCCAGAAGATGTGGCAGTAACTCTCCTCTAATAGGCAAGTGGTGTTGGTGTGTACAGTTCCCACAGACAGATGTTTCTTCTGCAAGTTGGCGACAAGTTATCCATCAATTTTCAAGGATCAGGCGTTTCACTCACTGAATGTTCACAGAAACGACTGCAGTGGGCTCTGCGCCACCTCGGCTGAGATCATCATTCACAGATGTACAGACTTCTTTAAAGCACTTGCACCCTTCAGATGTTCTTCTGCGTCTAAGAGTTTCATCACCATATTGCGCTTGAAGCCTTTTGTAAATGTCGATTGGGTTTAAGTCCCGGTTTGACTCGAACACTCCTCATTTGTTACATTCTATTTCAATAATTATTTAGATATAAAGACGTTGGCTTATTAAAACCCTGTCTTTCGTCCTATCCATTCTAATGAAGAAAAATCTGCACAGGCATGAGCTGCACACAGGTCATTTCCATAATGTGAACCGTTCAGCCTATGAACTGACTTCGCCTGGTGAGTAATATGAATCTGAAAATGCGTAGCATTCCCTGCATTAATATTGCCATAACTTTTGCAGTTCCGTCGCCAGCTCTGTATACACCCCTTTTTTTTAAGTATGCAGATACCAGTGATTTATTTATGATATAAGAGGTATGGAGACTCATTTTGAAATGGGTGCCAACATTCATGTGTTAGAAGACTGAAAGGAGTGAAACCTTGAATTTTCAGGCTGTTAAAAATACATTTTCAGCAGGAAACTATTTGTTACTTTTTTTTTTTCAATCGGTAATGATAGTTACCTGTGGCTTATATAATGTGATGCAAGCAAAGATTTTCCAATAGCTCACCATCACATGCTCGATGTACACCATTTTTCTTTTTCTGTGTGCCTGCAGCATTTTAACACTCGCAGTGCGATTACAGCGAAAGCGAAGGTATGCATAATGGATAAGCAGAATTGATTTCAGAGCTTCTCGCTCATCTGACTGCATCCTTTGCATTCGAGGTGATATATAATATTAATATCCTGCTCTGTCTTATAATCTCGCTCACTTGCTGGATATGATTCGATAGGAGACACGTGCATACACACGTTCTGATGAACGCCCTCTCCTCGTGTGTGCTAGAGTCGAAGTGACTTACTGTATTTATTCCTTTTGAAGATGGTTCTCTTTTTTTTTTCCCCCATTCCTCTTTTGAGTGTGAAGGGTGAAGGGACAGCGAAGAAAGGAGATTAAAATGGCTTTTTGATGTCCCTAAGGACGTGTGTGAGGTGTGCTGACAGGGCAGAGTTTGCAGTAAGCGCTGTACCTCGTACATTATTTATAACGCCGGCCCTCTCATTATCTTCCATTCCTTCCACTGTCTTGACTCTATGTGTGTGTGTGTGTGTGTGTGTGTGTGTGTGTGTGTGTGTGTGTGTGTGTGTGTGTGATCCTGAAAATTCATTATTTCTTTGGTAACTAGCCATGTAATAAATGTGATAATGTAGAGTCAGTAGGTCATTATCACAAAAACAACCCAAGGGTAGTACAAGACCCAATCACCATGAGTTTACTTTGTGCAGGATGAAGCAAATTATGTGTAGATAAGATGCTCACATATAGTTCTAATTCACACTAAAGGGTATTGAGGCAGAGTTATGATTGTTGGCTGATTGTTGACTGATTTCCAATGCCAGTACACCTACACCCTGAGGTGTTTTATTTCTCAAGTCCCAGTCATTCTATTGTTCCTGTAGAACGATTGCGGAGCAGGTGTGGTTCGAGCCCCGACGCCACCGGGTTGCCGCTGTTAGACCCTTTAGCAAGGATCCTCACCCCAAGTGCTCAGATAAAATTGGGCATCAAGCTGGCAACCCGACCCTGTAAATAACTGGCATAGAAATGATGGATATAAATGTCTCCCAATGTGGCGAACTGCACTTAGACGGTCCATATAAAACGATTGCATTAATATATAGCAGACAATGATTTGCGCTCTTGTCAGCGCTGTGACACTAAGAACACAAATCTACCAACCAATCAGATTTAAGAATTTACCACATGCAATACAAGTAGGAACGCTGCCAACTGGCATGTTAGCAGCCCGTTGCGCTGAATGATTTCAGGCTGTCTCAGTGACATAGTCCTTCTCCTGTAAGTATGAATATAAGATGCTTTTATGTAAGCCATCAAAGCTATCAGGTTCTCCTCGGAGATCAATGTGAAGCACTTGGAAATATGGATGCTCGATTACAGTCCTCGTACGGATGTTTCGTTTATTTAAAAGTACTTTATAGTGCCCTAAATTATGTGCTGCATTCAGAGTATCGTCTTGGTTGTGAGCGTTCCCATCGGATTCCCTCTAAACAAGCTGCACTGTCTGTTTCTCAGTCTCTTTCCTGTTAATCGACCTGCTCGCTCCATTCATCACCCTGACAGCGACGTGTGTTTGGGGCAAAGGGAGACACAGAGGACAGAGACGGATTACAAGAATATCACACGCAACTGAAAAGGCGAGGTCCCAAGATTAACTTAAATTAATGATCTAGGACAAGCACAAAACACCTTTACATTGCGTTACACAATAAAACATGTCTCTTGGCTTCCTCCCGCATAATACATCGCATGCCAATCATATGTTTCTGGAGTGTAATGCAGTTACAGTTTCCGGATCAGTTAAGTGCTCTGAATATCACTGTCTTGCATGTGGTTTAAAGTAGAAAGGTTTGTCAGGATGGTGTGTGTGATTTTCTGGCTTCGACATTTCTTCAAACTCAAATACATAACTCAAGTTTATTATTGGTTTCTTGTCGATAATCATATATAAGATTATTATAGAGAGGTTGTGGCGCAGGGAACAGCCGAAAGACAAAGAAGAAGATGGAGAGGTTGTGGCGCAGTGTGTTATATATGAGGCGCTGAGTTACTGATCAGAACGTCAGCAGTTCGACACCCAGGTTGTCCCTGTTGGGCCCTTGAGAAAGGCCCTTAACCCTGTCTACTCCAGGGGCACCAAATAATGTCTGACACTGCACTCTGATCCCAGCTTACTAATAAAAAGCTGGGATATATAAAGAATTTCAGTGCAGTAAAGTATATATGGCGAATAAATCTCGAATTTAATTTGAATTAATTTTAACTCAAGCACAAATCAACACTGTAAGCTAGACCTGACTCAGGTACTACAATGATCCGTTGTAGAAAAGAGATCTCGTTGATGTAGAGCGAAGGCTTTTGCGGCATGCACGAAGAATTTGAAACAAGGTCACGGGTACAGCATATTTTATAGTGTGAGAAAATGGTGGCATAAACGTGAGAGTGGAAACGAGGGTAACCTTGAGAAAGCACCGTATGCCATATATCTTTCCCTTATGTCCTTTCCTTTTACCAAACCCGGAGCTCTTCTCAGCACAGACGCTATAGACATGTTGACTAAAGGGAAATACTCAGTTGTGACAAATATGCCTCCAATCCCACAAATGCCCCAGACGCCACTCGGCTCAGTCATGACTAGTCACGCAGCAGAAGCACAGCATGAGGCGGCATGGCTCACACGTTTTATTGTCAGAATAATATGCGTTTCCTAGTACTGTATATCTGAATTCAATAGAGACACCATGCATACTCTCACCTGTGAAACTAGCATTAATTCAAAATAATCAGATTAAAAAATAATAATAATAATAATAATAATACTCATGAGGTATAGCATGATATCTAAAGCTTATCTGGGAAGTATCATTTATTTACTTTTTTTTTTTTTACTTATTTACTGTCTGTATATCCAAAGGAAAAATCTCTCCTACTCACTACATTTTCAATAATTACTAAATTCATAAGGTGGAATTTAAGCATCAGACATCAACTTCAGATATGAGCACTGGATCTTCATAAAATTCATAAACTTTGATTAGAGTAAAAGCAAGAACGAGACAAAGGTTTTAAATATACTGTACATTACTAAAGCAATTCCTGTCAAAACAGCTAACTACTAGCTTTCGGCTACATTGTATTGTTTGTAGTCATCATGCTAGCTAACATTTGAGAGATTAACATTAAAGGTCTTGTTAGTTACCCTTAACTAATTCTGATTTCTTGGAGAAAGGTGAACTAATTTAAACCCACTAGCTAAAAATTTGTATGCTAACGCCTGGCCTAGCTCTTCTTAAGAGCTAAAAATAGCTATGCTAACCTTTTCGAAGTTCACTGCTATCTGGTAGCTGTAGTACATAAGGCTAGGCTAGCAGGTAGCAGTGAACTGCCAAAGGCTAGCCTGGCTCTTCTTAAGAGCTAAAGATTGCTAGGCTAGCCTTTGTCAGTTCATTGCTACCTGCTAGCCTAGCCTTATTTACTGCAGAGCTTAAAAAATGGCACCCAGAGAATGTTTAAAAATGATTAAAAAGTAATAATAATAATAATAATTAAAAAGTAATAAAAATGCATAACAGGTCCCCTTTTAATTTAAAGGTTTATAAACCTTTCAAACCAAACCAGGACATTTGTTTGTGCTGTATATACACAGTATATTTGTAGACTGTATACACAGTATACACCGCTACACTAATGAACTTGTTCTAGTGTTTCACTAGTGCTTGGATTCCAACAAGGTGAGATCAGATCTGAAACGCTGTCCTCCCAGGAACTCCGTTAATAGACCAAACATTTGTAAGTTGTTTGCAGTGAGGGCAGGCCTGTATGGGGGATGTGGCAGTAACTGAATGATGAATGCTTGTGTGTACAGTGCCCACAGACAGGTCCGCAAGTTGGTGACATGTTATCCGTTGATTTTCAAGAATCTGGTATTTCAGCCACCTCACAATTAAAAATGTTGCACTATTCACATGTTGTCTCAAGACCGTACTGGGTTTGCCTAGTTTATCAGTTTTACCTGTCATTCACCAGAAATTCCATAAAGTCCCGGTACGTATGCTTTTCTCATATATTCTAACTTGAGTAATGTTTATTTTTTTATTATTTCAACGTACACAAAGTTGCACTTTTGCTCCAGGGAAAAACCACCTCTGCAGTATGTGAACACAATCCAGTAGAAGAGAAATTATAAATATTAATGTGTTTTCTTGTGTTCTATAATTCTTATTTAATTCTGTTTGTGTGTGTGTGTGTATGTGTGTGTGTGTGTGTGTGTGTGTGTGTGTGTGTGTGTGTGTGTGTGTGTGAATTAATTATTGCATAAACAAAGTGATTCATGCAGTTGATTCCGGAATATGCTTTTTAATATTTTATCATTTAATCAATATTTTATATTTTATCATTTTAATTTAATTATTTTTATAAATAAATCCACAGTTTATTGACTGACAAGTTTTTTTTTCCATTTGCTGCACGGCTTTTTTTTTTTTTTTTTGGCCTAATCAATTGTAATAGCAAGTTTCAAGTATTTTTGTTTCCTTGTTTTATTTTTTCCTATTTTGTCTTCAAGTCACATGATTTGTTATGATATGATTCCTTTATTTCTGTGTGTATTTTTGTACACGATTCCTCTATGTGACTTCATCCACACGATTTCTCTCTTGTTAAGGGATTTTGATAAGACCATATGATCACATGTGAACTGCATGTGAAACTTTCTTATATGGGAACAGAGTGTGTTGGGCCTTAAATAACACCTCCTACCTCTGAATCTGTTCACAGCTACAAATCCTACATGGTGACCCGTGTGTCTGTTTTGTTGTTGAGAGGATGGGCTGTAGCTCGCAGAGTTCCCTGAGTGTCTCTGCAGGCTTTTGATTAACACTGACAGGTTCATCTCTGCTCCTGTGGGCAGGTTGGCCGAACAGCAAGAATAGCAGCACAGTCATTTCTATTCTCAGCTGTGCAGCCATGAAAATTCATCTGTTTCCTTCAAAACGCAAGCACATTTCTTTAACAGCCTTTTGGAAGCGTTGTATCCAGTCTACTATAAGTGATTCACTTTTAAAGCTGTGTGTGTGTGTGAGATGTGTGACCTCATTATTCTAACATGCGGCGACATGGATGGCGACATTCAGCTTGTCAAATTATGCTCTCTCTCTCTCCCGCTCTCTCGTCGCATGACTCTTAAAATGGAACTAAGACTACAGTGTCTTTCTAAGGTGTGAAGACCTAAATGAATTGGGACTGATTGGTTTCCTTGTCCCTCGGAAATTGTGTCTGAGGTCTAAGCATGAGGCGAATGACTCCACTCTTTACACTGGCCTCCTTCCAATATTGTTTTCTGCACTCCTTTGCATTGACTTCCTTTTATGTCTGGGAAGTGTGTGTTACAGAGTGCTGTGTGTACCAAGGTGTCTGGATTAGAGTGTAACAGAGAATAGATTTTTCAGTAGGACAATCTAACTAGCATGCTAGAACATTTTTTTTATAGCTGACCTGTAAAACAAGTTACCATCACATATACATTACTACACAGTGAAATAATTTATTCTTTGCATATCCCATATTTGTTAGTAGACTGGGCACAGGCGATTTTTACAGCACCCTTGGAGCAGACAGGGTTAAGGGCCTTGCTCAAGGGCCCAACAGCGACAACCCAGCAGAGCTTGGGCTCAGACTCGAAATGTATATAAATGTAAAGTATTGATAAATTAACTTTTAAAGAAGAAGTGCATTCTGGGTAAGAGTCATTTTACACCATACAATTTTTAATATTCACATTGCATTTTATCTAGTTACAGTTAAACTTAATGACTTAGAACATTACTCTACGTGCCACAGCAACCAAGTCTAAACAATCCTTCCCTCTCCTGCATCTCTTTCTTTCTCTCTCACTTAATTATAAAGATGTTCCTGTGTTGGAAAACCTTGAAGTTACAACTCTACTTCAGACTCAAAGTTTCAAAGAGAAATGCAATAATCTTAAAGTTTAAAACAACTATTTAACATTTTTTGCTTTTTGTAAGGTGGTATTCATGGAAGCATGGTGTGTAGCGGTTAGCACTGTCTGTGTGTACAAGGTTTACATGTTCTCCCCCTACTTGGTGGGTTTCATCTGGGTACTGGGTGGTTTTTACCCACAGTCCAAAGACCTCCAGATTAGGCTAATTGCTATTCTCAAATTGCCTGTAGTGTCTGATTGAGCATGTGAGTATGTGTATGTATGTTAGTAGTATGTCACCCGCCCCCCATTGGCACCCTACCTCGTACCCTAAGTCTCCGTGGGTAGGCTCCAAGCCCCCTATGGCCCTGTATACCCGATACAGCGGTAGAGACGATGATGCATGAGTTAGTATTCCTTCTTCTTCTTTGTCTTTCCGCTGTTCCCTTTCAGGGGTCGCCACAGCGAATCATCTGCCTCCATCTAACCCTATCCTCTGCATCCTCTTCTCTCACACCAACTAACTTCATGTCCTCTCTCACTGCATCCATAAATCTCCTCTTTGGTCTTCCTCTAGACCTCCTGCCTGGCAGTTCCAACCTCAGCATCCTTCTACCGATATATTCACACTCTCTCCTCTGAACGTGTCCAAACCACCTCAATCTGGCCTCTCTGACTTTATCTCCAAAACATCTCACATGGGTTGTCGCTCTGGTGAACTCATTCTTGATCCTATCCATCCTTGTCACTCCCAAGGAGAACCTCAACATCTTCAGCTCTGCTACCTCCAACTCTGCCTCCTGTCTTTTCTTCTGTGCCACAGTCTCTAAGCCGTAGAGCATCGCTGGTCTC
Organism: Channallabes apus; assembly: GCA_030522415.1. Lineage (NCBI taxonomy): Eukaryota > Metazoa > Chordata > Actinopteri > Siluriformes > Clariidae > Channallabes > Channallabes apus. The sequence goes on along the minus strand of CM060105.1, from coordinate 18,867,874 downwards.
ACCACTGTCCTGTACACCTTTCCTTTCATTCTCGCTGATACTCTTTTATCGCACAACACACCTGAAACTTTTCTCCACCCATTCCAACCTGCCTGTACCCGCCTCTTCACCTCCTTTCCACACTCTCCGTTGCTCTAGACCGTTGACCCTAAGTACTTAAAGTCCTGCACCTTCTTTACCTCTGCTCCCTGTAGCCTCACCGTTCCTCTTGGGTTCCTCTAAGTGAGTTAGTATTCCTAATGTGAGTTAGTATTCCTAATGATATTTTGTAATTTTGTAGTTAGTAATACTAAGTGAGTTAGTATTCCTAATGATGTTTTGTTCTGTTCACCCTTGGAGTCTCTATCAGCTTCATAAAAATAAAAATAATTAAAGTTTAGGTATACGCTATTGTTGAAAATAAGTTAAAAAGTTTACATTTTATCTATCTTATAATATTTTTTAATTTAATAATAATTTAAGTTATTTCAACTAAGCTCTTTATTATGAACACTGTACAAGTACTGCGTATAAAGTATCATTGCTCTTACAACAACTGCAATTCTTGATGGTATAGTTTCCATCAATATGTTGGAAACATGTGAATATCCAGTTTTACCACGTCCCAAATCTGTTCAACTGGATTCAGATCCTTTCACTGTCGAGGCCCATGTAGAAGACTGAACTTATCTGAAACCAATTTTAGATGACATTTGATATGTTGTTGTTGTTGTTGGTCTTTGAGTTGCTCCCGACAAGATGTCGCCACATACAGTACAAGCTTGGCACAGGTTTTACGCCGGATGCCCTTCCTGATGCAACCCCTCCCATTTTATCCGGGCTTTGGACCGGCACTGCATTGCAGGCGAAGCATCTACCACTAGCCACCAATGCATGACATTTGCTATGTGATGTGATGTATTATCATACTGGAAGATGAGGAGCCATTAGAAGATGGGTAGATTGTAGCCTTCAAGGGATGCACATTATAAACAACATTAACCAAATATGCTGTTGCATCCAAGCCATTATTGATTTCCATTAACAAGCCCAAAGTGTGCTAAGAAAACATTCCCCACACCCTTGTACCACCCCCACCAGCTTACTGTAGACACAAGGCAACTCGAGTCCATGGGTTCATGCTGTTAGTTGCAAATTCTCACCCTCAGCAGAAACCAAGGTTTATCAGACCAGGCTATATTTTGCCAGTCTTTAGCTGCACAGATTTGGTGAGCTTGTGCCTACTACAGCCTCAGCTTTCTGTTATTGTCTGACACAAGTGAAAACAACTTCTGCTGTTGAGCATCTGCCCTGAAATTGTTTTTCTATTATTCCACTGTTCGGAGATTCTTGTGTGTACAATCTCAGGAGATCAGCAGTTCACTGTTTTTTTTTTGTTCTTGTTGTTGTTGTTGTTCTGATGGTTGATGTGAAAATGACGCAAAGCTGTTGGCTTGCAGCTGCATGATTATTTTCACTCCAATTCTGCCCCGCGATTGGCTGATTAGACGAGTACATGCATGGGTAGGTGTAGAGATGTTCTTAATAAGTATTTAGTGATGGATATATCAACATTAACTCCAATAACAAATATAATTTTTAGAACTGTTGTATAAAAGCAATATCACGCAGCTTGTTGTAATGAATATCAACGTGGCTGTGATATTTTCTTTTGGTAATGCAATATGTATTAAAGAATTGCAAATATGCTAAACTAATTACCTGTACCAATGTTTCTTTTTTTTGTTTGTTTGTTTTTTGTTTGTTTGTTTCCATTGACTAGTTTTGAATATGGGTTTTGTGACCATACAGACCTAATTTCAGCCATGCTGGTGACTGACACTAGATAAGAGGTAGTTACGAGTTACATTTACTGCGTTACATTTACTTGAGTAACTTTTTTTTTTTTTTTTTATCTACTTCTATGGGTAGTTTTACTGCACCATTCTTTTTACTTTTAAGAGGAAACACTACTCTTACTCCACTACATTCGGCTACACTCGACTTGTTACTTTTCTAACCATTTATTCTACACATGCAGCCAGTGGATCTACCGCAAGACTGTTTTACCAAGACTCCGTTTGACCAATCAGCCGCAGTAACAATAACCACATATAGTCACATGACCACACACAAACTGGCGGCATAGCAGTGTGGTAGACATGCGTTTGACTCCAATGCAATATATATGTATAGCATTGGAGTCAAACGCCTATCTACCACACTGCTATGCCCCCAGAACAAGAGAAGAGAAAATGAAGGAGGGAAAAAGGGAGAAATTAATAAAGTAAATTACAAAGAAAGAGTAAGGACAGAATGAAAGAAGGAGGGGAAGAAAGAAAATAAAGAAAAATATGCAGTATATAATCTATATAATCAATCTCTCTCTCTCTCTCTCTCTCTCTCTCTAAATATATATATATAAAATCCAGACCTAAATCAATTCTTATTTCTTTATTTCTGTATGTTTTTCTTTCTTTCCCTCCTTCTGTCCTTACTCTTTCTTTGTCATTTTCTTTATTAATTTCTCCCTTTTTCCCTCCTTCATTTTCTCTTCTCTTGTTTTTCCATCCTTCTTTAACCCTTCCTCTTTGTTTCTGTCCTTCCTCTTTGTTTCTGTCTTCTTTTTTTCTTTTTTATTTATCTTATTTCTTCCTTCTCCATCCTTCCTCTTTTTTCCATCTTCCCCTCCTTCTTTCATTCTGTCCTTCCTTTCCATATTTCTTTCTTTCTTTCTTTCTTTCTTTATTTATTTATATTACCCTCCTTCATTCCCTCTATGCTTCGTTTTACTTTCATAATTTCTCCCTCTTCATTCATTTCTCTTTCTTTCTTTCTTTCTTTCTTTCTTTCTTTCGTAATACTATTTTGAAGTACAGCTCCTCTTACTTGAGTACAATTTTTGGCTACTCTACCCCCCTCAGCACCTAGTGTAATTAATGATTGTTGTTACCCTCCATTATCACCATTTCTGGAACACCTCTTGTCCAATCAGATTGCTCAGTTTGTCCTACCTGTATAATTAGACCATAGTGTGCATAAAAAGAGTTGAATAATAAAACAAAACTATGATATGTACTGCAGCACTGATCATATATTAGTACCCTGCCTTACATTCACTATTAGTGAGCACTGCCATGAGCCTACTTGTAAATTCACAATGTAATACATTTTAGTTCTTTTTACAATTTTGTGTCTTGGTTGTATTTTGCTGTCTTTTACTTTGGCATTAATCCAGCTGAAGTGGTTCATTTATGATCCCAAATGTCCTATTGAGTGAATGATAAAGGCTGAATGAGATTCAGCACCGGCTGCTAAGTAGTGATGACCTTGATGCAGGATTCATCTAGTTTTTAAGTGTCACAAACCAGCAGGCTGCTAATTAGTGCCTTAAGTCTCATTTTGGATTGTGTGTGTAGTCCTCTCGCTACTAAGCAGCAGGGCACATCTTTTTCACCTGTGGTGAAAATTATGGAGCAATTCTCAAGCACTAAGAGTTTTTTTTTCCTTCTTTTTCATCCTAATTGCGTATTGCAGAGAGCCTAGTGGAGAGCCTGACTAAACGGCAGCAGATCACTAATTATCTGTTTTGTCATTGTGTAATTTCCAGTGAAGAATTTGTATCTAAAATTAGATCCCTAACAGAATTCCACTGTGTTTTGCAGCTGTATGTAATACAGATGTGACGGTGATCATTTACCGTTCACAAAATAAATTTTAATAGAAAATAAATAAATAAAAATTGTAAGAGACAATATCTCATTTAGTACAATTTTTTTGCTCTTAAATAAGTTACAAAGTTGAGTTTTTTGCATTAAATTAACATGCATGTACTGTATACCTGAGAATATCGAATGAAAAAATCTGAAAATATTTTATTTATGAAATGCATGAGAATATTGAATTGAACTCTGAATATATGGAATGAAAACCCTGAATATATTGAATTGAACATCTGAATATATTGAATGAAAACTCGGAATATATTGAATTCAATTCTATTCAATTCAATTTTATTTGTATAGCGCTTTTAACAATTGTCATTGTCGCAAAGCAGCTTTATACAATCAAAAGAATTATTTAAGTTTGTTTGGAATGAGAATATGTATGAATCAAAATTCAAAACTGTGTATGAATGAAACTTGATGTCATCAAAGTGGTTCCGCAGAAAGCGGGAGTTGCTAGATTTTAAGAAATTAAGACCTAATTAACATTAACATTGGTGAGTGTGTGTATGGCTCAAAGGAGTGCTGCGAACTGAACTCAATGTACCGTAGTACTACTGATGATGAATTTTTTTTTAGGCCAAATGCAGGGGGCCTCACTAACCAGTCTGCGGAGAGATGCTTTAAAGTTTGCTGGTTTCATTACTTACATATTTAAATTTTTTTGTGAAAAGTTGTTTTTGAGCTTGCAGATGCTTGTTTTCCAATTTTATTGCTATTACCAAAAGTATCTAAACACTGCGCCCACAAAATTTACATCGGGTGCAATTAGCCATCGTTTCAGGAAGTGCGGCTGCTCGTGCTTTGGGCCATACTGTATACACACACATGTCAGTGTGTTAATTGTTTTGTCAGGATACTTGCCACTAAATTCCTTGCTGACACACTTAGTCTGGAATAACTGGCTGTAAGATACCTGTGGTAATATACATCATAACCACTAGACGGCACATGCCCTTTGATGACGTCAGATTTTAGTCAATGTATTCATGCCATATATTCAGCCTTGTATTAGAAGCTAGATAGCTCTGTAGTTCATGTTAGCTTTTGTAGCAAAACAAGAAAAAAACTGTTAAGTGTGAGGAGACAAAGAATGATATAACTTTAAAAATATACATTTCTTTGACATTCCACAGCATGTGACTGGTGGAATGTTCCACATATTTCATATATATGAAAGTCCGTGTTGGATGTTTCAGTCGTGAGATGTTAAATAGATTGAAGGTCATGTCTGAGTACTGTAGACTTAGACTTGTATTGATAATGCTTTAAGCTATTTATCTGACATAGAGAAACCGGTTGATGTAAAGGAACTTCACACATACCAACATATACAGTAACATACTGTACAACACCAACATATAACACAAACATATACGATATGTGTAAATGTAATACTAAGACACAATTTAGATTCAAATTCAAATTTTATTTGTCACATGCACAGTCATACACAGTACGATATGCAGTGAAATGCTTATACGACCGCCTGTGACCTTAAAAATAATAAATAATAATAATTAAAAAATACAGAAAAACAAGAAATAAATAGAACAAAATATTTTAAAATATTAAAAAATATATATAAGAAATATAAAATTAGAAATATAAAAAATATTTTTTTAAATATATAAAAAAAATTAAAATTAAACATGTATTAATAAAAAATCACAATTGAAGGCTAAGGACAACTCATCAGGAAGATATTTCTGGAAAGTTCTTTCACTAGGTGATGTCATTCCTGTTTATACCAGTTGCTTTCAGGAGTAAAGCACTTGGGCTTGTTCTGTTATACCTAAATAAATACGGACAATTCTTATTTCTTTATTTCTGTATGTTTTTCTTTCTTTCTCTTCCCTCTTTCCCTCCTTCTTTCACTCTGTCCTTACTCTTTCTTTGTCATTTTCTTTATTCATTTCTCCCTCTTTCCCTCCTTCTTTTTCTCTTCTCTTGTTTTTCCATCCTTCTTTAACCCTTCTTTCCATGTCCTTCCTCTTTGTTTCTTGCTTGCTTGCTTTTTTTATTTATCTTATTTCTTTTTTTCTCCATCCTTCCTCATTTTTCCATCTTCCCCTCCTTCTTTCATTCTGTCCTTTCTTTCCATCTTTCTTCCTTCTTTCTCTCTTTTCTTCCTTCACCTTCTTCACTGTCCTGGCAGGGGTTTAACACCTGGCCTCTAGCCTCACTGCATCCAGGCGTGAAATGATTTGGATCGCTGTGTATCCTTTATTGTTAATGATTTCATCTTAAATTTCATAATAAATGAGCTCAGCAGACTGTATATACACACACATTAACCTCATCATTAACCTCTCTGCTTCCACTTTCACTGGGTTTAGGAAAGTGGAGCTCGTTTGCATACATCCACGAAACATCCCTGTGTAGCAGATTTCAACATGACCTGTAAAAACACACATAACACTCGAAAAATGTAATAACTTCACTTCATATGAAGCTAAGATCAATCAATGCCTTCTGACCGATCAGAATAGAAAATTCAATATCACTGCGATATAAAACATATTAGATCATACAATTATTATACCTTAAATTTTTCAATAAGTTCTAAAGGTTTGTGTTATATGTCTCAGGTAGCTTCTCTCTCATTTGCTTCATTTATCCTACCAGCAGTGAAACAAGGGTGGCAGACACACACACACACACACACACACACACACACACACACACACACACACACACACACACAAGTGTGAGAGTGTTTGGTTTTGCCAGAGGCCTTACGCAAGATAAAAACTCTGCCTGACTCTCAGAATGGAGAATGGAAATGGCTTGAAGGATGATGTCTTCTTTATCTTTCCTCTACTTCCCGAGGCTCTCACACCCAGCGGTCATCATTCTTCATCTTATCAACTTTCTTCCTTTTCTTTTCCTCTCCTTATTCGCACTCTCACAGCCATTGACTGTGTGGAGAATGGAGACATTAGAAAATGTAGAAAGCGACCACTTAATCATACTTCAGGAAAATGACTCACTCACACACACACAACGGGCAATTTTTGGACACCAGTTAGCCTAACCTGCATACAGTATATTTGGACTGTGGGAAGAAACCTACAAAGCACGGGGAGGACATGCAAACTCCATGCACGCAGAGACAGGAATAGAACCCAGACCCTGGAGGTGCAAGACGACAGTTGCTAACCACTACACCACCGTGCCGCCAGGAAAATGACTAATAATTTGATTCCATTCTATTATTTCTCATTATATTTGTTTCTGCCATCTTTTATTGTAGTGTTGCAAATATTTATTCCAGTTCTTTTGTTTAGATTCTCTCTCACTGTATATATATTAACACAGGGTACACCCTTGAAAGGATGCCAATACATCACAGGGCGCACACAAATAACAGGCAATTTGGAAAGACTAAACTAATCTGCATGTCTTTGGACTTTAGGAGGAAACCCACCAAGATCAGAGAGAACATGCGAACTCCACACACAAAGACCCAAGACGAGAATCGAACCCTCAACCCTGGAGGTTTAAGGCTACAGTGCTAACCACTACACCACCCTGTTGCCAATTTATTTGTATTTAATTTGCTGCATATTAGACTGAACAGCAAGCATACATCTAGCATGAATGGGTCTAAAGTAATTACTTGCAAAACCCAAATGCAGATACTGAGTCTGAAATCTTGCAGCGATATTATTTCCAACCCAGAGATGGTCTGCTCGTGAAAGATCTGATGATTTGTCTCAGAACGACCCTAAAATCCATTGTTAAAATGCATTTCAAATAAAATCCTATCATAGTAAAACTATATTGTTATTCAATTATATTAAAAAAGAATTATAACCACATCCATCCAGCTTTATGAACAGAAGCTTAATAGATTTTTTTCCCCCCACTTTTATTTATTTATTTATGTATTTATTGGGGAAAATCTTACATGGTCATTAATAAATGATGATTATAATATTAACGCACTGGTGCATAACATATGAGGGGCATTCAAGTTAAAGCAGAAATCTTGATTGTGCAGAATAACAGAACACAGTTCTGAGAATAAAAACTCATCTTTATTTCTATTTTTATCAAAAACCTGTGCCAAGATGTAGTGCAGACTGGATATTCCGCTGTGGCGACCCCTTGCTGGGAGAAGCTGAAAGACCAACAACATTTCTCTATATAATCCCCTGCTACACTAATGCACTTATACCAGTGTTTTACTAGTGCTTGGACACCATCAAGGTAGAAAGATCACACTACCTCTGCTTTTAAAACACTGACCTCCCAGGAACTCCTTTAATGGCCCAAACATGTGAGAATGCCTTGGACTGTAAGTGGGATGTGTAAATAACTTCGCACAGAAGTTGACAAAAAGTCGGTATTCAAGGATCAGGCATTTCACCCGCTGAATGTTCACAGGAACGACTGCAATGTTCTCCAGAATCGTTATTTGCATCATCCAAATGTTTTACTGAAGCTAAGAGTCTCATCACCGTACTGTGCTCAAAGTCTTCTGTAAATGTCAATCGGTTTCACGCCTTCATTTACCAGACATTTCATCACAAGTTTGACTCGAATGCCCCCTGTATAAATTCACTAACAGGGGTTTTCATTTACTTTTTGGCATCATTTGATTAATGTTTTTTAAAAGTGCATTATTCTGGACTTTTGTGGAAAGAAAAACAACAGTACAACACCAAGAATGTGAAATGTGACACCCCGCCTGGATGTGATCTGCATTTATGGCTGTTATGATTTATTCCACATCACTGACACATCCGCAACACATCGTCAGCGGTGATTGAGGAGGTGGATGTAAAAAACAGTAGAGCGTGTCATGAAGGTGAATGAGGTGGATTATTTATTGTCGTTTTTTTTTTTTCTTCCAAAATGCATTTGGTGGAGAAATGAAAAGCAGACAGACTAAACACACTATCCCCAATCAAAGTAGATATTACACAACAGTTCATTGGTTTAGGGTGATTGCGAAGAAAAAGTCATAAAACCAGGAATAAAACACTGTCGCCTTGCACCTCCAGGGTCTGGGTTCAATTCCCACCTCAGGGTCTGTGTGCATGGAGTTTGCATGTTCTGCCTTGGTTCTTGATGGGTTTCCTCCCGGTTCTCCGGTTTCCTCCCACAGTCCAAAAACATGCAGATTAGGCTAATTAGCATTCCCAAAGTGTGTGGGTGCGTGTGTGATGGATTGGCATCCTGTCCAGGGTGTAACCCACCTCGTGCCCTCAGTCACTTGGGATATGTCAGGGACGTGAGTAAATGGAAGTGAACCCAATTGCAGACAAACAGCTTTATTAATGGGAAAGCATAAAGGATCTTCACCATGCGGCAGGAGCAGAGGTGAGACAGGCTGCACATGTGAGTGAACAGAATGAATGGAGAAATCCCCTGTGACGAGAGAGGAGGCGGGTCGATGACGTGCGGGGAATTCCACAACCCCGGAAGCAGAGCGTGACAGAGAATCTCCGAAAAGGGGCGTGAATCCTTGCCTAAGGCAGAGTGTGTGTGATCGCGGCGCCCGATGTTTGGAGCGAGAATTCGTTCGAGGTTGAATGCCTGTGCGTATCGGCAAAAACACTCCTGTGCGATGTCCGCGAACGCGGAAGAGCTCACAAGCACACACGGGTTGCGGGAAACAGCATGAATCGAGGTCGGTGGGACAGGCAGGGTCGGCAACAGTTATCCAGCAGCGAGAGAGACGAAATCCAGAAGCGTGATCCAAATTCGAAGTCGATAACAGGCGAGGTCATGCACGTAGTCAAATCCAAACGAGAAAATCCAGAGGGCAAAGACGAAATCGAAATCCAGAAACAATCGAGGTCAAAACACAGATACAGGGCACTAGAGAAATTCACAGACTGACAAGACGAGAGGCACGCACGTAAGATACTTCGGCACTGAGTGAAATTCTAAGCTTCCTTTTAAAGGCAGAGGTGGATTGCTGATGGGCTACAGGTGTGCGAAGGTAATTGGTTAGGGAGGCAGGACTTTCTTAGGTGAAATTATGACTTGGATGTGCTTGGCTGATCTGGCTGGCGCATGACAGTACCCCCCCTCCTATGGACGCCACCTGGCGTTACTGATGGGGCTTCTGGGTTCTTTCGATGAAAATCGATGATGAGGGAAGGATCTAAGATAAATCTGGATGGCACCCAGCTTCTTTCCTCGGGTCCATAACCTTCCCAATCCACTAAGTATTGGAGCCCTTTACCGCGTCGTCGTGCCTTCAAAAGTCTGCGAACGGTGAAAGCCTCACCACCATCAATGAGTCGGGGAGGAGGAGGAGGGCGGGTGGGTGGATTTAATGGGCATGAAACTATTGGTCTTATCTGGGAGACGTGGAATGAAGGATTGATGCGACGCATTGTGGATGGCAAGAGTAGCCGGACCGTGCAAGGGTTGATAATCTTGGAGATGGTGAAAGGCCCAATGAACCTTGGAGATATCTTGTGGGAAATTGTTTTAATGGGGACATTACGGGTGGAGAGCATGACTCTATGACCAACGCGGTAGGTTGGGGCGGTTGAGCGACGGCGATCTGCTTGGCGCTTAAATAGGGTTATGGCATGGCGAAGCCTCACTCTTGCACGTTGCCAGGTCCTTCTACAGCGACGTATGAAAGCTTGGGCTGAGGGAACCGCCACCTCCTCCTCTTGGGACGGAAACAAAGGAGGTTGGTAGCCGAGACAGCACTGGAATGGTGAGAGGCCCGTGGATGATGTGGGTAGTGAATTATGTGCATATTCAATCCACGGTAGCATCCGGCTCCAGGAGCGTGGGTCTTGGGAGGTCATACATCGAATCGCTGTTTCGAGGTCCTGATTGGCTCTCTCAGTCTGGCCGTTGGTTTGAGGGTGATAACCAGAAGAGAGGCTGGGGGTAGCACCGATGAGTCTACAAAATGCTGTCCAGTATTGGGCGGAGAATTGGGGTCCGCGGTCAGAAACAATGTCTACAGGGATACCGTGAAGGCGAAATACATGCAGGATGAGTAACTCTGCCGTTTCCTTGGCCGAGGGGAGTTTAGACAGGGGAACAAAGTGAACCGCTTTGGAGAAACGATCGACGATGGTTAAGATGCTTGTGTAGCCATTTGAGTCTGGGAGTCCAGTAACAAAGTCTAGGGCTATGTGGGACCATGGTCTGTGGGGAATTGGGAGTGGTCTCAGGAGGCCTGCTGGGGGTTTATTGATGGCTTTGTTGCGAGTGCAGACATCGCAGGCAGACACGAATTGTCGGGTATCTTGTCTGATGGAGGGCCACCAGAAGCGCTGTTGGACTAGTGCGAGAGTACGGGCTCCTCCGGGATGACAGGCCAATCTTGAACTATGTCCCCATTCTAGGACTCGTGGACGTGCTAGTGGTGGCACGAATAGCCTACCAGGTGGTGTTTCTGGTGGGCCGGGTTCCCGGTCTAATACTTGCTTTACCAGAGCTTCGACATCTAGCAGGGTTGCGCCTATGAGACATTGTGGTGGCAGAATAGTCGGTGGAGGAAAATCACCCGTGACTGAAGTGAACTGGCGAGAGAGGGCATCGGGCTTGGTATTCTTGTTCCCTGGTCGATAAGATAGGGAGAAGTTGAAACGTGAGAAGAGCAATGACCATCTGGCTTGGCGAGAGTTCAAGCGTTTAGCTGACTTGAGGTATTCAAGGTTTTTATGATCTGTCCAGATGAGAAACGGGACCTCTGTGCCCTCAAGCCAGTGTCTCCATTCCTCCAGCGCCAGTTTTACCGCGAGCAGCTCCCGATCTCCGATACCATAGTTCTTCTCAGCGGTGGAAAGGCGATGAGAGAAGAAGCAGCAAGGGTGCAATTTACCATCGGCGGGAGACCTCTGAGAAAGTACGGCCCCCACACCGGAGTCCGAGGCATCTACTTCCACTATGAACTGGAGTGCGGAATCCGGTTGCGTGAGGATGGGTGCTGAGGTGAACCGGTCCTTTAATTTGACAAATGACTCCTCTGCCTGATCAGACCAATCAAAAGGAACCTTAATGGAGGTGAGTGCGATGAGTGGGGCGGCCACTGAGCTGTAGTTCCTAATAAATCGGCGGTAGAAGTTAGCAAACCCGAGAAAGCGCTGGAGGTCTTTCCGGGTAGATGGTCTTGGCCAGTCGGTTACTGCTTTTAGTTTAGCTGGATCCATTTCGATCTTAGACGGGGCGATGATAAAACCCAGGAAAGAGACGGTTTGACGATGAAATTCACATTTCTCTGCCTTTACGTATAGCTGGTTTTCAAGGAGTCTCTGAAGAACTTGCCGAACATGCAGCTTGTGATCATCCAATGAACGGGAAAAAATCAAAATGTCATCTAAATAGACAAATGTGAAGATATTCAGGAAATCCCTGAGAACATCATTCACCAAGGATTGGAAAACGGCTGGTGCATTGGCTAGTCCGAATGGGACTACAAGGTATTCATAGTGTCCCGAGGGTGTGTTAAAAGCTGTCTTCCACTCATCCCCTTCCCTGATCCTGACAAGGTGATAAGCGTTGCGCAGGTCGAGTTTGGTGAAGATGTTAGCCCCCTGAAGGAGGTCGAAGGCTGTGGACATCAGGGGAAGAGGGTAACGATTCTTAATGGTGATTTCATTAAGCCCCCTGTAATCGATACATGGTCGTAAAGTCTTGTCCTTTTTGGCCACAAAGAAGAATCCTGCCCCCGCGGGGGATGAAGAAGGACGAATAATGCCAGCAGCAAGGGATTCAGAAATATATTTGTCCATGGCTTCCCTCTCATTTGAGCATAATGAATATAATCGACCCCGGGGAGGAGTCGTGCCTGGAAGGAGATCGATGGCACAATCGTAGGGTCTGTGGGTGGGGAGTGAGAGAGCACGTGACTTACTGAATACCTGCTTGAGGTCTGAGTAATCAGGCGGAACAGCTGAGAGGTCAGGGAACTCCTCAGTGGCAGGAGATGTTACTGTGAAACGGTGAGCAGACTTCAGGCAGGATGCTAGACACAAGGGACTCCATTCTCGGATCGTGTTCTTAGTCCAATCAATGTGTGGGTTATGACGGATCAGCCAAGGTCGACCAAGAACCAAGGAGGAGTGGGCATCATGCATAACAAGAAAAGAGAGTTCCTCAGAATGGTTGCCAGATACTCGAAGGATTACTGGCTCTGTACGCCGAGTAATGGAAGACAGAGAAGTGCCGTCGAGGGCTCGAACGGCTAATGGAGACTCAAGAGCTTGAGTTGAGAGGTTGAGATCCTTGACTTTGGAGGCGGACATCAGATTTTGGTCTGAGCCAGAGTCAATTAGTGCAGGGACCACATGAGGTCTGCCTTGTGCGACAATGATGGTAGGTAGAAGTGGGCGTGAGCTAGCGGATTGGTTCATGGCTGACCCTTCCAGGGTCCCTAGATTCACTGGAGGAGTTCTTGCTTTCAGAGGGCACTGGGGAACATAGTGACCCTTCTGGCCACAATAAAGACAAGAACCAGATTGGAGTCTCCGCTGACGCTCTTCAAAGGAGATCCGGGTTCTGTTTACCTGCATAGACTCTGGGTATGAACTGGGGCCCATCCCGGGTACTGTGTGCCGGCTGGAAGAAGACAGTGGTGGTGCTGAGGGTCCAGAACTGGAAGAGAACTTGGGTCGAAAACAGCGTCTTTGAGTTAGCCGAGCATCTACACGACCCGCTAATTCCATCAGACCATTGAAATCACAGGGGAGCTCTTGCCTCATTAACTGATCCTTGACATCTTCAGAGAGACCGTGAAGAAAGACATCGTAGAGTGCTTGGGTGTCCCAGTCTGCTGATGCAGCCAGCGTGCGGAACTCTATAGCATAATCATATGCAGAACGGGGTCCTTGGCGGAGCTCCAGTAATTGTCTGGCTGCATCTCTGCCGGAGTGGGAGCGGTCGAAAACCCTCTTCATCTCCTCAGTAAATGTTCCGAAGGTCGCGCAGCAAGGATCATTGACATCCCAAACAGCAGTTCCCCATTCACGTGCACGATCGGTGAGGAGAGTGATAACATAAGCCACCCTAGAGCGTTCAGTAGGGAAGTAGGATGCCTGGAGCTCCAAAAGCAAGGAGCATTGGGACAAAAAGGAGCGACAGGTTCCAGGTTCCCCGTTGTACGGTTGTGGGTTTGGGAGCTGGGGTTCATGATGTGAGGTGTGCACTGGAGCTGGTATTGGATTATCTAGGAGTTGCTGAAGTTGAATGGAAATAGAGGAAAGAGTCTGATTTACCTGTTGGATATTTTGTTGGTGAGAGCTCAGCATCGCCCCCTGGTGTGAAAGTGCCTGCCTTAATTGATCCAAGTCTACTGGGTCCGTCATGGCCGAAGTATACTGTCAGGGACGTGAGTAAATGGAAGTGAACCCAATTGCAGACAAACAGCTTTATTAATGGGAAAGCATAAAGGATCTTCACCATGCGGCAGGAGCAGAGGTGAGACAGGCTGCACATGTGAGTGAACAGAATGAATGGAGAAATCCCCTGTGACGAGAGAGGAGGCGGGTCGATGACGTGCGGGGAATTCCACAACCCCGGAAGCAGAGCGTGACAGAGAATCTCCGAAAAGGGGCGTGAATCCTTGCCTAAGGCAGAGTGTGTGTGATCGCGGCGCCCGATGTTTGGAGCGAGAATTCGTTCGAGGTTGAATGCCTGTGCGTATCGGCAAAAACACTCCTGTGCGATGTCCGCGAACGCGGAAGAGCTCACAAGCACACACGGGTTGCGGGAAACAGCATGAATCGAGGTCGGTGGGACAGGCAGGGTCGGCAACAGTTATCCAGCAGCGAGAGAGACGAAATCCAGAAGCGTGATCCAAATTCGAAGTCGATAACAGGCGAGGTCATGCACGTAGTCAAATCCAAACGAGAAAATCCAGAGGGCAAAGACGAAATCGAAATCCAGAAACAATCGAGGTCAAAACACAGATACAGGGCACTAGAGAAATTCACAGACTGACAAGACGAGAGGCACGCACGTAAGATACTTCGGCACTGAGTGAAATTCTAAGCTTCCTTTTAAAGGCAGAGGTGGATTGCTGATGGGCTACAGGTGTGCGAAGGTAATTGGTTAGGGAGGCAGGACTTTCTTAGGTGAAATTATGACTTGGATGTGCTTGGCTGATCTGGCTGGCGCATGACAGGATAGGCTCCAGGTCCCGCGTAACTCTGTATACAGAATAACCGGTACTTTACTTCTAAATTAAGTCACAACTTAATGAGCTTAAAACACACACATACACTAAGGCAGCTTTAACCAATCCCATTGACCTGTCTGCAGTGTTGGCCAAAAGCATTAAGAAAACGTACGCCATGTATTATAGTTCTCTATGTGCACAAAACTGGTTATGTGACAATGATATTCAGCTTCTGGAGCCATGGACTGGGTTACCTCCAGGCTTAAACCCAATAGAAAACTGTTGGACGATGGTGAAGAAGGCAGGAGGGGTGAAGAAACCATCTTTAAACCGTACATGATCTTCAACAAGCAATAAAGCAGGCATGGATTGAGCAAATGACACCAGAGTATTGCAGGTGGATTCGGCAGGGTTTTGAAGGATAAATGATTCCATAGAAAATATTGATTGTTGTCGAGCAATTTCATTGCATCAAATGACAAATGACTCCTATTATCTTCATTTATTCATTCATTTTCTATACCGCTTAATCCTGTGTTCAGGGTCGCGGGGGACCTGGAGCCTATCCCAGGAGACTTCGGGCACTAGGCGGGGTACACCCTGGACAGGGTGCCAATCCATCGCAGGGCACACACACATACACACACTCACACACCCAATCACACACACTACGGGCAATTTGGGAACGCCAATTAGCCTAACCTGCATATCTTTGGATTGTGGGAGGAAACCGGAGTACCCGGAGGAAACCCACCCAGCACGGGGAGAACATGCAAACTCCATGCACACAGAGACGGGAATCGAGCCTGGCCGGGGAATCGAACCCAGACCCTGGAGGTGCAAGGCGACAGTACACTACACCAGTGGTTCTCAAAGTGTGGGGTGCGCCCCACTAGTGGGGAATACAGACATGACAGGTGGGTCGCAATGAACGGGAGGAAATAACAGGAAAGTACCTATTCTAATTCATGCTTTTCTTTATTGATAATGAAGAGCGTACGCTCAAAACTAAACAATCACACACAAATAAATGGATCATTAATACAAGTAAATTTAAAATAACATCAGTTGTGGGCCGGGAGAAAAAGTGGAACCATAGTGGAACAATAACTTCGGGCCAACTTGAGCTGCTGCTCGAATCACAAACCTGCGCGAGCCACTGGGCAGCGCTGCGCGACTCTGACAGAAATAAACCGCGCTGACCATCAAAATACATTTTCTGGGATGCGCACATACAAACCAGGCATGGCAAGGCGGAAACAATAATAAACAGTCCTGACATTTTAAATAGTTTGTAAATAAAAACATAGTGGGTCGCATTCGAGCGGCGCTGCGCGATCCACCGGGCTGCGCAAATAAACAATAAACCAGATCATCACTGCGCTATTCAGGTAGTGGCGCTGCGCTGTATTTGCGCAGATATTTGGTTCAATCGGGTGCCACGGTTTCATCCCACTTTTGATGTGTTTGGCTTCACATACACTTCGACAATGGAAGAAGACGAGCAGTGAGCTTGCTTATATGTGACAAAACCAACAACGAGGAGATTGTAAAGAAAAAAAGCTGCCTCGTCTGTGGTGTGGAATTGGTTTGGGTAGAAGAAAAGTGATACGAATGAGATGAACGTGATCCACTTTAAACATGTGGATTGCACAACCCTGGACATTACCATTCTTTTCCTACTTGTACAGCTGCTCTTATTGTTCACATATTCTTCATATATTTTCTATATTGTGTATTGTTGTACAGTTATTTTATTTTAACTTTAGTTTTTATATTTTATTTTATTCTTTCCTAGTTAAATTTACCCCCTATTTTATTTTTCATATTTATTTCCTATTCATAGTCTTTTATTTTAAGGTTTGAATTAAATATAATTTTTGAATTTGATTTGCAAGGTACGCAAGTTCACTGTTTTAACAAGTGGTGGAAACACGTCAAACCTCTTCTATCATCTGAAATCCAAGCATCCAAACGAATATGGCCAAAGTAAAAAAAAATGCGGCAAACCTCAGCAATTCACAGTTTATATAAAATTACATTATGTAAAACAGTTTCTTTGTGTTTTAATTTTTATTTATGCATTTTCAGATACAAATTGCTATATTGTGATTATATATATATTGTTACCGAGGTAGAAAATAGCTTCTACTGTGATAGAAGATTTTGGTTATATCGCCCACCACTAATGAAGCCTAACTTGCTTCATGGTGGGGATGGTGGGGGCAGAGGAGAGACCTGTGTGTGTTTTGTGTCTTATACCGCTGGGATCAGACCGCATGAGACCCAACAAATTAGCAAGACACTTTAATAAGCCACTCGACTTCTTTCAAAGAAAGCTGGCAGAATACAGACAGCAGGAGAATCGCATGGTAAAATCTGAATCAGTGGACAGCAAAGCACAAATGGCTTCATTCAAAGTTGCATACAGAATTGGCCAGTGCAAAAAAACTACAAACGATTGCTGAGCAGCTAATAAACATGGGGTCAGTTATGCAAAGATAAGTGACAATGTAAGCCTTTTATAACAATTGCACGTGTATTTTATCTGTTTTTAACTTGGTGTTGTTTGATCTTATTGGTTTAGAAATTGATATTTCAATAAACAGTAAACTTGGCAGATTTCGTTATTATTTTGTTGACAAGTGGGGCTTGAAAATTTGCTCACCCCCTTAAGTGGGGAATGACAGAAAAAGTTTGAGAACCACTGCACTACACCAACGCGCCGCCTATTATCTTAATTTTTGTTATTTAAAGAAATTGAGACTGTCATTAAAGCATTGATTTTTACTTTTGTCAATACATTTGGTCACCACTGTAAGTGCATCGTTGCAAAATTAGTATAGTGAAGGTCTTTCTAAATGCTTAGCAGTTGCGATTAGGTGTTAATACATGTTCAATTTGAGGCCACTGGTTCATTTTTCCAATAAATTAAAATCATGCCAAAAAAATATACAAAAAAATATAGTTTCTAGCAGCGATGAACGGGCCCAAGCACCCTGGGAGGAAACCGCAGTACCAGGAGGAAACCCACCAAGCACAGAAAGAACATGCAAACTACATGCACACAGACCACGAGACGGGAATCGAGCCCAGAACCTGGAGATAAAAGTCTTGGTGTTAACCAGAAGCAATGTACAGTATACTGTATTTTCATCCTGGTGAGCAGCAACTCTACTTACAGAAAACAGAAATTGTGAAGAAACCGAAAAAAAAGCATCACAGAACAAGATAGAGATGTGCGAATGAAGAATTGATAAAAGACCTCATTTAGAGTTTCATAAAATTATAAAAAGTCTTTGATGAATAATGGAATATATATAGCTGTTGCTTCTCCAGAGCTCTGGACTGTTTTATAAATGTGTGTGTGTGTGTGTGTGTGTGTGTGTGTGTGTGTGTGTGTGTGTGTGTGTGTGTGTGTGTGTGTGTGTGTGTAGGAAACGTAGACACGTTTTCCACAGTTCAGAATGTCCTTTTCGGCCTCGACTTTCTTTCTTTCTTTCTTTTTATTTATTTATTTATTTATTCTTTTTTATTGCCCATTGTTGGCTTGTCTATTTTCGAGACGTCTCCACAAGGGGAACAAGGTCGATTTCAAAGGAAGAATCAGCACTGGGATGATTTTTTTCTTTCCTTTTTTTTTCCCCCATGTTGTTGTGGTTGATGCTTATCATTTATTTATATATTTGTCTTTTTTCTTGTTTTCTGTCTGAAGGAAGTCTTAATGCTGGATTTATCTGTCTACTCTTCCTGAGAGACCGTGCTGGGTCAAGGCATGTCTCCTGTTTCCGTATTTCTGTGCGCGTGTACCGTTATATACGTGTGGTGGGGTAAACGAGTTTACATCCAAAAAAAAAAAAAATGACAGGAATGGAAGTGAAAAGTCTAAATCCGTACACTAGCTGAAGTGGTATAAGCGACCCGGCATCTAAATATATTTCCTCGAGTGTTACGTGTGTGTTTTTACAGGTCATGGTGAACGCTGCTTGTCTGCTACACAGGGATGTATGCAAACGAGCTCCACTTTGTGGAGGTGGAAGAAGAGAGGTTAATGATGAGGTTAATGTGTGTGTATATACTGTACACACTGCTCAGCTCATTTATTATGAAATTTAAGATGAAATCATTAGCAGTAAAGGACACACACACACACACACACACACACACACAAAGATCCAGATAATTTCACGCCTGGATGCAGTGAGGCTAGAGGCCAGGTCTTAAACCCCTTCCAGACCTTACATACAACCGAGCGCAGATAACCCTGATTCACCCCAATCACAGTGAACCGAGCATGCTGCGGAGTTCAGCTTACAGTCGGAGAGTTTCAGAGGGGCGAGCTGCAAAACCGACACACGCAAACTGGGACAAAACAACAGCAGTGAAGTCACGCGGAAGTGGAACGTGTTCTAGATATTTGGAGCAAAGGAAGGATGGAAAGCAGGAAGGAAGGAAGGAAGGAAGATGGGTGGATTTAAATAATGTGGGAGAAAAGGGGAAAGAAAGACAGAAAGAAAGAGGAAGGAAGGAAGGAAGGAAGGAAGGAAGGAAGGAAGGTGAATCTACAAAATGATGGGGAAAGGAAGGAAGGAATGAGGGTGGGAGGGAAGGAGAAGTGTAAAGGAAGAAACACAGAAGAAAGAAATTAAGGAAGGAAGGAAGGAAAAAGAAAGGAAGGAAGGAAGGTAGGGATGAGGAAGGAAAAATAGTGGGGAAGAGTGGGGGATTAAAATAATGAGGGTGAAAAAGAGAAGGATGGACAAATGGTCGGACAGAAGGAAGGAAGGAACAAGAAACAAGGAAGTAAAGAAGGGTGGGAATTAAAATAGGGAGGGACAAAAGGGAAAGAATGAAGGAAGAAAGGAAGGAAAAAGATAGAAGGAAGTGAGGAAGAGTGGGGGATTAAAATAGTGAGGGAGAAAAAGAAAGGTAGAGTGAATCTATAAAATTATAGGGAAAGGACGGAGGGAATGCGGATGGGAGGGAGAGAGGAAAATAAGAAAGAAAAACAGAAGAGAGGAATGAAAGGAATTAAGGAAGGTAGGAAGAAGAAAGAAGGAAGTGGGGGAAAGTGGAGGGTTAAAATCGTGAGGAGGATAGAAGGGTGAATCTATAAAATGATGGAGAAAAGGAAAGAAAGAAAAAAAAGTCTTGTTTAATACTTCAATTCATATTTTTTTGCTTGGTTCATGTGCTTATTCACAAGCATAATTTATAACTTGTTTTAATTTAATTTCTTTACATTTTCCGTTTCTGAATTTCTGACTAAATGAAAACTTTTGCCCGTGTGCGTTTCCAGCCCCGCGTCGTCCCACACAGCCCTCAGCAAACATTTTGTTTTTTTAGCTTAATTATGTGCATTTGGAACTGAATCAAACTGAGACCACAAACAAACCATAAACATTCATTTCTGTCATTCATACTTAATGAAAGGAGTGACGGCTGAGAGAGAGCGCAGAAGAATTAAACAACAATGGTGAAAAAAATCTCACTCCAGTTGTGTATTTGTTTTCAAGCTTATTGCATGTATAGGTTTGTCTTTACGTCCATGTGGAGATACAGTGGGACCTTTCTGTCAGCGGCTCAGGGGATCTTGTAGGGAACTCTGGGTTAGTGTATATACATTTCCCCTACAGAGTCTTTAATCTCAACATCAAAGCTTAACTTTGATGTACAGTTCATTAATTACTTTAAAAAATTGTATTTGTTGGGAGTGGTGGTAGGAATAGTAATAGCAGGAGTAATAGTAGTAGGAGTCGGAGGAAGAGGTGGAGGAGGAGGAGAAGGAAGAGTAGGGGGGGGGGGAGAGGAGGGGGAGGAGGAAGAGGAGGAAGGGGGAGGATAAGGAGGGGGGAGAAAGAGGAGGGAGAGGTGATGGAGGAGGAGAAGGAAGAGGAGAAGGAGGATTGAGGAAGAGGAGGGGAAGAGGAGAAGGAGGAAGGGGAAGAAGAGGGAGAGGAGGAGAAGATGGAGGAGGAGGAAGAGAAGGAAGAGGAGGAGGAAGAGGATGGGGCAAGGAAGAGGATGAAGAGGTGGAGGAGGAAGAGGAGGGGTAGGAGGAAGAGGAGGGAGAGATGATGGAGGAGAAGGAGAAGGAAGAAGAGGAGGGGGAAGAGGAGAAGGAGGAGGGGGAAGAGGAGGAGGAGGGAAAGAGGAGGAGGAGGAAGAAGACGAGGAGAAGGAAGAAGAGGAGGAGGAAGAGGAGGTGGAGGAGGAGGAAGAGGAGGAGGGGGAAGGAAGAGGTGGAGGAGGAAGAGGAGAGGGAGGAGGAAGAGGTGGAGGAGGAAGAGGAGGGGGAGGAGGAGGAGAGGGGAGGAAGAGGATGAGGCGGAGGAAGGGGGAGGAAGAGGTGGAGGAGGAAGAGGAGGGGGAGGAGGAGGAGGGGGGAGGAAGAGGATGAGGCGGAGGAAGGGGGAGGAAGAGGTGGAGGAGGAAGAGGAGGGGGAGGAGGAGGAGAGGGGAGGAAGAGGATGAGGCGGAGGAAGGGGGAGGAAGAGGTGGAGGAGGAAGAGGAGGGGGAGGAGGAGGAGGGGGGAGGAAGAGGATGAGGCAGAGGAAGGGGGAGGAAGAGGTGGAGGAGGAGGAAGAGGATGGGGCGGAGGAAGAGGAGGGGGGTAATATTAATAGTATTAATAGAAGGAGGAGGAAAAGTAGCAGGAATAATAAAGTGAACAAAAGTGAACACGTGCATGACACCAAATATCCAATAACTGATCTTGTTAGAGGGGTTAGATTTTTTTTTTCAGGTCTGTAAATCTTTTTTAAGGCATTTGGATATCAATAGCTTTAAAGCCTTGAAAATCGATGGATAACTTGTTGCCAACTAGCAGAAGAAATTAATTTGTCTGTGCACACGATCATTCACCGTTCGCACTTACACACTGCAGGAACTCGGCTGGGAGTTATTGCCTCATACAGTCATAAACTCACTCCCAGCCATTTTCCACTTATGCTATAAAAGGAGTTCCTGGGAGTCCAGCGTTTCAGACATGGCTCTGGCGTCCTGGGAAATCTTGCATGCACTAGCGTTATTCTGCAAGTCCCGGTTTGACTTGAACACCACTCGTATAAGCTTACTGGCGGCTCGTTCAGTGGTGTTTTTTTTTCTTCCACACCATTCTGTATAAACTCTGCTGTTTGTGAAAATCCCAAGAGATCAGCCGTTTGTAGAATACCAACAACCATGCCAAAGTGACAGAGATCACACGTTTTCTCCAAAATCTAATGTGTGATGTGAACATTACATGATGCTCTTGTCCTGTATCTGCATGACTGTATGCATTGTACTGCTGCCATGTGGCTGGGTTGTCTTGTCTTGCATCAAAGGCAATTGCTTTAAGATTACATGGGGAAGCCTATGCTAGCTTCCCGTAAAATGTAATTAAAGTGGGGAAATGAAAGTTTTACCAAAGTGTCTATCATTTTCATCAATCTTGGAGGAATTCAATGATTTCGTGAATCAAACGATCAAGGAAAAGAAGGAATAGATGTAGAAGGAGACGGAGTAAGTGTTATAAGAGGAAGACAGTGAGTAATGGGGGTAGGAGGATGAGGAGGAGGAAGGTGAGGAATGGATGACAAGGGGAGGATGAGGAAGATAAGGATGAGGAGGAAACAGAGGGGGGAGGGGTGGTTGAGTCCCACTGCGATGAAAAGCAATTTGAATTTTTTTTTTTTATTACAGACAAAGAAGGTAGACAGACACATTATAACCATCACCTCCAGACCTCACATCCGTCTTAACCCTGATATTGCTGCGCTAGGCTTTTGTAATACCTGGACCTTGGAAACACACACACATGCACACACACACTGCAAAGTCAGCACTGAATAGCAAGGCTTTTAAACCATGTGCCAAAGTGCATCGGTAATTTCCATAAATACACCTGACTTTGCCCTTTTCGAGCATTAGAGGAATTTTCACTGTCTTTTTTTTATTTTTTTTTTTAGTTCTTATTAATGTTTCTCCTGCAGAAATGCTAACATATACACAAACACAGCATTTAAAGTTCATTTCCATTTCATCTCCTCTCCCAGCCTGCATCACCAGCATGAATCACAAGCATATTACATCAGTGCCACTGCTGAACAGCAGGACATTTTAATGCAGTGGCTGAGACGATTAACACAAAACTATCACTTGCTTTATACGTCTCTTCAAACATTATATTTAAAAAAAATATTTAAAAAATAATAATAATAATAAAAATGTTGTATTTTCATCCATTTAGGCTTATTATTATCTACTGTATACATACCTGTATATAAAGGCATGTTAAAGTTAAAAGCACTTAATATATTATTAATTAATTAATATATATTATATTATATATCATACTGTATATTTGTATAAAAGAATCAAATAAAATTTATAAAATAAAATAAAAGAATAAAATATTCTCCAGTATACACAAAACTGTCACTTGTTTCATACGTGTCTTCATGCATTATATATATATATAACAAAGAAAAAATAATAATAATTATTTAAAAACTTAAACCCATTTAGGTTTATTATTATCAACTCTATACATATATAAAGGCATGTTAAAGTTAAAAGCACTTAATATATATTATATATAATATAATACTGTATATAAATTATTTATATATACGAAAATAATAGAATACTCTCTAACACAAAACTCACTTGTTTTATTTGTGCCTTTATGCATTATTTAAAAATGTATAATAATAAAAAAAACTGAATTTTCACCCATTTAGGGTTATTATTATCTACTGTACTATATACAGTATTATTATCTACTGTACTATATACAGCTGTATATAGTACAGTAGATAATAATAACCCTAAATTGGTTTTTGAATTGTGTATACATTTTTTTGGGGTTGATAGAGAGAGAGATGTGTGTGTGTGTGTGTATATATATATATATATATATATATATATATATATATACACACACAGTGCCGAAAATAAGTATTTGATCCCCTACCCAGCCAACAATAATTCTGTCTCCCACAGACTGGTTATATGTGCACATGTGGTACACAGATTGAATTAACAAGGTGCTCCTATCCACCTGTCCAAGACCAAAAAGCTGTTAAAGGAGGTCAGGGACAGGATTGTAGACCTGCACGAGGCTGAAATGAGCTACAAGGGACACCTGTTGGAGTGATGATTTGCAAATGGAAGAAATAGAAAAAATAATCATCAATTGCCCTCAGCCTGGAGCTCCATGCCAGATTTCACCATGGTAAGGTAAAAATGTCATGGGGTAAGGTAAAAAAAAAAAAAATAACTTAATTTCTTTGTAAATCTGCAGGAAATGTTATACTTATTTTCCCCACTGTATACGCCTTTTATTGTATTGTTTTACAGTGTAGGAAAAGAATAAAAATCTGAAAAGACCATGGAATTAATGGTGTGTCCAAACTTTTGACTGGGAGTGTGTATGTACTGTATGCATATACAAACATGTAACTTGAATAATCTGTAAACAAATAGTTTTTTTGTTTTTTTTTCTAATTTAATGTATCAATTAGTGCTTCATATAAATTAATTAAAACCGAGCAGACAAACATTTTCTTTACGGCAAGTTAACTGTTGGAGAAGAGAAACTAATTATAGAAGCAGAAGCAATAAATTTATGCTTGCACCCCACCAATTTCCCACCATTAATTTTCCCTTCTTTGTCAGGACCAATAAGCTCGTTTTAATCAAAGCCGTTATCAGGCGAGTGTTTTATTGCTGTGCTGTTTCAGTTCGATTGTGGATCAAATAGTCAAAGCAGAAATAGTGCTGGGGAAAGTAGATATGACGGAAAACAATTAACAACCAAGACAATAAAACACATCATTTGCTTTCTTGTGAAATTTAGAGTGAGATAAATAAAATTTGCAAATTAATCCAGTTTGCATATTAATTGATCCAACTGATTTGAAAACAATATTCCCTTCTACTGTATGTACACAGTTCATATTGTGTGTGTTAATGGTGTATATCATACTGTATATTTGTAGATGTAAAGTCCAATACAAATGTATTTCCTTACAAAAAATTGTAATGAATTATGAAGAAGTGATGTTAGCTTGATACGACAAGTTCCGAACAGTTTAAGTATATGAAGGTAAAGTGGCAGGTAAAGTGGTTTTCATTCATTTTCTATGATAGTGTATAGAAATTAGTTCCCGCTGTCAGGCAAAGCACGTAAAGAATTCTTTTGTTTAATAATTATGGACTGGAAAGATTTAAATATGTATGGAAAGATCTACAAGGTTAGCCGAAAAAAAAGAAAAAAGAAAAAAAAAGTCAAAGAGGCAAAATTTATAGGTATAATTTGTACATAAGTTTTCTGATTATGGGAAAATTTTCAGAAGGGAAGCATTTATGTTTTTGTTTATTTGTTTGTTTTCATTTAAGATATGTACAGTATAGAGAAGAAAGTTTATGGATGTTACACTGCAATTAAAATTATTTGGTCATCCACTGCCTTTTTATACAAGTTGCCTTTTTAGAAGCATCAGTTAATTGGGCTGCATCAAGCAAAGAAAATTGGAACTAGGTTTAGACCCTTTCAACACGTCCCACACGGAAATAACCTATATAAACATATATGTTTCAATATAGGTTTTTATATAGGTTTTTAATATATGTGACATATATAAAATTGGCCGTTTTCCTATATTATATGTACATATATGCGTACATATATACGTGCATACAGTATATGTACCTATATAGGTACATGTATGCACGTATATATGTACGCATATATGTCCACATTACTAAAATCTAGGTAAACATAGGTACATATATGCATGTATATATGTGTGCATATATGCACCTATATGTTTACCTAGATATTAATAAAATTATAAAAATCCATATGCTAGACAACAAAGAAAAGCCCAAAATGTAGAAATAAAAATTTTAAAATTTCTTAAGAAAATATAGGTGCGGATATATGCGCACATATACTGCATATAGGTTTCATATATGCGCATATATCCTCATATAGGTTCTTTCCATGAGGGATTATCCAAACACCCAGCAGTGTTATGATCTGGGGTTGCTTCAGTCTGGACTAGCAACGTTATGTGGCAATAAAATGAAGTCAGCTGACGACCTGAATGAACTGAAGACGACCAGCTGTGGAGTTCATTTGTGGCCAGTTGTGAAAGAGTGTGTGAGGTAGCATGAGGAATTATTTTCACGCATGAACTCGCCACCACATTGTGTGCTAGACGTGACTGAAATCTTAGCGTGCACAACCTTTTTTGTTGTTGTTCAGACAATGTAAAACATAACTGTACATATTTTAAAGTATATCATTAATATTTAAAAAAGAAATGGATAGTGTTTAATAATAATAATTTTCAGTGATATAACATGAATAAACACTTCAGAACATCGGGTTGGTAACAATATCTTGGCTTTGTGTTGTTGTTTATTTTTCTAATACTACTGTACACACACCATTGCGCATTATTCCTTAATTTTTAAAAAAGTGACTTCATTTCCATTAGAGCTCCATCAGATTAATAAGAGCTGTTGAACTACAGCAGTAATATGTACACCCAGGCTTTTGGACCCTTCTGTGTGCACAGCAGCCAGTATCCATTATTAACATCTGTAACAGCTGGAGAAATAAAGGTCCTGCGTTAGTGATGCAATGTTAATGAGAAAGTTTCGAGACCCGAGGAAAGACATCTACCATCGTGGAATTTTATTACACCTGGTGCGCTTCTGGAGATTAGGTAAGGCTTGGGTGAGATCTAGAAGGTTGATTTAGTGCAGGAGTGAATGTGAGTCTCTGGCCCAGGGGCTCTCAGTCTCTCACGTCCCCTGGTCCAGGATAACCGTGAGGATTTATGAGCACAGCAAGCTGTCCGCTGGAGCTTTCTTTAATAATGAGATGAGCTCGGGGGCCGAAGCCACCTTGTCCGCTCTCACTCTTATCAGCTCCTGGGCCTTGGGGTCTGTTGATAGGACAGAGCCGCGTGTTCCTTTACAATGTTATTCCGTTCCCTGTGGAGGGATTTTCCATCATGCTCTAGTAGTGAGTGTGCCTGCTAGTATTATAATAGCCGAACAGAGCTAAGCCATCGTTTTCAGACCTTTCTTCCAGCTTCATTAATATAATTAACAGTGTTTACTTCTTAGGTTCTGCACGGAATTGGGTTTTCCCCTATGATATAATATGATATTAAATAATACATGCCAGTATTTGTTCTATTAAGAGCAGAGATGTCAAGTAACGAAGTACAAATACTTCGTTACCTTACTTAAGTAGAAATTTTGGGTATCTATACTTTACTGGAGTAATTATTTTTCAGCCGACTTTTTACTTCTACTCCTTACATTTTTAAGCAATTATCTGTACTTTCTACTCCTTACATTTTAAAAACAGCCTCGTTACTCTATTTTTATGATCAGAACGCGCAACCCCCCTGTCACATGATCAGAACGCGCACAACGCCCCCCCCCCCCCCCGTCACATGATCAGAACGCGCACAACGCCCCCCCCCCCTCGTCACATGATCAGAACGCGCACAACGCCATCCGCCCCCCCCCCCCCCAGTTGTATGATCAGAAAGCGAGACCTTAATGCTTTTGTCGCCCCTCACGGTACTTTTACTTTTATACTTTAAGTAGTTTTGAAACCAGTACTTTTAAACTTTTACTTAAGTAAAAAGCTTGGGTTGATACTTCAACTTCTAAAGAAGTATTTTTGAACCCTAGTATCTATACTTCTACTCAAGTAATGAATGTGAATACTTTTGACACCACTGATTAAGAGAGTAATTGTCGTAGTTGCTATAACATGTGAACAAGGTAAAATGTATGACGTAATTAATACGTCAATACACTTAGCAATCATTAGCAAGGAATGTATTCATTCATCTTATGTACAGTAGGATTATCCAGTATACAGGGTCGTGTGGGGCCTGGAGCCTATCCCAGGGCACGAGGGTGGGGTACACCCTGGATGGGGTGCCAATCCATCGCAAGGCACATATACTACAGACAATTTGGGAACCTAATCTGCATGTCCTTGGACTGTTGGAGGAAACCGGATTTCATCACAATGGATCATCAAATCCGAACACAAGTTTTATGCCAGATGTCTGATGGAACCCTCCAATTTTATCTGGATTTGGGCCTGGGCTAGGGCTAGGATTTGGCCGCAATCAAACCTGGACCTTTTGCATGGAAGGAAAACTACCACTGAGCCACCAATGCCATTTGGGAGGAAACCCACCATACATACAGACCCAAGACGGGAATCGAACCCTCGACCCTGCGAGGTCACAGTGTTAAACTCTACACCACCGTGCCACCCTGTTGGAAAATAAAATATTCTTTAGAGTGAAAAGATTAACTCTCCTTCACACATGGTCACCACATCGGTATTGATTATTTTCCTATAACAGTATGCCTCGTCGAGTTGTATTCCATACAGCACATGTACCATAGTAAGGTTTAATAACCACCATCTCCTTTTGGAAAATGTCCCTTCACCTACTGTACATTGACATACCCATCGATTTCTGCTAAGGATTTGCTTCTAGATTTCTTTAAATATGAATTTATTTATAAAAATGTGAGCAATAAGAGTGACTTTCTACTCTGCGTCCATTAGATACTGCCTGTGCACAATATTATGCCCTATTGATCGTAGGGAGTTTATCTATTACCATAGCTAAATGTTTTCCAATCCGTTGTCTCTCACTTTATTGAGTAGCATCTGATTTACGTCTGGTGGTGTCTAACAATGTAAAAAGTAAAAAAAAAAAAAAAAAAAAGGTTGTTTTTGGTAAAATTTCTACTCAGCCTTAACTTTAAATCCGCCTCGGTTGTGGGGTGCCAAAGTGGTGCCACTCTGGCTCCTCTGTTTGTGTGCTGTGGTGTCTGGCACCGAGACATTGGCAGCGGTTCCTCCGGGTGCCGTAGGTTGCAAAGTGGAGCATCCGTGGAGCTGGTGCTAAATTATTATACTTGCATAGACGCCAGGTTGTGAGAATGCTTACAACTGCGAATTCACTAAGGCAAAGGATTTGAAGCCTGCTTATAATCAGCAAGATTTTAGACACTGGAACAGATCATGCATTTAGTCTTTCAAACCACATGAGCAGGTTCTCAATCTATATAATTTACTAATTTATCCTTCAACAAAAATCAATAAATAAAAAACACTTTTCAGGAATATCCTGAAAATTGCATGATTACCACATCGTGAAGTTTTCATATGGTATCAGTATCCGATGCAGCTCGGTATACAGCTGCGAGGGAACCACATGGGTGTAACGGCTCAAGCAAACCTCCAAACTGTGCGAGAACTTTGTACAAGGTTTTAAAGGAGATGGAATTTAAAATTTCTTGACATGGCTAAAACCCCAGATGGGAGTATCAAAATCTGTCAGTCAAACATGAAGACTTGAACTTGTTTCCAAGAGCTCCCTTATACGCGCCAAAACCCATATCATCCATTGGTGATAGCACTTGTGTGTGTGTGTGAGTGTGTGTTTGTGTGTGTGTGTGTGTGTATAAAAATTCCCCTCCTGCCGTCACTCAGAAATTCTTCTCACCCTCTCCTATCTCTCTCACCACCTTGCCGGCTTCGCACAGAGTCTCAGATAAAGAGAATGTGGAGTCGGAGTGGGGGGGGGGCGGGTATGGGGTGGATTTAATTTTATATTAGTTAATAAAGACATATCACTGTCTTCTCGCTCACACGCTTCCTCTCAATGGATGTGCCTCGCAGTCCTGCTATCTAACACTTGCTTTATTAGCGCAACACAGATACTGGCACTCAAGGGATCCTCTTACAGGTTTCCTGTGTGCCATCCAGTCACGGCCTATTCTTGTATTTCTTCACGTCTGCTTGTTAGCATGTGCGCATCGAGACGAGCAGGTTGTGTCGGTATATCCTCAAAAGGGTTTTTTTTAACGTGTCGGATTAATGGATTAATATAGAAAAGACGATCGCGTCTAGGACATGTATGTCGAAATGACGCAATTTCTTCATCGTCAGGTTTCTTTGCAATTGGAAGTGCTTTCTTAGAGTTGTGCCAACATTTTCTCAACGGCCAGAGATCCAGTGCCAGAGGCGTCTGTGCCAGGTTGCTCTGAGGTGAATATCATTACAACAAAAAGTGATGAGGGGAAAAAAAAAAAAAAGTATGAGACGTCCATGGTGTTAAAGTGCTCAATGCATGTCTATGAGTACGTCACATGGCTGCGGATCAGGAGGAATGAACTGTGGTCCACGAATGCTGCTCAGAAGCAAATAAGTCAGGATCCGGTATTGGGTTGCTTGTGTAAGACTGTCTGATGTTGCAAGATCTGAACGACCTCGAGTGACATCACTGATTATGTGTCCAAGAGAATCAGAAGATCTGCATTAACAGGCTGAAGTTGAGTTGAAGAACTCGCTTGTACTGTTGCTGCATGCGGACTAATCAATGTTGGGGGGGAAAAAATAGCGCGTGTATATTATTTAAGATGAATGTAATTTTATTATTATTATTATTATTATTATTATTGTAGGTTTATAACACACCCCTTTGCCATCTCACATGAATGATGGGCTGATGTGCCTTAAAATCACTGTATGAGGAGTGTTCACGTCAAACCGGGACTTTTGCTTGTGCAGAATAACTTACTTATACGAATTTTTTTCTAACTCCCTTTATTTCTCTACATGTATATAATCCGCTGCTACACTAACGCACTTATCCCAGCATTTCACTAGTGCTTGGATACCATCAAGGTAGAAATGTTTTCCCGGAGCCGCGATCAGGCTGCCTGCTTCACGCCTGAAACGCCGGCCTCCCAGGAACTCCTGGAACATACTGTATGGAAATGGCTTGGAGTGAGGTCAGGACTGTATGAGGGACGTACAGTATGAATAACTGAGAGCCGAGTTCTTGTAACGTGCAAGTGGTGCTGGTGAACGATTGTGTGTACAGTTCTCACAGACAGATGCATCTCATCACTGTACTGTGCTTGAAGTCTTCTGTAAATATCAACTGGTTTTAAGCCTTCATTCACGAGGAGTCCCGGTTTGACTTGAAGCTTTAAAAATGTTAACATACGATATTATTTAGTCTAAGCCATTAAAATAACCGTTTTTTTGATGCTTTAACGCCGCTCTTCACAGCCACTAAGAATGCACAGAGCAGTTCTACAATAAATTGCTCATCCATTTAAGGTCTCAGGCTTCAATGTCTGGCAGTGACGAATAGCTAAGCGCAGATTTTACATTTTATAAAACTGCTGAGCCACACAAGATCAGGCCTGATTGGACTTTAAATTAGGAATCACATGGAATCCGCGGTAGAAGCTGCTTTAATCCTCAGAATAATTTCTTGCAAATATAAATACCTCGTGATGGTCGACGCCTCCCACTGTTCCATCACACAACCATTCGTTTTCCACAATTGGCAAAGCGAAGTCGTCTAGCAGAAATTGCTCAGGAGACATAGACGAGCACCTGAATTGCGGTCTGACTGACTGACTTACTTACTGTATGTCCCTGAACATTATACAACAGCTCCCCCCAGTGTATGTGTAACACCGCTTGCTAAAGGCATCTCTATGTTGAAACCTTTTTTACTGCACTTCTAAACCTGTTAACTAATATATTCAACCTTCACTACTCGTATCCATGTGACTGCATGTGTGATGCTTTGGATGGGCACTGCACACTGTAGGGTTGCCATAAAAAAGGAATTATTGTTCCCAGGATGAGCTTTAATGCTCCTGGGATAAGCAGTAGTGTTTACAGGAAAATCATTAATGCTATCAGGGTAGTCAGTAGTGTTCCCAGGATAAGCATTAATGTTCCCAGTATAAGCATTACCAATCCCAGGATTAGCAATGGTGTTCACAGGAAAAGCAGGGGAACAGGAAAGCATTAATGCTCTTTGGATAATCAGTAGTGTTACCAGGATAAGCATTAATGATCCCAGTATAAACAATAGTGTTCCCAGTATAAGCATCAATGCTCTTTGGATAAGCAGTAGTGTTCCCGAGAAAAGCATTACTGATCCCATATTAAGCAGTAGTGTTCCCGAGAAAAGCATTACTGATTCCATAATAAGCAGTGGTGTTTACAGGAAAAGCATTAATGCTTTCAGGATAAGCAGTAGTGTTCCGAGGATATGCAGTAAAGTTCACGGGATAAGCATTAATGCTCCCTGGATAAGCAGTAGTGTTCCAAGTAAACATTATCTTAGGATAAGCAGCAGTATTCCCGGGAAAAGCATTAATCCTATCAGGATAAGCAATAGTGTTCCCAGGAAAAGCATTGATGCTATCAGGATAAGCAGTACTGTTCCCAGAATGAGCATTAATACTCCAAGGACGAGCAATAGTGTTCCCAAGAAAAGCATCAATGCTCCCAGGAAAAGCAGTAGTGTTCCCAGTAAAGCATAAATTCTCCTAGGATAAACAGTAGTGTTCATGGAAAAAGCACTGCTGGTCCCAGACTTTGAAGTAGTGTTCCCAGGAAAAGCATTAATGCCCTTTGGGATAAGCAGTAGTGTTCCCAAGAAAAGCATCAATGCTCACTTGATAGGCAGTAGTGTTTCCAGGATATGCATCAAAACAGAGGGAGTCTGGATCACTGGCAGCTCAGGAACGACATGTGTAGCTTGACAGAGAGAGAGAGAGAGAGTGAAAGGGGGAGACAGGGGGAGAGAGGAAAGAGAAAGAGGGGGAGGAAGAGAAGAAGAGGAGAGATTGCAATTAGGTATGGTCACAATCACAATGTCTAATGTGAATGTATATTTACTGTAGAGTGCAAGCAGGGACTCCGGCAGGACTAACTATGACAGCATAACTAAAAGGGAGAGCCAGAAGGAAACACAAACAAACAATCACCTCACCGTCAACAAACCTGAGTGATCAAATGAGAGTAAGGAAGACAGCATCTAAACATATCAGTTCACCATAATACTCTACATCCATGAGTCCCCCAGATCTGCTCCTTTACCTTATGGCAAATCTATTTATAAAAATGCTTGGCTAAATAAATAGGTTTTGAGTCTAGACTTAAACACTGAGACTGTGTCTGAGTCCCGAACACTATTTGGAAGACTATTCCATAATTTTGGGGGTTTGTAAGAAAAAGCTCTGCCCCCAGCTGTAATTTTCATAATACGCGGTACTGACAAGCAGCCTGCCTCCTTTCATCGAAGTAGGCGTGGTGGATCGTAAGACACTAGCAGTTCGCTCACATTCTATGGCGCGAGACTATTTAATGCTTTATATGTCAAGAGTAGTATTTTAAAATCAATGCGAAATTTCACTGGGAGCCAATGCAGTGAAGATAGGATAGGGGTGATGTGCTCATATCTTCTGGTTCTAGTGAGGACTCTCGCTGCTGCATTCTGGACTAGCTGAAGCTTGTTTATGCACCTAACAGAACAACCAGACAGTAAGGCATTACAATAGTCCAACCTAGAAGTGATAAAAGCATAAACTAGTTTTTCTGCATCGTTTAGCGACAATATATTTCTTATCTTGGCAATATTTCTGAGGTGAAAGAATGCTATCCTGGTAATATTATCTACATGAGCTTCAAATGAAAGGCTGGAATCTATAATCACGCCGAGGTCTTTTACTGTTGCGCTTGATGGAACAGAAAGGCCATCTAAAGTTACGGTGTGATCTAAAATTTTACTCCTAGCTGTATGTGGTCCTATGACTAGAACTTCTGTCTTATCCGGATTAAGCAGAAGGAAATTAATTAGCATCCAATTTCTTATGTCCTGCACACATTGCTCAACTTTAGTAAGCTGGTTTTTCTCATCAGGTTTTGCTGAGACATATAACTGTGTGTCGTCAGCATAACAATGAAAACTAATACCATGCTTACGGATTATGTTGCCCAGAGGAAGCATGTAAAGGGAAAAAAATCAGTGGGCCTAAAACTGAACCCTGCGGAACGCCAAACTCCACTAGAGAACATGCAGAATAATCACCATTTAAGTCTACATACTGATAATGATCGGTCAAATAGGATCTGAGCCAGGAGAGGGCTGTACCCTTAATTCCTACAACATTTTCTAATCTGTGAAGAAGAATAGCATGATCAATGGTGTCAAAAGCTGCACTGAGGTCAAGTAATACAAGCATAGTTACTCAACCTTGATCAGAGGCCAATAGGAGGTCATTTACTACTTTACCGAGTGCTGTTTCTGTGCTGTGATGAGGCCTAAATCCTGACTGATACAGTTCATGTATGCCATTTCTATGTATATATGAGCATAGCTGCTCCGCTACTATCTTTTCCAGAATCGGGAAGGATATAGGATATAGATGAATAGGTTTGAGATGAAATCTGCAAATTCACTAAGACATTCAGAATACGGCCCAGGAGGTCTGTAAATTATAATTAGTGGAATCGACTGAGCTGACTTAATATACTTAAATACACTCATGTTACTATAAAGAATTTCAAATGAATTAAATTTGTGTCCGTGTTTTTGTACGATAGACAGATTATCATTATGAATAACTGCGACGCCTCCTCCTCTACCAGTTAACCGAGGCTGGTGTATGTAGCTGTATCCAGGAGGACTAGCTTCATTTAGAGCTACATACTCATCCTGTTTAACCCATGTTTCAGTTAAACAGAGTATATCAAACTCCTGATCTGTGATAATTTCATTAACAATAACTGCTTTTGATGCGAGAGATCTAATATTTAACAGTCCTAGCTTCAGATCAGAGTTGCCGGCTGCACATTCAGTATGATCCGAGTTTGTGGTCTTTCTGTTAATTAAATTATTGAAACAGACTTTCTGAGTCTTTCTACATTTTTGCTTAGATCGGGGAACAGACACAGTCTCAATATGGTGAACCCTGAGTGACGACTCTATGCAGCTAGCAGACGGTTGGTTTAGCCTGTCTGTCTGCTCCCTGGCCTGGGCTCTGGATTGTCATCGATTAACTAGACCTCTACTGAAACTATGAGCTATACTACAGGAAATGAGAGCAGCACCTTTCCGAGTGGGATGGACACCGTCCCGCCCTAACAGGCCAACTTTGCCCTCAAAGGTCTTCCAATTGTCTATGTAGCCCACATTATTTTCGGAGCACCACCTGGACATCCAGCGGTTCAGCGACCATAACCTGCTGTAAGTTATGTCGCCACGTCTCATTGGGATGGGACCAGAGCATACTACTTCATCGGACATCGCCTTCGCTAATTTAAACACCTCTGTAAAGTTACTCTTACTAACCTCTGACTGACGAAGGCGTATATCATTAGCTCCAGCATGTACCACTATCTTAGAGAACCTGTGCTGTCGTCACCCACTCGCCCCGCTGTGAGGGCTCTAATGCCGGAGTCGGGGGCTGGTTATCTCCGCCTGCGGCACCCAGACTGTCCGCTACGGGAATAACGCTGCTCTCAAACTCTCTAACCCTCTCTAAAGTCTGGATGCGCTCCTCTAATGCTGATATCTTCTCCGTCAGAGTGCTCACTAACACACACCTATCACAAGTAAAATTATCGCTAATGACGGAGGAAGAATGTCTAAACATCCTGCACTCTACACACTGAACGAGCTGAACGGTAGACATTATAACGTACCTGAGTCAGAGTTTTAGTTGTTTGGAGCTGAATTCCATTTGTTGTTCACAGCCGAGGAAACTCGCGCGTTCTCCAAAAATCGCAGAAAAAAGGCGAAGACATAAGTATAATAAGTATTAATACTCCCAGGAGAAGCAGTAGTGTTCCAGGGATAAGTTGTCTAGATTAACTGAGTGTGGCCAGGACATAAAAGATTGGATGACCAATAACTTTCTTTTATTAAATTCAGATAAGACAGATATATTACTCATCGGCCCGAAACCCAGCACACAACAGCTTTCACAATTCAACCTGCGTTTAGAAGGATGTACTGTTACTACCAGCTCAGCAGTAAAAGACCTGGGCGTAATATTAGACAGTAACTTGTCCTTTGAAAATCACATTTCAAATATCACAAAAACAGCCTTTTTCCATCTTAGAAATATTACCAAACTTAGGAGCATCTTATCCGTATCTGATGCAGAAAAGCTAGTTCATGCACTCATGACCTCCAGACTGGACTATTGTAATGCATTACTAGGTGGATGTCCTGCATCCTCAGTAAACAAGATTCAGTTAGTCCAAAATGCAGCCGCCAGGGTTCTCACTAGATCCAGAAAATATGATCATATAACCCCAGTATTATCATCCCTGCACTGGCTACCTGTTCAGTTTAGAATAAATTACAAAATAGTATTACTTACATACAAGGCTTTAAATGGTTTATCTCCCACATACCTAACCAGTCTTCTGATACGCTACAATCCACCACGCGCCTCAAGATCACAAAACTCCGGACTTCTGGTAGTTCCCAGAATTTCAAAATCTACAAAAGCGGGTAGGGCATTTTCATATTTAGCTCCAAAGCTTTGGAATAGCCTTCCAGACAGTGTTCGGGGAGCAGACACGGTTTCCCAGTTCAAAAGTAGACTCAAGACGCATCTTTTTAATCTGGCATACACATAACTCATCCCATAACCTTATACTCCAGTACACCTATCCTGAATGACAACTACGCTAATACTCCCCATCTGTTCTGTATTTTTCTACCCATCCCGAGGCATGGGGAGATTGTGCCAGCTTCAGTAGACAAAGGCCGACCTGGCGAGGTTCCTGAGGCGTCCAGAGAAGGACCAGCTCCAGCTGGATTCAGCTTTATGATGGTTGGAGCTACACATGCTGCTCCTGTGCTTCCAGTGATCCAGACCTCATCTGCCCTCTGCACGTACTGACTCGTCCGTATGCTGAACTGGTCTTCATGTTAATTTAAAAAGTTTCTGTTATATTGAACTTTCACCTACACAACACATATGATGTTATATAATTTCTATCTGTTATCCACCAAATGAGGATGGGTTCCCTGTTGAGTCTGGTTCCTCTCAAGGTTTCTTCCTAATGCCATCTCAGGGAGTTTTTCCTTGCCACTGTCGCCATCACCCTTGGCTTGCTCATCAGAGAAATTTCATTCATCATTGATTCATCGCATTATTATCTAGACACATTTTTCTCACACATATACACTTCCAATTATTTTCTTTTCTAAAAAAAATTCTTTCATTTTTTGTAAATTTTCTTTAATTTTTGTGAAGCTGCTTTGAGACAATGACCATTGTTAAAAGCGCTATATAAATAAAATTGAATTGGAGTATTAATACTCCCATGACAAGCAGTACTGTTCCCAGGTATACTGTATTGTTTTGGGGACTGGCAATATTGCTGCTGTAACAGGTAGGTGTTGTTCCTATGATAGACAGAAGTGTTCCTGGGACAGGCACTAGCGTTCCCAGGTTGGCAGTATTCTTCCTGGGACAGACAGTATTGTTCCTAGAGTAAGCAAAGCAGCAGCTTTGAGCAAGACAAAAAGACATAATGTACTATATATGTCTATATATATGTCTATATATGTTTTTTTTAATTTATTTTTTTTACTGCTGGATATTGGGGTGGGGACTTTTTTCCACTCAAAGTAAAATTTGTCTACATGCATTTTGCAATGTTTGCAATGATTCCCATTACAGTGCCCAAAAATGCTTAGTAATTTTCCTGAGGGCTTGTAAATCGCAATTAGACTGCACATGCGCAGAAAGTATTTCGTTGTTACGCGTTTCGGTAAGTTTGTCCTTTCGGGCGCTTCGTAGGTCTCCGACATATTGTTTGTGAGGAGCGATTTCTTGAAGACCCTGAGGGAGCGAAGATTATCTCCTTTAGACCATCACAGGGCGCTAAACCTATTGGCTTGTAAATTCAGAAAGATGGGTAAGTCCCTGCGCGATATGGCTTAATATGTTTTGGGCTGATTTTCTTGTGGTTTGTAGACCTGAAAACGCCCGAGAGCTAGCGCACCTTAGCCGCCTCGTTAGCAGGCACTGCTGGTGCTAAGCTAGCGCAGTGAAGTAGGAGCTCAAATCACTCTGCGTTCGAAGTGAAGTCCACTATAGAGCGCGCGAACGGCGTTATTTTCGTTACTAGGGTAGTGGCCGTAAGTAGGGAGCGAGGTGACGGTTGCCCAAGTCCGGGGTTAGTGAAGTGAGTTAGCGTTATGTTGGAGATATTCTAGTTAAACGCTGTTTTTTTGTGTGCGCGCGCGTATATACACATTATCGCCACACAGCAAATATTAGTTTCTTAAACTGTAATTGTACGTTGTAAAAACTCATGGTTTAAATACTTAAGCTGTTAGCAAACATTTATATAATAACGCTTTAAAAACAGTCAACAACATGTCAAGTCCATGCTCATGTCATGACTAACGATTATTTAATTAGCTCTTCAGGGGAAAGTACCTGATGCATGCCTTAAAAATTCACCACATGACGTCACGGCCAGGTGCAAAATAAACTGACGTAATTTGGTGAATGTTTAATATATTAATGTAGTCGCTTGATTTCTTTTACTTTTTTCTGAAGACACTTCTATTAGTGTAAAGAGTTTCATAACAATTTGTAAACAGGTTATATAACTTGTTAAACATGACATCAGAGTTGTGATCTACAGTCAGACTGAGATAATCATGTTGATTTTGCGTGTGTTCTAGTGATGTGTTGATTTCTAAATGTCTGGCCTGATATCGATACAGATGATCGAAATTAGTGGTGTTTCATAATTATTTTGTGTGGCTATTCATGTATAACTAAAATCCAATATTTTTAATTAATTTTTAAATGTGTTTACATTTGAGGTGGTAACTGTTGCAGTTCCTCTATAATCCTACAGGTGGTGCTCTTAAATGTTCACGCGTTGGCAGGCAGCACAGAATCCTGTGTTATGAACAAAATCTAAAGAAAAGAAATGGATTTATAAAATTGTTATACTAACAGAATCGCGATACAGATCAAATCGGTAACTGGGTATTGCAATAATATCGTACCGGCTGGTCCCTGGTAATTCCCACGCCTAGCTTTTACTGCTGTTTATTTCATCCAGGCAAACAACAAAATCTTTGATTATAAAGACGTCACTTTATCCAACCATTCAGGTTTATGACACAACCTTTAATATATCCTTCGTTCACAGGTTTATGTTTTTTTTTTAAAGATGAACTGTTTTGGAAAGTCTTTAGCCTTGCGTACAACTACCTACTCAGCAAGAAATGTTCCAGCACTTGAAAACCTTATTGTTAAATATTGATTAAATTTAATTAAATGTGAAGAGAATTTAGGGGGGGAAAAAACAAATGCAATATCAGCTGGTACATGTCTTACAAACTGCATAGCGCATGTCTTACAAACTGCATAGCGCTGATTTTTCTCAGCGACAGTGAGACATGTGCTCACGGTGTTGCTGTCACGAGGTGCACTATAGCGCCATCTACGGGACCTTTTATGAAACTGCAGCTCGACTAGTCATTGCCCTGCTGGCGCCAGTGAATGTTGTGTTGTACGCTGATTGGCTGCTGACAGGAAACAAAGTGAATGTCAGTCGATACACATGTATGACTGATAAATCGATGCGTCGCTCATGTTTGTGGCTACGAAATGAGGCTTTTATCTCAAAAAGCCTAAAGCGAGCTTTTGAGATCAAGTCTTAGAAACGTTGGCTTGGCAGCAGTGCGCCGTGTCTCTGAATCACGGCGTCAGAAACTCTCTCTGTGAGATTTCTATCAAACTCCTGACCTCGCTCCAGGCCGTTTCCACAAAGGCCCTCGTCGATTGTTGGAAAAATCAAAATTGGACTTTACTGGTCTGACAAGCTGTAGTTAAATTCACTGTTTCCCAGGTCCACAATGCTGTTCGGGAGACGGCGGTGCTTTTAATCCTGTAGTCTGTCTTTATCGTCACGCTCGATCCTTTGCCCTCCAGCCTTGGATTATCCTGAAGTTAATCCTCTTGCGTGTTCTGTTGAGGAGGAAAATGCAACAGGGTGTGCGATTATAGGAAAAAATAATCATCAACAGGTTGTGACCGTGTATCCTGACCCTACCCCGGTGTTAGAACAAACACATAAATTACATGATTAAATTTTTTCACCTTTTTGGTTGGAAGATATGATGTTGTAATGAAATAATCAGATTTGATCTCGGAGTTTTCTGTTTTAGTGCCTGACTTAAGAGACATGGCTCCGGTCACCGGGGTCGACGGTGCGCTGCTATTTTCGAGGTGCATGTGATGTTGAACTATAACTGTACTCACCGAGCACGAGCTTTACTGTGTAACTAAACATGTAACACGTGGAAAAGGCTCTGGCTCTCCTCCTTCTCTTGGGGAGATGACTAAGCAGACGAGTTTGAAGCCATAGTCGACAGGAATGTGCTGACTCATCAGTCTTTTAGACATCCAGACGTCTGATGGATATGTGCAGGCCCGGAAATATTTGCACCCCCTTGATAAAGCATTGTGTGTGTGTGTGGGGGGGGGTAACCCCCTCCCCCCAAAAAAAGAATTTTTGGCAGCATGGGTGATAAACGTCATAGATGATTAATAGGGTTATGTATCGTTTTTTTTTTTTTTTTTTCGATACCGGTGCCAAATCGATACTTTAAAAACGGTACCGGTGCCAAAACGGTGCCTGAACCGATACTTTTAAGCCACAAAATTATAGTGGATGACTCAAGAATGAATTTTTATTGAATAAAAAATGTTATGCTTAAAATTTAACAATATATTAAAAGTTTAAAGTATATATGAATATGTAAGCTTCAAATTTTAGCAATTCTTTTGCAGAAATGTCACCATATTTGCCTTTTCTGGCAAAATACGACACCTTTCCTGACTTATTGCCCTGCACAGGACATGCATAGCCTTCTTTACAATGGTAAATGGGGGTCACTGTTGTAGTGCTACTAGTACAGGCTGGAAAGCCATAATTATAAAGAGAATCCATGTTACATTCGTTTTTTACAAATCGTTTGACTATTTGTTAGCATGAATGCAAGATTTACATTTTGCTATTAACATTACATTATCCTACTACTGACCTGCGGAAAGGCTGCTGACGTCATCATAATCAGTGACTCCTTTTTGCTACAGTTGGTATGACTGGGACTGAGGGTCGTCCACACTGATAGCGCCAGCTGTTGTCCGCAAGCTGTCAAACACGTTGCCTCCCTCTGCTTTTATCTTTATTCCGGGTATTTATTCTGCTTTTAACTTTATTCCGTGTGCCCTCGAATGTTTCATTAGATTTGGCGTGTTTCCGCCTTTACACGCAACTGCTGTGAAACATTTTCTGAACGTCGCGGTGTCGGAATCCTTTCTTGTGAAATATAGCCACACTTTCGACCGTTTAGTTTTAGGCATTTTAACAAAAGTTTACTTTAGCATGCTAAGCTATCGGTAGACCACCAGCTGCCATCAGAGCGAGTGTAACTTTAGTTGCTGCATTCACGCGCATCTCGGATGGTCTCTCATTTCCGGATTATTTGTGCTTTTAATTTTTTTTATTTAATCTAATAAACTATTAATCTACAA
Organism: Channallabes apus; assembly: GCA_030522415.1. NCBI lineage: Eukaryota > Metazoa > Chordata > Actinopteri > Siluriformes > Clariidae > Channallabes > Channallabes apus. The sequence goes on along the minus strand of CM060105.1, from coordinate 18,826,608 downwards.
AAATATATGAATCTAGAGAACAAATATTTAAATCGCCAGTTCAGGCATTTAAGTGGCACTGAAATGAGGCACCGAAATTCGCGTTCTGTTTCGGTCCGGTACATACCGGTTCTATAGGTACCGGTGCCGTATTGGCACCAGCTTTCGGTACCCAACCCTAGTGATAAACGGTGGAAACATGTGAACAGTGTGTTGAACTCCATACGTACATACATGCATACACTGCATTCCAAATTATTACGCAAATGATATCTTTGTCTTTCATAATTAGTCAATGCAAATGACAGTCAGAATAAGTAAGCTTAAGTATCTTGGTTATTAAAACAGCCAATTGATTTCACAGAAAATGTCTGTCTACTTTTGAAGCAACCAATTTCCAAACAGTAGTTACTATATTTAAGTTCTTACATTTGTTTACCATAATGATTTTATTACTTGTAATCCGTTTTCGATTGATGGGAACAAAATGGCTCAGCTTTTACCAATTTACATGATTGCAGGGCAGTCTATTTAAGTTTCACTCTGCTATAGAAACACCTTAAGCCTCTTAAATGTGTTTCTCTACTCCTAACAGTTTTGACCTTAGGAGCTGTTTTTTAGGTCTAAGATGTTTTGTTGATAATTTTTCTGTACTAAGATTTGGTCCTAAATTTAAGGGGAAATTCTAAGAAAATGTCATAATCCTAAGAATTTTCTAAGAATTTCATAACGAAGACAACTTTTAGGCCTAAGAAGCTTTGTGAATTCGGGCCCTGGTGTTCTCATTTTTATTTTTAATTGATCAGAGTTGTAACAAACCTGCCGAGAAAAACGACACAAGTGTTTCCTGCCCCGTGTTTCTCACAAAAAAAGTGTAATTTTTGTTCACTTCCTGATTTTGATTCAGACTCGACTCGCTTTCTCTCTGCGATCGATTCCCTCCAGAGTTTCCACGTCGAAGGGGTAAAATGTTGCAGATATATCAAGACCAGTTCAGTTCTTGTGTGAAAAAGTGATTCAATCCTGAATCGGTCCAACTGAAGGAAGTGAATTTAACATCCTGTGTATTTTTGGGTTAGAGTGACCGAGCTATAGAGCTGCAGAAATGTGATGTTGAAATGAAAGCGTGACGTGATGCACAAAACTAGTCAATAGACTCCTGGTGAATCAAGCACCAGCACTGTGTTTTCTGTGTAAGCAGATTTGTTTAGCGTCTCTATATTTCTCAGATTAAAGCTTTATTAGGTATTATTCACGTTTATAAATTTAGATTCTTACAAGGAATCATTGCCAACTTTTACAACAAGTAAACTTTAAATATGTACAGTATATATGTACACTGCCTGGCCACAGTTACTGAGATTTCAATCAGTATAATTACTGTCATCGTTGGCTTTGATTACGACACACAATGTGATGTCCCATTCCTCATGCTCCCAGAACCACTCTTTCAAGTCTTGGAATATACGGGTTAAGCCTTGTTCACACGGGCGTTAAAACAACTTTTTTTTTAACACTGTATAACCGCGCAGGCGGACAAACGCACGTCACCAAAGCCCGTGCGAACTCTCTCACTGACTCCTATGTGTAGAAAACCCTCTGCGCTTCATCCGCACTCACTGGACACTACGAACGGCAGAAAAACGGTCAATTTTATCGCCTGATAAGAGGTGTTTAATGTAAATTGCTCCCATACCTTGGAGGACTTGGGGCGCCGCGCTTTTTCCTGCAAACGCTTCTGTAACCTCCATTGCGCGAGCAACTGTGTATTTGTGCATCTTGTGGTCGTGCGCCTCAATAACGTGAGCAGCCCAACTAATCGATAACGGCATTCGTTGACAACGAATTTCATTATCGATAATTATCGATTTTATCGATTAGTTGTTGCAGCCCTAATATATATATATATATATATATATAATCTATATATCTCTTTATACTTCACTCTGTCGCGAACTAACTCGGGATGATGTCGCGTGGACGGTAAACCCAAACGTGGAAGCAAGCGAGTAGGCATAATAACCACGCGAATTAGTCTAAGGACTCTCACAGAAGGGGGGAGCAAGGGAAAAACACACATTTAACCCGCGTCCTATAGACACGCACTCGAATCAGAAAGTAAACAATGCGCAAACTCAGTGACTGAGCTGTATGCGGTGGTTTGTTTACTCGTCATATACTTCCGGGTTCGCGACCGCATTACATCCGGGTCCTAGTGCCGGTCGCGGAGCGCGCGCGTGTGGCAAATAGTATTTTTTATTTTTGTTTAATAATATTTATTTATAATATTTATATTTATAAAAACAAAAAAACAGGCAAGCCAGAGAGAATATTTAGTTTAAAAGATGCTCTT